>OX438957.1:12571423-13095637 GCA_949316185.1 Pyrausta nigrata | reverse complement strand
AAAAAATAATCGACTGTGTCATCCGGTGGGACTCGAACCCACGTCCCTTCGCTATCCGGGCGAGTGCTCTTACCAACTAAGCTACGGAGGACGTTAGTCAGTCGACGAATTTTTGCAAGTGCTTGCTACGCCAGTGAGCCGGCGTTCGATTTCATCAATACTTGTGCATGTATCCAATGGAAATATTTTTACAAATATTTAACCATCAGTTAAGAAATCAGCTTAACCTTTTATATTTTTATAACTTAAGCAATTATTTTATTATGGTGATGTTAGTAAATCAAAGAAAAAAACATACATTCCCTCGAAGCAGTGCGCAGCTGACACCACAAACATGGAGTTCAGGATGTTGGCAGCGCAGCTTTGCGACCAGGTGCCGGTGAAGATGCCTTGGAATTCCACTTGGACAATCGCGGGGTACTCATTAATGGTGGTCGGGCTGCCTCCGACGATTCTGTCTGAGGCGTAGCAGGCACCTGTTGAAAAAATATTTGATGAAACATGCCGGAAAAGAAATTGTATCAGAAGCCGTGTATACTTTTGGGGAGGTTTTTGACGTGATCAATTCAAATTTGGGTTAAGAACTTGAAGAGTTTGCTCTTACAAAATAAACAGCATCTCATAATACAAACATTTAAAAGAAGGATAGTTGTAAAGCCTGTATATTTTTTATTTTAGAAAAAAAGAAATCGCAATGAGATCTGAACTATTTTTTTGCACTTAACAGTTAAATATTTTTTTAGCATAAGAACCTTTGTTTTACTAACACTGTGAAAACTGATTTGCGTAATAAATGGTTTGATTTGATTAATTATCTCAAAAGCCAAAGAGCCATTCTGATCTCAGGTTTGGATTCCGATTTTTCTAACAATTTCTTTGCTTCATTTTGGTAGGGATTATTACTATATAACCTATCTGATTTTTAAATCATTAATTTGTCGGCTCGGTGGGATTGGTAAAAAACAATTGCTACTGCGAACTTGCAATATACCTTGCAATATACAAAATTTATAATTATTTTTATTACTTAAGCAATTATTTTGCAAGTTTTTACGAAATCAAATTGAATTTCGCTCACAAAGATTAATCGACTGTGTCATCCGGTGGGACTCGAACCCACGTCCCTTCGCTCTCCGGGCGAGTGCTCTTACCAACTAAGCTACGGAGGACGTTAGTAAAAATATTCCATCGGATACATGCGGGTACATTCCCCAAGTATTGATGAAATCGAATGCCGACTCACTGGCGTAGCAAGCACTCACGAAAACTCGTTGGCTGACTAACGTCCTCCGTAGCTTAGTTGGTAAGAGCACTCGCCCGGATAGCGAAGGGACGTGGGTTCGAATCCCACCGGATGACACAGTCGATTAATTTTTGTGAGCGAAATTCAATACAAAATTTATTTATCAGCTATGACATATCCCCGGCTATCATCTTCGCTTGCCATCAGGCGAGATTTTGGTCAAATATTACTACTGACTATTGTTAAAAAACTAACAACTAGCTAATTTGATAATAAAATTCCATAAAGTATCAAAGAACAAAAATATAAGAAACGCAAGTAATTCCACGATTAAACTATGTAGGATGGCTTTACTTGTTAAAATTACCAGGGTTGTCACACAATTCTAAGAAGGATGTGAACTAAGCAAAAAATTAATTTACCTGCGACCAGCAGCAAAGACAGAACAACTAAACGCGCCATTTTAAACGTTGCCCGATATTAATATGAATAAATAGATTTTACCTTTTTGCTTTTATATCATGCGATATGATATAATTTACGTTATTAATGGGTCAGATAAGAAGTTAATCCCGGTAAAACTACAATTTGACTATTGACGCCTAATAAATTGGAAGATAATCTAAGTAATTCCTTGTTGGAAAATCCAGTAGTCAAAACATAGTACTATCATGCACAGAAGAACTTTGTAACTTTAAAAAATATCAACGGGTTCGATAGAAATATTTTAAAGTTTTGATTTGGCAGCTCATACCATGTCCCCATTAAGGTACACTTCGGAGCAATGCGGCTTGCTGCTCTGAGGAGCCGCGCGGCTTTCATGGAGCTATGGGAGTGTATGACCCTTTCCGAGCGATGCGTCATGGTCGCATGCGGTCATTCCAAACACACCCATGGTTCCATGATAGCCTCCTCGGAGCTGCATGCGGCGAGGCAGAGCCGCAAGTCGCATTGCTCTGAAGTCTACCTTTGGACTGACAGTTAGCAACTGAATATTTGCTTTTCAGATCATAGAAAGAAGAGATATGTTGTTGTGTAACTCAGTAATCCTTCGCGGACCAAAATTAACTTATTTAAGTGCTCGTCACAACTACTAGAATACTCTTGTAAGGAGGGGAAGTAATTCAAATCAGCTCAATGTCGGGCAGTGTACGCACACAAACGTCGGTTAAATGTGACCAATCCACCGCGGAGATCGCCATTGCGCCCATCCATGACCCGAAAGAACGCAACATGGTCAAAAGGAACTATCGATCCCTTCGATTGTGACCAATCCGCCGTGTTTCACAGTCATTTATGTGCGTGCTCTGCGCGCCAAACAGCGTTGTAATTGAATTTCTGTGTTTTTTTAATGTTTACAAAGTTTAGGTATTAATTTGAATGCAAACATAGGCATACTGCAATTATAACATCCTAAATTAAAATAACCCTCAGTAGTAGGGTATTTAATGTCGTCAACCTTGCAGATCTCCGCCTAATACTAAACACGACCTATTTGCTAAACTTTTGGAGATATGGACGTAAGAGTGCAGTAAGGTAGATGGGCTTTCTCCCCCCTCCCCCCACATACCTGCAGAGAGGTGCCAAGTGGACACCGGGCTAAATCAGCTCTGATGACCACCAGGTACATCTTTGCCAATCAGCTTCCTTTGTTGAAGATTTACAAAGTTCTCCATACAAACCATGTCACTGAATACTCTACAACAGTTCTTTAGTTTAAACCAGTAGCAAAAAAATAGTTTTGAACAGTACAAAATAACGGAACCCGGTTTCAGTAGCAATTTCAGCCCATACATATAACTTATCTAGGCAATAAAGAGTATCCTTATCTTTTTATTTACTGCTACGTATATTTTCGATAAATAGGCAATAAGTGATTTCCGCTTAAACAAGAATTTAAAATATGAGTATTTGATACTCACTGCACAAAGTTTCAACTGGCTTAATATAATTTTTTCAACAAACACACCAATTAACTAGCCCCAAACTAAGCGTGAGCTTGTGCTATGGCGACGAGGATAACGGATAGACATACTTATATACATTTATAAACATCCATGACTTAGGTCAAATTTGCGGGATTCGAACCCGTAACCGCCTGGTTTAGAAGTTCGGGGCGCAAACCACTACATCAAGACGATCGTCACATTGCACCGGCCATGGTCACGAGCCACTAGCTTCTTCTTCTTAGGGTTTATGGCAATACTCGTCTAGGGTCTACTGAAAATCAGCGTCGGAGCCCTTAGCGGGTCACGACTTAAGCTGAGCTTCTAATAATAATAATAACGCAACTTTCGCGCGCCAATATGGACATCACAGGCGTACAACTGCACAGTCCGACTGGTTTACCTACTATCAATTGTAATTTTACTGTGTTTTTTGTTGTATTGTCTCGGGTCTGGGCGTTGTGATAATAATAATCTTTTGTTCTCACAAGCTATGTTGTGCGAACTACAACTGTGGCAACATCGCGCGTATTGGAATTTTACAACTTCAGACATCCGTCATTGATGTAATTATAGCAACGTCGCGCGTGCAGTAGTTTAAATTGTGTAAAATTAAATAACTTTTTATTAAAGTGTTTTTTGCTCTTTAAAATTAATCTCAAGATTTCAGGCATATCCACTTTATTCCTTCGCTGTATGAAATCAGTATAAGTAATGAATAACTACCTAATCCCGACCTCTGATTATTATACCTACCGAATTGTACTAAAAATCTGAACTGGTCCCAGTCTAGTCGTAAAGCATTCAGCATACCTGAGGCATTCCGGATGGCGCCTGCGCAGTTGCGCTTTGAAAATAATGACTAATTGCCTACCAGTATGTGGCTGTCTGCTTCGCCAGGGTTGCCAGGTTCAATTTCTTGGCGTGCCGACTTTGGCATTACACAGAGTGCAAGAATTTGTCAGCAGCTTCTCAGGGTGAAAGGTGATGGTTATCAAACTAATAATGATTAATTAGCTGTAATTCGATTTATTTAAGGCATTATTAACGCATAGCAAAAGAAATACATATTGGGAAAAAAGGACATGATTAAAATTCATTGACCAAAACCCAGAATTGCCAGCAACAAAATGTATAAAAATAGGTTTATTAGTAAACTCAATGAAAACATTTTTTTAAAATCTTCTTCCTAAACCATGTAGTATACACACCGGCACAATTAGCGGAGCACAAAAAAGCAGGATTTTAAAATCTTTTACTTGAGGAACTGGCCAGTTATGATATTTTTTTTAATTTATTGACAAATTTGAAAATAGAAAATTAGATGACATACACTTTTTCATTCATTTCTTTTATTTTCCCGAACAATACGTTTTGTCAACTTGTTCGAGTAATAACTACGTAATTGTAATTTTTTTGAAAAATTGCACTTAATGTTTTTTTTTTATAAATTTGTTATTCTATAGGTAATTTTGTTTATTAAAAGCTCTTTATTATGCCTGACTTAACATCACTGGAAATCATTAGGGCTGATGAAATGAGAAGAAATGGCCATACCTACAAATCGATTGACTCAAGGCTTCGTCGACCACTATCAACGATTCATCGTAGCATCCAGCGGTACAGATCGTCTAATTCTCTTGTGAGGAGGAGGGGTCAAGGTAGAAAAAGATGTACATCGAGGCGAGATGACAGGTTTTTACAACTTGGAGTTCGTAGGAATACGCGATTGACGGCTGTACAAGCTCGAAATGAACTGGAAGACGTTCGAGGAGTACGAGTAAGTGAGCGTACAGTTCGCAGGAGATTTGAAGAAGTTGGTTTAGGGTCGAATATACCTGCCAAAGGCCCAAAACTTGAGAGACGTCACCGCGTAAACCGATTAAGCTATGCGCGAGAACATTGTCATTGAGATTTGAATGAATGGCAGCAGGTTCTCTTTACTGATGAGTGCAGAGTTCTTTTAAAACAGATCGATGGGAGACAGCGAATATGGAGACGCAAAGGAGAACGCCACATACAGTCTAATTTTGAACACACAGTGGCTTATGGTGGCGGCTCGATTATGGTTTGGGGAGGAATATGTTTAGGAGCTCGCACGGAGTTAGTGATAGTCACAGGAGGGACCATGACAGCAGATCGATACATCAAAGACATTTTAGAAGAACATGTTGTACCATTTGCCCCATTTATTGGTGACGACTTTATTCTAATGCAAGATAATGCTCGTGCTCATAGTGCACAATCGGTACAGGCATATCTGAGCCACGTAGGTATACCGGTGATGTAGTGGCCAGCAAATTCCCCCGATATGAATCCGATAGAGCATGTCTGGGACTTGCTAAAAAGAAGGGTTAAATCCAGAATGCCACCCCCCAGCAATCTGAATGAACTTGGAAACGCATTACTTGAGGAGTGGGAGTGGTTGCCTCAAGAAATCATCGATAACATAATCTGTAGCATGCCCAGACGAATGGAAACCGTAATCAGAGCAAGAGGGGGAAACACTCGTTATTAATTTTGTTTTTTTATTTTATTGTTAAATCATTTAATGCTTACTTTTTTTATTTTTTGTGATGGTTCATAATCATCTAAAAATTTCACTTATTTCAAATTTCTTTATTTTTCAATAAAAAAATACGAAGACTTTTCAAAGTCGTTGTTAAAAGATGTTAATCAATTTGTTATTTTGTGTCTGATTAAATTTTATTTATTTATTTATTTAAGGAAACAAACAGCTCTTATATTACTTAAGTATACTAAACAAATGTTGTTAATCCATTAGCCAAAACAGTTTCCAATGTTAAGATACACATAGCGAAGACATGACTCATACCTTAGAATAATAACAGGTGTTGTTATTCTGAGACTCATACATAAAAAATAACTTTGATATAATGAAAGCGAAGTGGTAATATTAAAGTACAGCGGCAACACGCCGAGTCACACATTAGAACCACGAAAACAGCCAAATATTTTCGTCAAATATATGCGTTATTATCTCATAGTCTCACTTTTTTTTCTGTTCCGCTAATTGTGCCGGTGTGTATATAAGTAAGGTAAAAGGGAAAAGAATTTTTCAGTTTCATCAATCACACAATATTTATTACTAGGTACTAGTATTAGATACAACAGTTGCCCGCGAAATCGTCCGCATAGACACGCTGTCATGTCCATATACAAAATGGCTCCACGCTGATACAAAATGACTCATACTCCCATCAAGCGTCCAGTAATCGTGACCTCTAGGTCACCCATTTGGTCACCAGTAGGAAGTTGCCACTGGCAACCCTAAATTAAATATTATTTGTTAACTGACTAAATCCAGGTGACCACCGAAGTCTCATTAGGACTAGATATAGCGTTCAGGTATGTTTTGATGTAAATATGCCGTGTAAATCATACTTTGTGATGGATGGAGCTGGTGCGTTGGTCCATTGTTTCCGTGATGACGTTGCAGAGGTTAACGTGATCACGATTGGAGATATACAGGGTTATATAACTTAAGCAATTATTTTGGAAGTTTTTACGAAATCAAATTGAATTTCGCTCACAAAAATTAATCGACTGTGTCATCCGGTGGGACTCGAACCCACATCCCTTCGCTATCCGGGCGAATGAAAACTTGCAAAATAATTTCTTAAGTTATAAAAATAATTATAAGTTAAGCTGATTTCATCTTAACTGATGGTTAAATATTTGTAAAAATATTTCCATTGGATACATGCGGGTACATTCCCCAAGTATTGATGAAATCGAACGCCGGCTCACTGGCGTAGCAAGCACTTACAAAAATTCGTCGGCTGACTAACGTCCTCCGTAGCTCAGTTGGTGAGAGTACTCGCCCGGATAGCGAAGGGACGTGGGTTCGAGTCCCACCGGATGACACAGTCGATTAATTTTTGTGAGCGAAATTCAATTTGATTTGATATACAGGATGTTCCGTTAATGAAGGATAATCCTTTAGGTACATATTAGTTATGTCAGGCCTGTGTATCTCCCCGCGGAGGTAGCAAAAACGTACCTACGCGCGGCGCACCTACGTAGGTGCTAAAACAAGTTGCGTGTCGCTACCGGCCAGAGCCACCCTCGCGCGTTTTATTCACCGGCGGCCGCGCGGCTACGTTGCTGGCTGGACGAGAATGAATAAAGTACTAGAAAGAGGCGCTAGATGGCGTTAGAAGCTTCTCGTAGCAGTCAACCCTATCGCGTCGCGTGATATTACGTCACTGGATAGGTTTAGTGTGTTATGAATCATATTCCAGAGCTATAAGTATGAAATTAACTTGCAATGGATTTTTGTAGGTGTCTACACGAAAATGTGCTTGACTCTGAGGCGAACTAAATTACGCCATATTGTTGACGACATTGAGTAGACATTTCTTTGAATACAATTACTAAGTCATACTTCTGTACGAAGTACTAGTATTCTGTGGTTATGTCATGCTTTACTATATGCCAAAAAAAATTCAAGTAAAAGTGTTGCCATTTTTGCGATTTAAGTTTTGAGTTTTTATTATTTTTGGGATTCTTACTAACATTTTAAGTAAAAAAGTTACTACTGATTTTGGTTTTTAAGAGGCATTAATTGTGGAAGTAGCCATTTAATTAAATATATATCTCGAAACTAGTAACACATTTACTTGAAAATTTTTTGGCATATAATATGTAAGGCATGGTGTAACTAAACTGTACTTACCGAAAGGATTATCCTTCATTAACGGCACATCCTGTATAAAAAAATAATGGGGTCATGTGGTGATTATTATTAGTACAATCAATAAGAGACTAAGGGTACGCAGATTGTCACTAGCATTGATATTGGCAGGCCTGTGTATCTCCCCGCGTAAGTAGCAAAAACGTACCTACGCGCGGCGACCCTTACTTAGGGTCTAAAACAAGTTGCGTGTCGCTACGTCCGGCCAGCGACACGCTCGCGCGTTTTATTCATCGGCGGCCGCGGGGCTACGTTGCTGGCTGGACGAGAATGAATAAAGTACTAGAAAGAGGCGCTAGATGGCGTTAGAAGCTTCTCGTAGCAGTCAACCCTATCGCGTCGCGTGATATTACGTTACTGAATAGGTTTAGTGTATTATGAATCATATTCCAGAGCAATAAGTATGAAATTATCTTGCAATGGATTTTTGTAGGTGTCTACACGAAAATGTGCTTGACTCTGAGGCGAACTAAATTACGCCATATTGTTGACGACATTGAGTAGACATTTCTTTGAATACAATTGCTAAGTCATACTTCTCTACGAAGTACTAGTACTTATTCTGTGATATTGGCAACGTTCTCCATACTGCAACGTACTACTACTCATTATTTGTTCAAAAATGTACAAGAACTCCGATCGCCGTCCATTTTATGACCTCATCGAATTCCTGCAAAACTTCAGACAAATATTTGGTGGAATACTTAACATTTTGTATTAAGGTCTTAGCCCACTACACCGTACCATAGCATGACCGTGCTAGGACCGTATAAAAAGTACAAATTAGATTTTGGACCTTAGCGCGAAAAGTTAAAGTTCAAAATGTTTAAGTCGGTGTTCGTCGATGCACCGTTCTGGCACTGCCAAAACAAGCACCGCGCTTAAATATTTTGATCTTTACCTCCTCTGTTTAGGGTTGAAAATCTAATGTGTATTTTTATACGGTCCTAGCACGGTCAGGGTATGGTACGGTGTAGTGGGCAAAGACCTTTATGAACGAATTGCCCAGCGGAGATCGTCGGTGTGTCACCATGAACAATTGTGTTATTTGCTGTCTGCAGGCTGGCTTACCTCCTTTTGCAAGAATATAATACGTTATACCAGTAAGAACCGAACACATAATTAGTACCTACCTAATGAATGTCCATCATTGTGCGAAACAACCAAAAAGAACCAGACCAGTACCAAGGTAAGTAAGTGTTATTCAATACTCATCTGGCTACTGTAGGGTTATTTTAAAATTACATTATATCTGAATGAGAAAATTGACAGCTTTTCTCCATTCATTCTCTGTTGGTATTGGCTTGGAACCTGAGATATTTCTAACTTATGGCTATAAGATGCCTACAGAGTAATACCACAGTTGGGGTCATAGCAATGTAAACGTGATAATAATCCTCCCAGCGTTATCCCGGTTGTGCACAAGGGTCCGCTTTGGACCATGATCCAGGATGTGGCAGATCAAGTAATTAAAGTGGAGCGACTGCCATCTGACCTCCGTGACCCTGTTACCAGGGGAATCTGACCAGTTTGGATCAAGGTTACACGTGCAGTCGCCTTAATGTGCAGGTTTCCTTACGATGTTTTCCCTCACCGTTAGTGATACAACTACAACGTGATGTAAGTGATACAACTACAACGTGATGTTGATCAATTAACATAAATCTTTTCGACCAACATAAATATAAAGATTTATATTAATATATAAGTATATATCCATCAAATTTAAATGTGTCGCAGAATGAAAATACATCACTAACCTGAATTCCACGGAGAATGTAACTGGCGTGGAGTAAATACAAACATCAAATATGATCTATTAATCGCCGGTCTCTTGCGCAGGTATGTGGGATTAGTGAGTTGGAGACTATTTTGGACCACACATTAATCAGTACGATGCTCGGTTCGAGCACTCAGGTATTCAGGTACGTTTGACAGGAATTGGCACAGTATATTTTGACTCCTGGTATGTAAGGTCTCCAATTTCTAAAACACTATAACATTATGCTTACTCTTAATCTTCATCAAGTTATGGCATAAAGCGTCTAAATTTAGTGGTGCTTTAATTTAAGAAATTCTTTCATTTTTTATGATGCAATGCAATAAATAATAAATATTTTTATATTATTTATTTAAGCTTTATAATACAACTATTATTTGGCATTGCAACATAGACAACGCCAAGTGGTATTCTCTACCAGTCATACCTTTTGGCTAAGCAGAGATTAAAAGTGGGCGGTGCGACAAAGGTAAATAATATGACTAAAATTCCTATGGATTATAAAACAGGTGCAAATAATTGACAATTGAGAAGAATATGAGGGTACATAGTGACGTAGGATAGAATAAGTATAAAGTCTATTGAATACACAAGAAATTACAAAAATCAATTACGCAGATACACCTCCCGAATTTGTAGGTGGTCTCATCTAAAAGCGATCTCTTCCAGACAACCTATGGGTTGAGGAATATAAGCTAACTTAGTGTGACCATTTCGCGAAGAATTTACTTTTATCTCCAGTTAGTACCGATTCGATATTTCAATTGTGTTAAATAGCTGTATGTCCGTTCGTTAACGAAGCACCTATTAATATCCAGTACTCAGAATCGGCTCCACAAATATCGGGTGGAACCGCGTCACACGACGAGTTTAGATGTTGCACTCTTGCCCTAACATGCTCTCTATCAATAGCTTGTGCATCAGGTTGAGGCTTGTTTACCCTGCATCGTTTGTGTATTAAGGCGACTATACACTGCATCACATCTGAGCCCTTTTTCTAGACCGGTTTTTTTTTATTTGTAATGGGCTTGCTCTAGACTCTAGACTAAGCCAGACGTGACGTAGACAGAGTCGACGGTGGAGCGAGCTCACCCAGAAGGTTCTGGCACTCCCATTCTGGGCTCCGATGGAAGCTTTGGGTGGTAACTACCAGGCGCCACCTAACGGAGCCCACCACCGCTGATAGGATCGATCAGCCTTGTTGCCTGGGGTGGATCACTTAGAGGTAGATCCTTCACGACTCCAAAATTCCGGAAAACGCTAAGTTAAAAGCAATAAGTAAATAGTTAGCTTAATAGGGTGATTTGCGGTACCCCGCCGCGCCGCGACATTACAGAGCCAATTGTCCTGAAAACCTTATCGTTCCGTATTCTTTTTGTATTTTAAAATGTTCGCTTTTCTTTTCGCAATTGGTTGTTTTAATGCATCTTGAAGTTATGCTTATCAATTTTATTATTGCTAAACCTTAGAGTCGCACGCAGGATCGCGCTGTATGCAGGTCGCTTGTAACAGATTGAGATCAATTTAGAAAACTATGGGGGAGGCCTGTGTTCAGTGGACGTCTTACGGCTGATTATGATGGTGCGTCTAAGCCAGCCCAATTTCGCCTTATGAAACGAATGACCTATATGAGTATTTCTTCTACTAAGTGAGTCTTCTTTACTTACAGGTTTTCAAAACAAGACTTACAGCATACCCTGTTAGATTTGTCATATACATATATGGTTGGGTCATATGGTTTAAGATTTCTTCTTGCCAAGTTTTCCTAATTTAGCTGGCTGTTTTATCGAATTAGAGCCACCGACTGCCTACACAGCGTCCGCATTCCGCTCACTTGGGTGAACTTGACATGATTGTTGGTTGTGTTATATGTCACTAAGCGTTCATGCTCGCTAAGTATTTAGCTCGGTAACCATCAGTGAGCTTCGCAAAAACAAATTAAATAAAATTGTTACTTTTTGCCACGTTCTTTCCTACTTATCGTATTATTTCGATTTTTATAATTGTCTATAGATGGATTCTTTAATTTCCCAGCTGACGTTGTCTGTTGTCGTTTTATTTGTTTTTTCTGTTTTCGCGAATATTCAAACTAATTAAAATAATTGTTTTCGGATTACTTCGCGCTTTGTATTTACATCCTATTTAAAACCTGACGTTTTGAACACTTACAGCGTCTGTGGTCGCAGGGAGACAGGACAAGTCTCTTGCCAAAACGTAAATAAATCGCGAAGTAAACCGTAAAATTCATTTTTTTTTACTAAAAAAAAGTAAAGTACCTAATTAGTAGTAGGAAAAGCCGGAATGAACTTATAGAGTTCTCGGGAATCAAGCCTAGTTAATCTAACACCTTGGTCATAAGCAGCTAAAAGTTCATTTCGTTTTTAAAAATTAGGACTATATAGTTATAAATCGTAAAATACTTGCAGGGTTGAACCATGCACTGATTATAAGTCAGCCTATTAGATCCCACTGCTGGGAAAAGGCCTCACCTCAACTATGAGGAGGAACGAGCCATACTTCACCACGCGGGCTCAGTGCGGATACCAATCCGCATCCGGAGGGGTGTATGTAAGGCAAGTGACAAACCTTACTGTCAGAAGTTATCAAGCCGCCCTAGGGCCTCTGACTAGGCTTAACGACTAATACCACAGATATTAGCCGGGACCAACTGCTTAACGTGCCTTCCGAAGCACGGAGATGCTTGTCATGGACGTCACTTAAATGGTCGGAATGGTCACCCATCCAATCACGACCGCGCCGTGTGTTGCTTAACTTTTGGTATCACTACCAAAGCGCTGCCGCCACTGCGCCACAAGCACCTCTGGCACTGTCATGCACTGATTGGCTTAGTATGATTACGAGTTGTAGGATACAGAAACTATAAAAGTAAGTGGCTAGTTTTGCCGGCTTCGCGTCGCTTTTTCGGGTTCGAAAAAAATTAACTTAAATGATAACATGACTAGTGAGTGATGTGACTTAGTGATAACGCAGTGAAAGAAGTATCTAATTGTGTTTTTTTATAATTTCTGAGATTTCTTCGTAAAACCACTCGTAAACTTTAGCTGTTATATTAACATACATGTTAGTGTAGAACTAATCTATTAGGTACAGAAGTGGTAAGATCACGTGAGAAACAAATTTTGACAATTTTTTTAAATTAAAGTTTTATTAATAAATGCTGTTACATTACTCGCCTTGGTCATGAACCCTTCGAGCTGCGTTGAAATTCCAAAACATTATTCAACTACATCCACTTATCTCAAAATACACAGCGTACTTAGTATTTACTTCTGGCAATAAAAATAATTATTACCTTTTTGATATGATTATGCTACAGATAGGAGAATATTTAAACAAACTGAAATTTCAAAGCCCTGCTGATAAACAAAATAATTTAAACAAAACAAATCTCTTATAAATAGAGTAATACCTTTAATTTACGATTTCAGCTAAATTTCAGATCGTTTCATAACTTATTATGTAATTTTACATATTTTTGTTTATACGAACAAAACGAAATATTTCTATTGAAGCATTTATTGCTTTCTCAATAGGATATACCCTGATTATATCAAACAAATCTCTTCAATTTATCTATTCAACTGAATTTCTTATACTGGCATAGAAGAAGGGAGGGGTTTCATTATAAGCTGGTGTGGCCACATGGGGGGGTCGGTATGGCACCACATCGGTGCTTTTCAATACACTGTGCAATAAATTTTGTTGATCTGACAACAATATGTTCAAATGCCGCAACTCTTGGTCGATTTTCTTCAAATTGAACGTCGTTTGGTCGATTTTCTCCTGCATACCTCTTATCTCGATGTTGAAGTTGTGATCGTTTGATTGATTCTCCTTGCTATACTTCGAAGAATACTTATTCTTGTACAACATCTCCTTTACAGATCGACCGGATTTCATTTTATTCAATTGTGCTAACTCGTAGGCCGCCATCATAATGTCAGTGGGTAATCTCTTCTCTCTTGGATTCAACGGCTTTACACTCAGGATAACCTTCCCAGCTTCGGGAGACACCAAAGCTGTTCTATAAACATATTTGTGAAGACACTTTGGCAACCAAGCGCTAAACATGCCCATTTCAACGAACAAAATCAGCTTGGTCTGGCGGACAAGTTTGGATAACCCAGCAGTTTTGCGCAGACCTTGAATGTCGTGAACAGCGATACCGACAAGTAAATTCATCAGGATAATTGTAACAAACATAAGAAATAGAATAAATATTATTTGGGAAGATAATTCGAACACTAGAGGAGGATCGTCTAGCATCGGATCGTTGATAAGGATGTTCAAATTTAACTCCCCCACCATCATTGATAACGTACTTATAAAACCCATCAAAGGATTTGAAAACATTTCCTCGTTAGGAAATACGACACAGAAACAGATCGTAAAACCTAGCAAAAGACAAACATAAGCCAAAAGAAGTTTCAAAAATTCGGTTAAAACCTTCTGATACATCGCTACGTAATCGCCGAACATTGGTAGTTGACCCATCATTAGCATCAAATTTGTCCAAGCACCTAACACAGCATATCCCCCGACATGGTTTTGCCAGCTATAGTCATCATCAATATTATAAAGAGAAAATACAGAAAGCAAGACAAACCACTCCATCAAATTTTCAAAAGTTGTAAAATATTGGTAGATACTGGAGTATCCCGTAATACCGGTCAGTTTTCGAGCTATCTCAAAAGCAGTGATTCCCATCAACACCCAGCGTTCGAATTCTATAGGATTTTGTTTCAGTATCACACCTAAAATCGATTGTGATTGACATAGCTCATTTGGGACACCGTACTTGTTTGAATATTTACCTTTGCACGTCTTTACTACAGTGGTTAGAACGTAGATAGATAAAAATGATACGAACAGGAAGCAAAAGATTAATCTCGCCAAATAGAACTTTCTTATCTTCCGCCATTTCATAAACAAAAACGCTGAGCACAGTGGATGCAACAAAATATCCTTTTGGCCTTCATCAATCAAACTGTTAAGATAAGTGATTTCACGGGGATATGAAAACTTCAACAATTTTCCAAAATCAAATTCGATTTGTACTTCTTCATTGCCTTCTGCAGAACGACTCAAAGATATCCCGCTGTCTAAATTATGACGAAGGATAGCAAGTGATTTTGGTGTTTTTCTAGCTATGACGCTTAATGCGGTGTGGCCTTTCTTTGACTTAGAAGTGACGTCTCCTCCCAGGAAGATAAGAGTTTCGACGCATTGTGTCAGACTATCCATAGCCGCGATATGTAAAGGCGAATACCCATACGCATCTTTTTTGTTTACTTGTGCTCCCCAACTAACTAGCATATCTATGATATCGCAAGCACGTTCTGAACGACTCACAGCAGCGTGCAATGGTGTTCTTTTGTCAAAATCTTCAATATTTGGATCCGCATTTCCATCTCGTAAAAGAATTTCAACGCACTCTAAACTTGAACATCTGGCAGCGAGATGAAGCGCTGTAAACCCTCTATGATTTTTAGTATTTGCCTTAGCTCCTTCGTTTATCAATAGTTCAACACACTCCGCATATCCTCTAGCAGCTGCCAAGTGCAAAGCGGTGCATTCTTTGTCTCGTTGTTTGGTGACACCATTTACACTTATCTTTGTCTCTTTTAAAAGATATAACAGACAGCGTTGAGCTCCAAGCTCTGCGGCTAAATGTAAGGCGTTCAAACCTCCTGATGTCGCGTATCCAGGATCAACTCCTCGTTCAATAAACAGTTCCATGCACTCCACAGCATCAGCCCGCACCGCACAGTGAACAAGGTTGTCCTCACAGCCAGCTCTCTGCACAACTGCATGTAACGATGCGTCGTGTGCTATCAACACTTCTGCCACTTCCAAAGAATTGCCAAATGCAGCACAGTGAAGTGGGGTAAAGTATTTAGGGGCGTAATCGACGTCAGCACCACGGGATATTAAAAACACTGCAGCCCTAGCCGCGCCACTGAACGCAGCAAGATGCAACGCCGTCAAACCAGCCGGTTCTGAGTTGTGTAAATCGGCACCCGCTTCCAGAATTATCGGTAATAACTCATCTCGAGCAAGAAACGCAGCCCACAGAAGTGTCAAATTCACAACAATTTCAGGGGCTGAACTTATGTGTTCAACGATGTTGTCAGCTGTGATAAGTCCGCATTCGACGTCGTCGAAGAATCTGCCTGCGCCAAGAGTTAGCGCACGTTCACAGAGTCCTTTTCGCACTGCTTCTTCCGTTAGCTTTGCGTCTGGATCAGGAGCCAGGACATCGAAGCTGTGGTACATATTAGGGGCATCTTCCGCCGGTGGGGAGGGTCCGACGAACAGGTACTCCTTTGTTTTGCCCGGGTCTCGCGGTGATTCCAAATCAATGTTGCGCACATGTTTGTAATTGTTGAGTGGGAACTCCTCAGGCTCGCGGTTTCTTGAGCTGAAGCTTCGGTTAAGGCGGGGTCTTGTGGGTGTGCTCGATGGGGTCTGGAGTGGTTTTGGCCAGCCCATCTCTCGGTACCCAAAGTTGTCCATGGTCGGAGCGTGACTGACGAACCGTGCAGCTGTCTGCCCGCTATCTTATCTGGTTTATTTTAGAGCTTGGCCAAATAAGGCAACTGTTGACGATGAGATTTATGAAGCTGTTTTACGCGCAATTATAGTGTAGTGATTTACATTCTCCAAGTGTCTGTCTAATTCTGAGATATGATGATATGATGCTGATTTTTGTTAGTGTATGTTTAAGCATAGAATAAATAATAGTACAAGTTTGAGGTTATAAACTTGTGGAGTTAGTTTTGTAACTAAATTTTAAGTGGAATAGCATATCAATAGCTGCAGCAGCTTCTGTCATTGTATGTAAAGTAAAAAATTAAAAAGCTATGAAAACCGAATATCTTTAAAACTTCTCCTGTGTTTATTTCAAGTAAGTTATATATAGATCAAAGTTGCAATGAAGAGGAGATTTACAACTGATTAAATTCAGCTTTTGTTCACAGAAAAAAAGTTTACAAAATAGACAGTTGGACAAATGTCCAAGTCCACGTTTCTCCAACAACAGGACAACCCGATGACAGTACATCAACCTCGTTATAAACACTGTTTGCGCGTACGCACAAACACTTAAATATTTGCGCCGGAGCGGCTGTGACATGCGCTGACACTTCTCTTGTTTTTGTTAATTTCCCTCACAAGAATGTATGGGACGTATTTTGTAATGAAGTAACATTGTTCGTGACTTTGGAAGTATCGCCCGAGATGTCCTACTGTAAGTCGTTCTATACAGGGTTACATTACAAAGAGTAGTTAACATAATCGACCTATAAATACAAAATATTTTTGCACATTCAAATATTCCTTTCCGTTGTTAAAAAAACGTAAGCATGGATAAAACTTATTCGTGGAAAAATACGCATGCACGATATCTGTGTAACGACTAACGATTAACTGAAAAGTGCAATACTTACATCAATACTATTATGGCGCGCGAAAGTTACGTTATTTCTCATTAGTTTATTTTCGAATATTTTTTATTGATTTATTCATAACTCACAAAATAAGTTACTGTCAGTAATTTACAAAAATAAAGCAGCTTATTGAACTAGACTATAACTCTAAACATAGTGAGTTCCAAACCAAAATAGGAGAGGCTTAAACTGGTTAAACTTAGTGCAGGGTTAGTTGTTTATTTATTAATACGTATATTATTTTGTTTTGGCAAACACTTCCAGCTAATATTAGTTTTATTAGTAATACAATTTATAAATCTATACTAATACTAATATAATAATAATATTATAAAAAGGAAAGATTTGTTTGTTTGTTTGTTTGTTTATTTGCATCGAATAGGCTCCGAAACTACTGGACCGAATCAAATGAAATTTGGCACAGAGGTAGTTTGAGACACCGGGAAGGACATAGGCAATTTATTAATGCGTAAAGCTAAGTTTTGGAACTCACTACCCGTTTCAGTGTTTCTAACGGATTACAACTCCAAAACCTTTAAAGTCAGACAGAGTAAGTGAACAGGCAGGCTTCTTCTGGGCGAGCTCGATCCTCCGTCGACTCTGTCTACTTTTTGTCGCGATATAAAATCATCAGGGGGGAGAATTGGAGAATGAAAATTTGTATGGAAAATCCGACCTTTGGCGCGGGCGAAGTCGCGGGGAACTGCTAGTTACAAATAAAAGTAAAGTTTGATTGTTTAAAAATTATGATTAATCTACAAAGCCTGTTATGATGACTTAGTTAACTTCTTTTTGAAATTTAAATAAAGATTTTAAAGTAAAAGTTTTAAAAAAATACGATGATTAAAAATAATTGCGACATGTCGTTTCTTTATATTGTTACCTAGATCTTATTTTTGAAATATGGCAAATAACTGATAAGTAACACTGGGCTCAATTCCAATGCGCCCTGTCTAAGATTAAATTTAGGTTCAGTCTCTCTCTTTCTCTATCAAACAAACGAAAAGAGACACATACAATAGTTTAGACACGTCAAATTAAGTGATGTGATTTTTAACATATTTGTACAAGTTTCGTCGTCTTTAGTCGTCATCAAATGACATCCCTACTAAATTATCTATGGGTTCTCTAATTTCCTTAGCAAGGGACAGCTGTTTTGTCTGACGTTTCTAAATTAATATAGTCTGTCTCTTTTCGTTTGATTGGCAGAGAAAGAGAGAGACTGAACCTAAATTGAATCTTAGACAGGGCGCATTGGAATTGAGCCCACTGTAGGTATACCCGTCCCTTTTACTAATGTTCACATGCCTATACAAGTGAAAATGATGGCTTGAGTTTTCGAGTAAGCGCCAAGAATATCTAGATTTAAGTAGGTACTTGTTATTTACAGAATTACAACCATGATAACAAAGACAGAGAAATGAAGTCTCTTTCCACTAAAATAAGATAAAATATTAATATCGCAAAAAACTCGAATGTGAGGCTGTTTAAATGTTTGCGTACATCACGCTCTCTTTATCGTTTTTCCTAGTGGTTTCCACGCTTTTAGTCCATGTGACTTGTATAGGATGGTCTTACCTATTTTTCGTCTGGATAGCGAAGAGTCGTTGGTTCAATACCCACCGGATGACACAGTCGATCAATTTTGTGAGCGAATTCAGTAAAAACTTGCAAACAAATTGCTTAGGTTATAAAAATAATTATAAGCTACCTATTAGTGAAGGCAGTTTGTAAGTACATGACCGTTTTTTTACACATCATACAAGTAAGACTCATAAAACTTTCCATCCGATTTCTAAATTTTAAGTGCAACTTTTACATAGTAAAATTTCAATGATTAAAATCATTGAGCCACTGCACGAAGACGGAATCATTGTATGACTTTTGATAAATTAATTACAGAAGTTACACGACTTGGAGATCTGATATTCACGAAGATATTAAGTTGTTTATACAAGTACCTAAAAAAGTATTTAAAAAGAGGTAGATGTGTCATTAGCGGGCGGATGTGCTTGCCTCAAATTGAGCAATTTACTTAATTTTGACCGGCTGATTAAAAATTAAACATGTGTTCGTGAAATCTAGGCTAGGTAGTTTCACTTTCAAAGACTTACTACTCCTCTTTATAAATATACCTACTTGCATACTTTACCGCTTCACAATACATATTACTACTAGAACTAGGCCAATTGGGTATGTAAAGTAAATTTTAAAGTATATGTTTCATATTTTTTCTTGAAATAAAGACCATATTAAGAAAGTAAATGAAATACTTTGACTTTTTATTTAGGAGTTCTTTTGTAATTAATTATTGTAAATTTAATCTTGTGACGTCATAATCAAACCCATGACGACTTTCTCTCTTATTTACAGGATTGTCTTTGGAAGCAAACTTTTTTCTCAATTGGAAACTTTTACACAGGCAAATAGTAACGTGATATGTCGGTTTCCGGTGTGTTAAGAGGGCATATATTATGTGTATTCATAATTTTAAGCCTCATCTTTCAATTTTAGGTGGTATAAGCACGATAGATAGATTTGTTTTTATCAGTATGAGTATAGTGTAGTAATTATGGGCATAAAATCTCTAAATGGTTTTTAAATTACCATAAGTCGTTTTTTACTTTAAATACCTAATTACTTCCTAACGTCTGCAATACCGTACGAAAATACGCACGTTATAGATCAGACGTTCCAAAAATACGCTAAATAAAGTATTTCAAGAAACTCTTTAAACTGAGAGACGTATTTATTTACCTATACAGAAAAACGAAAGCAAACCGCGAGTTACGAGACAGACGACGCCATCTATTATCATCGTTAGTAACTAATACTACGTACCTGCCCAAATATTAAAATTTTCTCTTTTATCACTGGTTTCAGGTTCAAGCCCATATGTAGCTACGCAAATACCGTACCTGTAAAAAAGAAAAAAATATTTATGGCAATTGGCTACATAAATATTATTTAATATAGCATCATAATTTCATAATCTTCTTTCTGACTTTTAACACACAAGACTCGACGAAATTAGCATGAATCAGGTAATCAATGATCCTATTCGAAGACGCTATAATTTTTGCAAATGGCGTCAAATGTCAAATCTGTTTTGATATATTTGAAGTAAAGTGATGTAAATAAAATGTCGACAAGGCATGAATACTCCTCAAGAACGCGGAATAATTGTTTTAATCTCTCGTTTTCGCCCGATTTGACCAAAGCAGACTACTTTTTGTAGGGGTTTTTGAAATCTCGTGTTTACGTAAACAATCCTCAGACTCGGAAGCTCTCAAGGACAACATCCGACACCACGAATGCGCGAACCTATCGCCTGAATTCTGGCAAAAGTGATGGAAAATATATTTAAAAAGGACCCGTATTTGTCATTAAGGGGAAAGACTAGGCGCCATTTCTCCATACAAACGTAGTGCCCTGTTTTCTCCCTTAATAATGGCTAAAGGCATTATTTTTTTACCATTAAATGTACATTTATAACAGCTATGCTCCTATTTTTCGTTTTTACTCATGTTTAAATTAACAAAAGAAATGTAAGCCTTCAAAAACTAAGAAAATTGCCAAATTTCAATCTTAACTTTTAGTTGCTCGCCTGAAAAATCCATGCTTATTAATGCTAAAACTAAAACATAGGAGCATAGTCCAAACCTTTGATCAATTATTTTCGAAAAAAATATCATCATTTGTCTAATTTTGAATAAGGAAATAGAGGACTTCGAAATGCTGTTTTGGTCAAATGTAAGAAGCTATTTATCGTCAGAGCTTATTTGTCCCTTTCTTGCTTGGGCGGCCGCCCAGTGATTGAATCAAGACAGCAACATTTTATTCAAATACCTCCTTTTAATGCTGGCGACGGCCACTTGTGCGATATCATCTTCTCGACTTGATAAAAAAAATCTAATGAATTTAACATTAATAATAATCCACAAATAAATTCAAAGTTTTTGCAAAATACAGCAAAAAATCATCGGATGATTACTTTTGCCTCAACTTGTAGATACCTAGGTATTTGTGTACCAACCATTTTTCTCATCGACCATCTAAAATCAAACACAAACTGGCCAAATAGAATCTAATCGACAGAGAAACTTTTCAAAACGGTTTGCAAAATTGTAAACGTCATGTGACTTTGACCTTTCGAAACAAAAAAAAAACAAAAACGAAATCTGACATTTGAAAAATACAGTACAAAACGGCTTTGGTAGCGTGGCGATTTACGTCATTTTGGGGGTAGCGGTAAAGAGAGGTGTGTACAGTCAGCTTAGAAATAATGTTTTAATAAAAGATTTTGAAGGCCAATGTTCAGCCATGATGAATAATAATGGCCATGATATTATTTTAGGTTTACTTTTAGTGTATGGAAGAAGAGATATGCTCTTCTTAATTTAACATTTATTTATTTAATTGACAGCAGGTTTGGTCCGGTGTCATCTTCTTAGCATTTGCTAAAATTGTCTGTGTTTTGACTCGAAGCGAAAAACATACCGGCGTGATTCTGGCCCCTTAAGTTATCTTTGATATGACAATTTTGAAAAGTTTTACTAACAATAAACTTGATATTGTGCCGTCGCAGATAATATGATGCAATATCTACAGATGTGAAGTTTATAAGAGTCCTACCTAAGGAGGCCGCCGCAACTACATCGGCGGGTGAGTGTACAAAACAAGCAAACATAATTATTAAAAAAACAAAATACTCGACTGCATAAATTATTATATTATCGAAATAGTCTTTTTACTGGCTTTCATTTGACACCCATATTGCTATGGTAAAGAAATCCCTCTTTATTTCTATTTGCGGGCGCCATTTTTTAAATGTATGTCACTATCACAATTTTGACCAATTCAACGAAACCTTTTATGTCAAAAACTGTCCAGCCGTTTGGGCTGTAGAGTGTGCCAAATAATTATACATACATACATACTCTCGAAAAACATACCCCTCCTTCCGCAGTCGGGTAACTTTTATCGCAACAATGCGATCATCATTCGACGGTGTATTATGATACACTCTGGAATATTGACTTCGCCACTGGATTGCAACGCCACCGTACGGCCTCCCTTGCAACAGCGCCCGCAGTAAGGTCCACTGCAGACGTTCGAATTCCAATATAGTCAAAGTCTGAATGAATCTCCCCTAATAAGGAGATCTCGTATGGCAGAAACCATGTCTGCTGAAGACATACGAGTACTATATCTGCTTCATCGCACATTTTTTTAATTTCATGCATTGAGGTTTCACATTTTTGCAATTGTAACTGATTATCTTACTAGATTAGTATTGGCCTCAGGCCAATACTAATTAACAACAAGGAACTCAGTGCACTATAGGTTTATTCTAGGCAGCACTTGGTCCAACTTCCATACTTAAATAGGGAATGTCCTTTAACACCTAAGAGTTTGATAGATCACACAGCAGTCTCAAATTAAAATCAAATTCAAGAAAGAGTCGATAAAAATTTGACGCAACTTGAGTTTTGAGAACGAGTTTGCTTGATTTTAAAGCAGAGTCGCTCTGGATGCATGTCGCTTGCAACCGCTCACTGTTATTAATCCATTGCCTATGTTCAACAGTGATATCCTAAGATTATGATATAAATGATCCGGTAGGTACTAAAAAGATCAAACGTGAGATTGAGAAGACTGGCCTTCCGCAAACCAACTTCACCAATCGCCAATTCTATCAGTCAAATAGTTCACGGCCCATTAAAAGTTTTGTAAAATTACAATAACTACTAATATTTTGTTTACTTGGCACTAGTAAGTGTCAAGTCGAACCCATCATATTGTCATCAGACTGTAATCTATCCGACGGGTTTACCCGACCAGGGGACGCACCGATGGTCGAATTTACCGAGTAACGGTAAGGTGTTATCTGTACTAATCGTTTTATCTACCATATAATTTCGTTTAGTTAAATTATTCGTATTCCGTGAGTAAGGTGATACGGTGGCAAAGTAGCACAGTGGCTGTCAAACTTTTTTATTTTTAATACAACCTATTCTCGTATTTAAAAAAATAGGTAAAAAAACTTTTTAAGTTAAACGGTTTTATGTTAAACATACATTGCAATGTTGACAATTGACGTGCCCCACGGTTTTATTTTAGTCTAGTCTATGCATATGTTTATAATTCCCACGACTGTATCTATTTTATGATTTTTTGGTTATTAGTACATTTATCTTAAACATTGCAATGTATGTTTAACATAAAACCGTTTAACTTAAAAAGTTTTTTTACCTATTTTTACTTTCTAGTTTTTAGTTTTTATTTCGCATTCTGTTTAATTCATTTAGTGCTTCATTATTGCAAGGTTTCTTGCCCGTTAGTTTATTGCAGTCCAACTCCTCTATACGTAGTCCCTGCAAAGATCGTTTGGTAGCGGCGGCCATCTTAGATTTCAATTTTGCATAGTAAATTGTATTCTACTTGTTGAGACCTTTCATTTGATACCCATGTTGATGGGATTGATAAAACCTAAGTTATCCGCCATTTTGTAGAGGCCGCCATCTTGGATTTCAATTTTATATAGTACATTGTATTATACTGGTTGAGCACTTTCATTTGATACCCATATTGATGGGATTAATAAAACATAAATTATCCGCCATTTTGTAGCGGCGGCCATCTTGAATTTATAATGATAATGAATAAACATAATTGTATTGTCACCAAAATCCAAAGTGTATACAAAATTTCAAAATAATCGGTTGACAGGAAGAGGGTGAAATTTGAATTACTAAATTAGACCCAAGAATAATAAATAAAACAAACTGGGTGAGCTAAATAAAACCGTTTAAAAACAGAGTAAATTTACAGTTATTTCATCATCTTCATAAACTTAAGAGCTTAGGCTTTATTTGGTGAGAATCACCATTCCTCTCTTTTGTTTGCTTGTATTATTATTTTGGTACTAGAACGATAAGACGTTATTTTATTTATTCGTTTGGTCGAAATAACTATTCCTTGGTCTGCCTTTTATTCGCTTTCGTAATTTGTACTTGTAAAAAAAATATCTCGTCAGAAAATTTGACAGAATCGAATTTCAAAAACTACTATGAAATCGAAAGTTGAATGAATTAAAATACCTGACAAAGGCTTTGGAAAACCTAACTAACTTGTGAAACATTTTAAATATATAAGAAGACCTGCTCAATCGTAACTATTTTAGCTTTATTGTACTGCTAAAACTTTGTACAAGGGGCGGACTTAATGCTTCTGTAAAGTAGCGAATAGATAATGGAGTAAAAAATATGTTTAAATGTTACCAAACATTGGGAACCACTGGAATTCAAATTAAAGTCATCCCACTCGGCACCTTAAAACACAATTCCTTCGCGACTTAGCAGGCCGTAATTTCCTATTATAATGTCACAAGTTTACTATTTGATTATAGCGCGACCAATATCAAAGTATATTCCTGTTCTGCTATGAAGTGTCAAGTTTATTTGCGATATCGTATATCTTATTATGAGTATGTCTTTTTCTTGTGTTTTCGTATTTAAAGTGTATTCTGATCAGTAGTACTAGTATCAGCAACAGTTAGTGAAACAACTAATGAACCTACATAACTTATATGGCGGCACGTGGAATCGAACTGAGTACCCCGGGTGCGAGGCAGCCCGCTAATGGCTGTGGTATAATAACTTTAGGTACCTACCTAAGATGTCATAAAATGTATGTCCAAGCTTTAACTGAAAAATCGCTCACTTAACTCACTTAAGCAACCACAATATTATGGCTTTTAGCTCCGACCAACATATGGTTTAAGAAATGCGTGTCTGTTTTATTTTCAGATATATTTTTTTCACACTCGGCAATGTTTAATTAGACATCAAGTAAACCTGACTCAAAGTGAGTCATTGCATCCCTAGGGACGTAATGTTGTATGATATTTCATTACGCCCCTAGGGAGGCAAAGCGATTTGAATTTCGAATAAGAGCTCGTAGGTATGATCACTCTAGCCTGTTCCGCACCAAAGAGAACATATTTGAAATTTGAACCTGGCAGCCAAGAATTTTAGCACGAATGGAATGAAAAAAAAAAGCGCTCGCTTCTAAAAACAGAAACAAATAAAGAACACAACTCTCGAATTCTTCGTTACACTCAAGATTCAAGATGACGCCCGTGGCGTAAGACATCACTTTACCCCCTTGGTGAAATGTGAATAATCTACTATTAAACCACTGGATGAGTCGGGCGCACGACCGCTAGGAGTGGAAGAAATGGGAAGAGGCCCACATCCAAGACTGGATAACCAAGAGGCTTCCATGACGATGATGATGATGACATCACAGAAGCAGTATTTATCATGTTCTGGTAAGCTCTACATAACGTTACATTTATTGTCTGTATCCGTCTGCCAAAATGGGCCTTATTTTACCTTTCTTCTTCGACTCACATCACGTTTGTTACTGAGCTGCATAAATCAAATAACGGAACGTTTTAAAAACAATGAAAACCAAATTTGATTCCTCGAAAACCTTTTAAATAAGCATTCATCCGATCCAGACACAGTTTTTCTGGCAAAGATCATTTATCAACACATTCTGCAGCGAATAATTTCGGACTCTTACTCACTTAGGTCTAAACCACACAACAGGATTTAACACTTTGGTAAAAAATTCTGGATTGCAACAGTAAAATTGCTTATGAAAATCAAATAGTCCACCCAAAAAGTTTGCAATTTGTAATGGCGACTGAACGATCCTATTTGTTTGACGACCGTCTTGATGTAGTCGTTCGCGCACCGGACTTCTAAACCAGGCGGTTGCGGGTTCGAATCCCGCAAGGGGCAAATGTTTGTGTGATGAGCACGAGCATTCGTACCTAAGTCATGGATGTTTATATGTATTTAAGTATTTCTGTCCGTTATCCTAGTCAACATAGCACAAGCTCACGCTTAGTTTGGGGCTAGGTAATTGGTGTGTTTGTTGAAACAATTTATTTATTATTTATTTATCTATCAGCGGTGGTAGGCTCCGTTAGGTGCCGCCTGGTAGCTACCACCCTCTCCCACCGGAGTCCGGCCCCAAGCAGCGTGCTGTGTTCCGTCGGTGGGTGGAAGTGCCAGCACCTTCTGAGTGAGCTCGCTCCACCGTTAACTCTGTCTATGCCACGTCTGGCTTAGAGTAGAGTCAAGACCAAATCCATTTAAAATTAAAAAAAAACGCATAGAAAAGTGCACTTGCCTTAGAGCTGCTTCTTCTCAGAAGTAGCACATGAATAGATAAGCACTTATATGTTTTGCTTTATAAAATGTAAATGCTGTGTTGGCTGTATGATTAGTATTTAAGAAACATGTAAAACTGTATTTTTGAGAGCTGTGGATTTTGTTGTGATATTTAAAAAAAAGCACTAGCCCACAATATTCCAAAGTGGTACCTAAGCTTTATATCGTGTGTTTGCGCATTAAATTCATGTATGAAATTAATTATTTTTTTGTTTTTTTTACTTACCTCAAAAGTAAAAATAAACCGACCAAAGGCGAATTGGACCGTTCTGTTGCGTATTATCTACATATATATAACATTAGACACAGACAGTCTAGCTGTGGTAGCTGGTTTATCGTCACGACCACGATACAGCCTGGTGACACCCAGACAGACAGTGAAGTCTTAGTAATAACTAGTTATTATAATATCTGTGTTAATAGAGACCCGTTTTTCCCTTTGTATAAGGAACCCTAATTCCAATAATACGAGTATCAATCAGACCCAAATTAATGAACTGCTTGTTGGTAATGAAAATTGTGCCGGTTTGTTTTTGGCGTTTTTTCTTTGAAACTTTCCAGTTGAGAATTGAGATGTGCCACGTGCCACGTTTCACGTTCATTCACGCGCATGCGTCATCTGTGAGTTTACTGAGTTTATTGTTTTACCGCAAAAACATGGCTACCCAGAGGTATCATAATAATTGTTTTCTGTTCTGTGTAAATTTAATTCCCTTGGCGCATTATGGACCCTCCTGATATTTGGTTATTGGCCATCTTGTAGGGTCTTGAGATATATTAACGTTAGCTTAAGGCCAAGTATGGTCAATGGTCATGGTCGTATCCAGGGGGATGATTCTAGTCCAGGGTTACTACATACTGTAGTGTAGTGTGTTACGCAATCACGCCTAAGCTACTGAACCGATTCAAATGAAATTTCGTAAAGAGATAGTTTGAGACCCTGAAAAGGACATACGGTAATTTTTTCGTGATATAAAAACATCAAGAGGGGGGGGGGGGAAGGGTGAAGCAGTGGTAGGGCTTAAAAAATATACGTTGGGACGTGTCCCCTGTGGGCTTACATACATAAATAAATGACTTTTATGAAGGTGAAATGGGGGATGAATGTTTATATGAAAAATGCCGCTTTAAGCGCGGGCGAATTCGCGAGTCGCGCTAGTATCATTATAAGTATAATTCTTCCTTATAAGATATCTTCTCTCCAAATATGCACTTAAAACATGCATATAACTTCGACGGTGGTCCATATCATTGAAGTCATCAAAATATCTGTCGAACGAATTAACAGACATGGCAACAATTTCAATTGGACTAGATCTGCGATAGTATGAAATTCCATACTGTTACATTGCGACCTTGCCAAGATGTAAGTAAAAGGTATTTATCCAACAAAGTAATTAAATCTATATACCTACTGTATTTAATATAATTTGTTTACCAAAGAAATTTTTTTTTTTATTCGCCGGTTAGTTTGAACACGCTTTGTTTACCTATCTTATATCCTCACATCAGGATACTTTAGGCTTATACCTACTTTTTGGAGTTAGTTTACCTGGAAAGAAAGAGAGAAAAAATATGTATTTAGTACCAAAAACTACAGAACAAGCAAGCAGGCGACTCAGTGCTTAAAACTAATATTTTGGTGCCACAAAAGGCCTCCGCTGTAAAAAAAACGAAATTTTACGCACCAGAATTAGTCAACTCCATTATAGTTTTATTTACAAAACGAAAAGTAGCCTTTTTCAAGACTCAATAGTTTATCTTGTAGCTCTAGGTGGGTCATTCTACTTATAAGGAAAATAAATATGGTAGAAAAACAACTTTTTCAGCTTTATTTTAAGAAAAAGTAAAAACAATTAACTTATTTATTTTTAATAGAGCTCCCTGGTAGGTTTTTCTCGAGATAACTATACATTTTCAAAAATATGTGATAACAGAAATTATGTTTATTATCACAGAAAAAACATTTTTTATGATTTATCGCTAAATAGGAACTTAAATGAAGCTAACACTATTCTACGTTTAAAAATTAAATTGACACATTTTGGCTTGATAGAAATAACAATCGAAATATAACTCAATCTCAACATAAAATTTTTTTTTTGTACCATCACAGAAATGACGTCACTGCCGTAATCATTGGCAAGACTTGAAAAATCAAATCCTCATAAATTCTTTTAATGTTTTAAATAATTAGTTAACGACATTAATGCCTTTTATTACTCCTTGTTCATTTTTCCGCTTGTGCCGTTCCCTATCTTTTCGTTTTCTTTCTGCAATCTGTTCTTCTGTCATCTTTTGACGGAATCTCCTCAAAGCTTATTTTACCTGTTCTGTTCATTTTAGTCATTTTTTCAAACCAGTTTTCATAGTAATTTCCTTTTTTCGGGTCTTAGGCACCATTTCTGCAAAAAAATCATAAAAATTTAAATGATAAATAAATAAATTTCATTAAAAATAACGTCATCACAGTTATCAAAATGTCATTTCCGTTAAAATTACGCATTTATTTTTTTGGATTTTGACGTATAAAGTCTTAATCTAAATTCTAAATCTAAATTCATTACAATCATTACATTTAGAAAGGTAAACATAATAAAAAAAAACAAATACTTTCATCACACAGTAAATGGAAACTAATGTTAAATTTGGTATTGATAAAAACGTCATTTCGGTGATCATATGTCATCTCTGTTATCACACATATAACAGAAGTGATGATAACGGAAATGACAGATTTCAGCTTTCTCGCCGTTTTTTTGTGGTTTTCAAAGAAATAAATTCTAACAATACTGGCATCAAATTACCATCATCCAAACACATGCAAAATTAATGTTTTCATGTATGGTTTTCAAAAACTCACCTTTGGTCTTCTAAAACAGGGATGATGAACGAACTTTTACGCACAAATTTTGACCAGTAAAGTGTTTTTTATTTTTTTATGTAACGTAGTTCTTTTCACAATGAAACTCGCACACAACTGACAGGTGATTCAGTGTTGCAAACACATTAAATAAAGTAAACAGTCGAAATAGAACTATTTTCTTTTTCAATCATACCATTGATAACTGAAATGATGTTTTTTTCGTAACGAAAGTAGAATCATGTATAAAATATATCCAGGTGTTTACAATGTAATGTACATAAAGTATGATAAACTAGAC
The DNA here is from genome assembly GCA_949316185.1 of Pyrausta nigrata. Lineage (NCBI taxonomy): Eukaryota > Metazoa > Arthropoda > Insecta > Lepidoptera > Crambidae > Pyrausta > Pyrausta nigrata. The sequence goes on along the minus strand of OX438957.1, from coordinate 13,066,070 downwards.
CATATTAAAAATGAATACGAAGCTTATGCTCTTCAATAACCTAAACTCTTATATTTTTAAAACCAGTACAAATGTGGCAACGTAGGAATTCCACAGATAACGGAGCGTGATAATCTCCGATTATTATTATTTTTTTAAAAGGATAACATTTCAATTTATTCAAAAACGACATAGCATTAATTAATCTGGATCAATCTGTGTTGAAATAGCTTAAAATAACACCCCTAACTTAATAAATTAATATGTTTTTTTTTCAAATGCACACATTTTCGGCTGTAGAATAGAATCACCCAGGTAAGTATATCAAAATTGATCCGAATCACTTTAACTGTTTTGGCAAAATTACTTTATATTTATTTTATATAAATATTTGAAGTTAAACCTATCAGTGACCTCACATTATTTCTTGTTTGCTATTGTTAAAATCAGGTCAATGCTCCAATGGGAGAGGTTACCAAACTAACTCCAGAAATAACGTGTTTACATCCACACAGGAAGCGTTTATACGGAGTTAAGTGTTATAAATATATCTGACAGTTCATACAGCAAAATATTATGTGTGATGATGTTGTCTACCTAGCCGAATTTTGACAAAACTGCGCGGGAGATATTGACCAGAGTTTACCAATTTTTAAACAGTAAACGTCAGTTGACGGCTAATCCAACAGAATTCCCATATATAAATTTCAAAATATTGCCAAACCGGTTGATTATTTTTAATCAACCGGTTTGGCAATATTTGGCATTAAACATGTGTTGGTGAACTAGACCCTAAGAGCTCTAGTCAACCAAATCATTGGCAATCAGTGACAATCAAATCATGCGCGAAGTAAAATATAAAAGTAATGCTGTTTTCAGGATATTGAAAGGATTAGTACGTGATTAGTTTACACTAATATAATTATAATATTATGAAGTGGGACGCTACCTGTGTCGACACACTTGCAGCCTCTCATCTGCCCGGGACAAGCCGTGATGCTGGTTTGGCTGCGACAAGTGCCGAAAACATTAAAAAGAACAAGTACAGGCAGATCGCCTCCCGATACCACTTTGTACCGTTTGGAGTCGAAACACTGGGTTCGTGGGGTCCCAACGCTATCTCTTTTTTCAAAGAGATTTCTAAGAGGCTAGTTGACATCAGTGGTCACCTAAGAGCTGGCAGCTACCTTGCTCAGCGTATAAGCATCGCTATCCAGCGCGGTAATGCTGCCAGCATCCTAGGAACCTTACCACAAGGACCCTTTTTATAATTTTTGTTTTAGTGTTGTATTAAGTCATTTTTCTTAATTTTTATTAATAAGTTGTATATATACGAATAATTAAAATAAATATCTGAAAACTAAAAAAAAAAAAAAATGATGAAGAGGAAAGATTTGATTTTTCGTTAGTTTGTTTCTAATGAATAGGCTCCGAAACTACTGGGCTCCTGGAGATAGTTTGAGACCCTGGGAAGGACATAGGCAACTTTTTGTCGCGATATAAAATCATCAGGTGGGTGAAATGCACGATGAAAGTTTGTATGGAAAATCCGCGGGGAAAAAGTCGCGGGTAAGTAGTACCTAATAGTAGTGATAATTACGAAAAATAAATTTTAATCAAGGAAGATCAGTCTCGCGTGTGTCACCTAGCGATGAACGATTAGTACTAAATTTATTCGAATGGTCTCTGTAATCGAATGTATTCGATAAGCAACCGCAATCATTCGATTATCCTTCGATTATGCGGCGAGCAATACCGGAGCGTGCGGTGCGCAGGCCGTACTACTAACGAATGAGTCGTCATTCGTCGCGTCGATTAATCATTCGTTCGCTGCCTGTCCTGTGCGCACAGTCGCGGCAGTTCAATCGAATGCATCGAAGGGCCGAGTATAGAGTATCATTCGATTGTCGATTATTATTCGATTATTTTTTTTCCGAATTACTAAATCGACATTCGATAGTTCGAATGGTCGATTGTCGATTCATTCGATTATTTTTTTTCGAACAATCGCCCATCGCTTGTCACCGTATGTCGAATGGCGCCGATATAAATAAACATTTAAGGACGCGGCCTTAACCCAGGTCATGACTCGAACCTGATTAAACAGAATAATGCGAATAGGTATTTACCAGCAACAATCGCTTGTTAAATCGGAGCGACCGCGCCAGTACATTCCTCGGTATTGTTCGGGAAGCAGTAGCCGGTAGGATTATAGGCCGGGAGGTGGCTGAATAAAAAATGGAGTTATATTTTTGAGGCTATGTAGGTACTAGCCTTATTTTTATCCGACTGCGGAAGGAGGCTCATGTTTTTCGAGAGTATGTAATGTATGTATAGTTGTTTGGTACGCCCTATAGCCCAAACGCCTACCTGGACAGTTTTTGACATATGAGGGGTCGTTGAATTCGTCAGAATTGTGGTAGTGACATAGGCTGTATAGATTTAAAAAATGGCGCCCACAAATGAAAACAAAGGGGGTGGGGGGAGTTGATTTTTCCCTTACCATAACAATATGGGTATCAAATGAAAGCCAGTGAAAATATCATTTTGAAAGTATACTTATTTTTGCAGTCGGGTGTTTTGTTTTTTTGATAATTCATTTTCATTATGTTAGAGTAACATCAAGCTAAGTTTCAATGAACGATTGGTTTAGTATTCACATAGGTTAGCCGAAAATTCATAGGAACAAACTAGTCGGCAGAATCGTATCTTATAATATTTCTTTTTGAGTGCTTCTTGGTCAAAAAATTATCTTTTTGGTATTGTCAAAATGATAAATGCAAAACAGTCATTAATCTTTTACTAAACAAGATTAAACGGAACTCATAATCACCTATTATTCTTTTTTGGCCTTGGGGTCACTGACTCCTGAGCATACTGATAAAGTGGTCAGAGTTTTCACTCTACTCCTGGCCTATAAGGACGGCTGGTATTATGCCATAAAACCCAAGTCAGCAATAAAGCTATTGTAACCGGCACGTGCCATTGTAAAAGCTTAAATCATTTTATGTAGCTTTCAACATACCTTTACAAGTCTATAGCCACACAAACGACTTTTAACATAATCGAAAGCCATGCATGCAGTGAATGCATGCAGATACTGCAGATACTCTTTATTGTATACACCACACACAGTAGACATTGACATTAATGTTGATAGACAATGGTTCAATTTATATATTTTTTATGGCATATTCATTGCTTGTACTTGACTGTTCTTCTAATAGGTACATACACACGCAAATATTCGATTACCTTAAAATAAAAAAATAAAAAAAAATAAAAAATGGAATATTAAAATTTGTCAATTTATCTTTCAAGTTTTGAGTAGCTACTCAGAACTAACCTAGAGATGGTAAAACAGGCCCTAATTGAAAAATTATGACACCTACTGTAGTAAAAACCCCAACACGTGGAACTATTTATATTAAAAATAACTGTAATACTTAAAGTACGGGTGCGTATACACGGCCGCAAGTCAAACTATACCACTTTGACTTTGGGACCGCCCTTTATTCCATACGTAATAAAAGCTGTTTTCTTAGTTCACATGGGTAACCTGACGTACTGCCGACTGTACGTACACATTAATCCTCCAAAAAGTGTTTAAGTATCCCAGGATACTGATGCATACTAATTGACTGCACCATATTGGTTTTATTTTTAAAAAATGTTGCATTTGAGCATATGATGTGATATCAAAAATAACAAATTTATCTAAGGTTTAATCAAAAAACCTTACACTTCTTGGTACTACAAACTAAAACAATAACCCAAAAATAAATACTAACCCGGTTTTTTTACACATTGTGCGAATCCAAGCATACGGGTAAGAAGACGGTAAAGAGGTAGATCATTCATCTCGTACTGAATTTGATGCTCCGAGCACAAGTTCTTTTACGTGTCAAATGTCATATTTGAATGCAAAATTGTGCAGATTACACAATTCGAGTCAACCAATTTCCGCGCGCTGACGACCCATCTCCCACTTTTTAAATGCACTATCAGTAGGTAAGACTGGGTATTTAATTCCTGGGCTATATTTTTTATAGCTCGTATTTCTTTGGCGTCGTACATTAAATTGCTCGCATGTGACATTTTGCATAGCGTGAGTCACCGATTGGATAGACCTTGACATTTCTACACTGATACAAAAAAAAACTTGAACATTTTTCGCTTACTCACCACATTAGCAATGTATTTTATACAGGATTACTATTACTCAGGTGCAAATATTTTTAAATAATATCTAGGGAACAATGTTAAGAATCGTCTGTATAGCAATTAAGTTTAATTATTGAATCTTTTTTAATTACATCTACTTTTAAATAACTCAAAATGTTAAAGTTAATTATTACAGCTGATGTCCTTAATTATAAAGCTCCCAAAAATAATAAAAACAAGTAAATGGTTTAACTTTCAAAAAAAAATAGCAGTATAAAATAAAGTGACGAGTCTGTATTGGGTTATCATTTTATTAACCGAATCGTTTTATATGTTTTGATGAATTCCAGTAAATTAAAAAAAAAATCATCATTACTAATCAGACTCCACAAGATCATATCTAACAAATGGCGATCCCCTAGCAAACAATTCATCGTATATGATAGTCATATCTGTTTTACCAGTCATGATGACCTCAGTCAACATCGCCACCTCTCTCGAGACATATTGATTCCAGTTGACATTAATAACAGAAACTATATGTTCAAGAAGCAGCTTCAATGGAATATCCACATCATCTCGGTGGCCTAAGGCCCAATGTCGAATACCTTGCACAGCTGTGTCAAATGTCATAGCTGTTAAATCAATTCCTGCAGCCAGACTAAACGTCTTATCGATTATATCTATCAAAAGCCTTACTGCTTTGGTTCTAATCCGCAACTTATCGTCAGATGTTTTCATCATCTTGAACCTCTGAACGATAATAGATCGTATTATGGCAAACATCTCTCTGAAATCGAAAAGGTCCATTGACATAACCTCCAGTTTTTCACCAATCATATCGGCCACATTATTTTTCAGAATCGCCTTGAAAAAATTGTCTCTTCTCTTTATTAGCTTAGTGATAGCCTTCACTATGTAACCCAAACGAAAATCAGATAATTTCAAAACCTCGCTTATCAATTCCGCAAAGTAGTCAGAAAATCCAGGATAAGATCTACAAACGTTCAACTCCTGACAAACGTAAAATATTGCTCGCTTCTTATGATTAACATGCTCTTCGTATATGTGTTGTGTTAACGTTTCCAAATCGTATATTGAAATATTGCTATTTGATTTCTCGATCATTGTATTAAGTAGCTGTCTTGCTTCACTATATATTAGCATATTTGACGACGCAACTATATCCAAGTACAAGTATTCTCTGTCGATATCACAAGTAGTTTCTTGATTATTGACGTAAGTAACGTAACGTTTCATTTTCGTTATGTAATTAGTTCGTGTTATATTCAGTAGTGAAACCATGTCAGATTTATTTATTGCAACTTTTTCTTTAATGTGATAGGCTATTCTTTCAATGTTTTCAACTTCGTCGAAAATAAAATGATTTAGAAACTTCTTTACCAAAGGATGATCTTTTTTAAGTAGAGGATTTGTTGGTTGATTTTTGAATGCATAGTTATTTTTACTGTTTTTCTTGTTTCTGTTCGAACCCTTAGAATCTTCATTGGTTTTTGCTGTGTTTTTGCTTTTTGATTTTGTGTCAGATATTATTCGTATTACCACCTGCTCTGATTCGTCCGAGTTTTGAGTAGATTTAAAAGTGTTATTACTTGTATCTTGATAAAAAGTTTTTGGAAAAACAATTGATTTTAGCGAAGACTTCGTTTTGGATGCGTCTTTCTTTTGTTTGTGTTTGCCATGCTTAATATTATCACCACGTGTATACGTGTCTGATGTACCAATCTTCTGCTCTGTTTCCTCAGAGTTTTGATTAGATCTAAAAGATTTGTTACTTGTATCTTGATAGTTTTTACTGTTTGAATGAATAACATTTAATTTTGATGGAGATTTCGTTTTGATTGCATCTTTCTTTTGTTTGTGTTTGCCATGCTTAAAATCATCATCAGATGTATCCGTGTCTAGAAATCTACCAATCTCACTATCATAAGATGCATTGTTTTTTTGAATGGGCTCTTCACTGTTCACTTTATTGCTATTGTAATTTTTTACCAAATTTCCTGTCAAAATATGTGTTGGGGTTTTAGGCGCTGGTTCAATATCATCTAGTTTCTTAGGAATTGTATTTAAAGAGTCAAATTTCTCAGAGGATTCAATATTTTTTCTACTTAGTGACGACCTGTAATTTTCTTCTTTAGAACTTCCACTGTTATCATCACTTCTTATTTTCGTACGAATATTATTTTGTAATTGACTTAAGAATGAATCTCCAACACGCATAATACCTTCTATTTCTATATCTTGACTTTGAATGATTATTGGACCTAAAAAATAATGTGTTAATAGATAAAAACGGAAACTATTTTTTTTAAGTCGAATGTTCATCAATACTTACAATAAAGCAAAATTATTATATACAAGAACTGTAACATGTTAGTAAATTTCAAATCAATTTTTTTAAGGGAAGTTTATTTCAATCACAAATTTTACAATTACTGTTTATAACAAGCATAGTAATGAATATGCCAATAAAGCGATATTAAATAATAAACCCCGAATATTAATTGGATTTTAAATTAAAACTGCTATGATAAGGTTTTGTTAATTATTAATAGCTGATAATAAAATCAAACGTATTGTTTGGTAGTGGCCTAAAAGGCCACTACCAAACAATAACCCCGTTATTCTAAAAACTTAGTACCGGGTTTAAGTCGGGACTAAGTTATAGATATGCGCAAAATCGTTTACTGAAGTGAAATTAGTGATATAGTTCAGTGGGAGCTAAAGATATGTATCACTCATCTAGTTCAATTAGTTCATTTAGTTCAGCAGATCTACTATCAAAATCTCACTCACTACCTCATTTAGTTTAAAAGTATCGTGCGTGCACTACAGAGAATCCTAATGACAAAAAAATTACATTTATAATATTTAGGCAGTATAGAATTACGAATTAACAACATTTTCATTAATTTCTAAGATATTGTTACACGCATTAACAAAGGATGTAAAGTGTTATTTATGTACGTACGTTACGTTACGTATTAAAAACGAATTAATTAATACCGAAAATTTTACATAGAAAACTGCAGTGCAGTAGCAGAATACTGCAGTCTCGCTCTTGCAGTATTAACAAATATATCAGTACGTTTTACTCTCATATCACTGAGTTACTGAACTAAAAGAACTGCTTTGGACTATAGTCAGTGAGTGATACATATGAACTAGATAGGTGAAGTAGTTCAATTGTATCATTCATTCAGGAACTACCCATGTCTACTAAGTTAGTAGCTAGCCAATTAGAAAAGCGTTTTTTATTAGGTTATGTCACGAATGTGTCATTCATTCCTCTGTTGTCGGCTAATATTTAGACCTATTTTAAACCCGGTCTAATTTTTGACGTGTTTTGTACCGTGCTCCACGGTTCGAGGACGGTTTATGTAAACACTTTCCTTAATATTTTTACTGTATTTCACTAAGTCTAATCTAATCTAAGTATACCCAGAAAAACAATAGAGTCAGCAAAATATTAGTTTTTCGCGCGTTAATTAAAACCGGCCAAGTGCGAGTCGGACTCGAGCACAAAGGGTTCCGTACCATTAACTTACAACATTAGACAGTATAGGCAAAAAATCTTTTTAAGTTTATACTGTTCTTTTGGAAAAAAGTATATATATATATTTTATTTATAATTTCAAAAGTATTCATCACAGGATACCCAAAACAATTTTAAATAAGAGTTTCCGCGCCTGTTTCTTTACGTGATTGATTTGAAGTTTATAGGTCCAAGACTTTAGAAATTACAGGGGACACCGTGTAAACGACTTTTGCGGGCTATATCTCGCAAATGGTAAAGCTGATAAAAAAGTGTTGTATAAACCCTACCTTATTTTCATAGTCCTTTGCATCGATACCCCACACAAGGGGGTGCACTCAAAAAAATAATCCACCCCCCCTTTACATGTATGGGGAGGTACCCTTAAAAAAGGGGTAATTTTTATTTTTCGTATTTTTAAAAATGAGATCTATATGTGAAGTATCCTCGAACCAAGTTACATGCAAATCAGTCCATAAACGTAGAAGATATTCTGCTGTGACAGACTAGGACGGACGGAACGGACGGACTGAACGATCTTATAAGGGTTTCTTGTCGGACTACGGAACCCTAAAACGGGGGGAGGGACTTTTTTACTATAGCAATATGGGTAATGAAAGCTAGTGAAAAGACCGTTTCAAAACTACGTATATCAATTTGTGCACTCGGGTCAGTTGTTTTTTTTTTAATAATCAGGTATTACTTGTTAGAACGTTGCACATTTCACGATTATACTCGTTCTTGACAGTGCTTGTTTGCTTCCTAGCGTCTATCCAACTATATAACTAGGCATGTCTTCATCAAGAAAATACAACACGATTTTAAGCCTAGCACTCAGTCTGACCAAGCCCTTGCAATCTTAGCCTAAAGGCGCGAACACACTGTAAATCATTCGCGAAGGATTTAGACAGGCACGGATAGTTAGTATTGCCCCTTAGGAGGTTTTAGGGCTGCTATAAAGTGAAATTCATAGCCCAAAAATTATTACCGTAGATAAACAATAAAAGGTCATTATGGGAGTTCTACGCTAACTAAACTCGTAAGTTAGTCAGTTGAAACAATTCTTCTAAGAATAGGTACACTTCATCTTTGATAGATTTTAAAAAGTTAACTTTTTGTGTTCCAATAAGCAAAACTGAACGAATATATTCGCCATATCTTCCCAGTCTGTAGGTATGGCACAGGAGCTCATAACTTGCTTTAGCTTAGTCAAAGTGGTAATGTAATTTAACTGTATGTTTTAATTATAAATAGTCAAACGTTTGATCGCAACCTATTAGTTATTCTACTGGAATACGGGGTAGTACCAAGCCAACAAACTATAGATCTCATTAAAGTAGGATATGAAAAACATGAAACCCCTGCACTACTTATGTTTAAAATATTACGTATTACGATACATAAGATAAAGTGACAACCCTACATAGCGGCGCGTGCGCATGTCGTAAGCGATCTCTAAAGGGTGCGCCCTCCGACAACCAACGCAACCGTTCAACGTTGCAGCTAACAATTACACGTTACTATGGATCTAGGTATACTTGAGTATACGCGCTCTGTATACAGAAGCCCTGAGCAGTGAGCTGGTCACTCAACTGGTTTTGGAGGAGAAAATAAAGAAGGCTGACCCCCGCCACCACGTGCGAGACACATAGCCAGGAAGAGAAAGAAAAAGACAGAGAGAGAGAGAAAAATTAAATTTAGGGGAAATTCTGATATAATCAAGCATGCCCTCTACATGTAACAAATTTACAGTTAGATTCTATCGTCACTCTATGTATGCACATGAAGGTGCCATATCAAAGGCCACGTCATATCACAATTCACAAGTCATCGACGAGCAATCAAACCCGTATGATTATAATTACATTGATATCAAAGGTATCTAGCCCTTAGACGTCTTCGCGAGCCCGTTCGGATGTCAGCGCGGGCATAAGTCCGCCGAGGATATGCTGACATGTGGCGCCGGTCATAGCCTGTGCCCCAAGTTATGAGAGAAACTGTGGAGCTGAGTGAAATATCACACACACATTCGAGTGATTTTGCTTCTCTTTCTGAAAATGCGTGCTCTAAATCGCTGTACGCTGAACAAGACCTAGCTAGGTCTTGAAACTGCGAGTGTAGGGTTTCCTACCTATCCTTTCCTAGGGTATGATGTCACTTCACTACTTTATTGAAACCAATTTTTGATGATTCTAACTTATTTTTACTGGGGTTTTCGGGGCTATTCGTACTCCCCGAAATCCACCTGTAAATAACACAAATATTAGCAGATCTGAAACCAACACACAGAATCTTATTTCAAATTTAAATAAATTATAAACATATGAAATGCTAAATGATAGATGTGGAAGTGTTTTTTTAACCCGCTCCGGATTTATTGATATTGTATGATGATGACATAAGTAATGTATGCTATTGCTAAAGTAAGGCTATAAATGTGACATAGAATCCTGCAATTACACCATGCTACCTTGTTCCGTTTTTCCATTTTCTCAAACTTTGTCATTTCTATAATCTTCCTGCTATTCATTGGCGTAGCTGATTGCTGCAATTACGCCGAAGTATTTTTCTTGTTTAAAATAGCGATTCGCTCTTATATTAGACCACACAAATCTCAGCTATAAATCTAGGCAATGCAGTATGAGCCTTACTTAATTTGACGCTAAGAACTAGCAAAGAGCCCTGATACATTGTAATGCTGCTCAGGACCCAGATCCTGATTAATGGCAAATCTAGTTGAAATGGTATCTTGCAGGTCTTTAGTCATATCCACACCTTATGGAATGCTACCAAGATGAGATGTGGGAAGAATTTTCTTTAAATCATAAGAAGGTACTATTATGTCACAATGACAGGTACCAAGGAGTTGATATATTTGCTTCAACTTTACTTCTTTTTAAAAAACAAATCCACGATCTGTCATGTGACTGCCAATAGTTTTCGTGGTAATTATATTATGACTCATTAATTCTTTTTGAAATGTAATCTTTTGTAGGTTTTGGGCTTGCTCTAAATGAAATGTAATATTAGTCTGAGGTAACTTAATTGGTTTTTGTGTTATCTAAAAGTGTTGTTTATATTTATGCCATAACAACTGTAGGTATCCCAAATAATAATAAAATAAAATAAAATATACAGAGATAGAGTTCAATGAACGCTGACATTTCAAGAACGTTTATGTATTTACACGTGCAGATTACGTTGGTAATGAGCTGCTTGTGGCGTTAGTGGCAGCAGCGCGACGATAGCGATAACAGAGTTAAGAAACCAACGGAGATTTGCGAGACCATTTTAATAAAATATTTTGCAGAGAAACACCGAGCATAGCCCTTTCCATCGTTGTGACCTTAAGCTTTTCAAACTCAAATTCAAACGTTTATTTGCCAAGAACACAGTAAACAAAGATAAGTAGCGCATGTGTTCAGTCTGCTCGCGTGACGTGCAAAAATTCGATTATATCTAATGTTTTACATAAGAAAATAAATGTCAGTTAAATTAGGTACATTAGTATTATTCATATTAGGTAGTTTGAACTAGGTAGTTTGAATTAAAAAATTAAATATTAGTATGTTGTCGCCAATTAGAATATTCATTTAAACTACAAAAACATTTGTCCAAAAGCCAGTTAGTCAATCTCCTCTTAATTGGCCCTTGAAGTTTTTTGAGCTCTTCCGGTAGCAAGTTATACAACACAATACTCTTATTATATGAATTTCTTTTATATATATGTCCTTGCGACTTGCGACTTTTTTATTATGAGGCCCATAGTTACGTCTAGAAAGCAATGAGACGTAAGTTGGAAAGCTATTTTATAAAAGCCTTTTTCCTTTTTTCAGAAAATTAATCGTTATTCGGATCCGTAAGGATTGTCAAACTGTCTTATTATGATTAATAGTGGTTCCCCGCGACTTCGCCCGCAAGTGTTGGATTTTCCATATAAACTTTCATCCTCCTTATCATTACCCTTAATGTTTTTATATCGCGACAAAATGTAGCCTATGTCCTTTCTAGGGTCTCGAACTGTCTCCATACAAAATTTCATCTCAATCGGTTCAGTGGTTTAAGCGTCAAGAGGTAACAGACAGACAAGCAGACAGGCACACTTTCGCATTTATAATATTAGTATGGATAATTGAAACACAGGGCCAGTAAAGATATGAAATCTAAATATATAAAACTCCCGGTACCACTTTGTACCATTTGGAATCGAAACACTGAGTCCGTGGGGTCCCAACGCTATCTCTTTTTTCAAAGAGATTTCCAAGAGGCTGATTGACATCAGTGGTGACCCAAGAGCTGTGCAGCTTCCTGTCACAGCGTATAGGCATGGCTATCCAGCGTGGTAATGCTGCCAGCATCCTGGGAATCTTACCACAAGGGCCCTTTTTATAATTTTAAATTTTAATTTTATACATAATTATGTTTTATAATATCTGCCACAGCCAAAACCGCTGGGTCTAGTCTTGAGACTTCTTTTGCTCATAAATTCCTTATGAGGTCTAGGGGGGGGGGGGGGGGCACTAAGAAACGATTTTTGAAATCCCTTAAAGTAAAAAGGGGGCTATTTGTATAAAGCTCCTTCAGGCCTAGAGCAACATCGATACAAAATTAAGTTTAGGAAATTAAGAATGACGTCATTCAGGATTTCTGAAAATCAATCTCTAAGGGGGTGAAAAAGGGTTGAAAAGTGTGGGAAATTCAACATTTGCGCGGAAGAAGTCACAGGCATCGGCTATGCATTAATAAGAGGTTTTCCTTGCTTTCCATTACAGCTTCTATACTTTGTAATTTGCAAAACTATGTATTAAATTAACACTAAAAAATGTGGATTTACTTGTTTCATTCTGCACCAAACCTTGGAAGTATAAGCAAATTTAAATGGAGGCAAATCATTTTATGCAACAGATTGACTTTGAAACGGGCAATCAAATAATTACGTAATACTCAACCTATCTGGGTCATCGAACTGGTCCTGTCTAGGCTAGATAAACTTAGTGTTTATAAATGAGTATAACAGGGACGTATTAGAATATATTATTGCACTTGAAAAAAAAAAACGACCACCAGAGGCGGGAAGGTTAAGGCAATCGCCCGGTATGCGAGGAACGCGGGTTCGTTTCCCGCCTCTGGTGGTCGTTTTTTTTTTTTCAAGTGCAATAATATATTTAGATTGCATAGTAAATGCTTATCACTTCAAAAACAATAATTAGGGACGTATTAGATTTTAATTAGAGCCTTGGGCGTTTATTCCAGCAGCCAAACCTGTCCGAACCCTACTCCAATTGTTATTTATTTAATACTACCTGTTGCCCGCGACTTCGTCCGCGTGGACTCGATGATACAAAAAATTTTATACTCCCGTCGCCATGAAGAGAGGAATGAAAAATTAAGGTTCATAGGCACTCTTTTGTAGATAGGTACACTATTACTTGGCTATCCTCCTCTGGTAAGAAAATTGCGCATGTCAGTGACACCGACTCCAAAACTAAATTTTTTCGTACATATCTTTCTTAATAAAAATGTAAAGGATTTTTTTTTCCCTCTTAGTTTACTTTAGTGAAGGCAGTTTGATTCGTTTGTAAAAAAAATATGGGTAACTTTAGTTTTTTAGTGTTCAGAAAAAAGTCAGACTCAAACCTCCTATGATGCAATAGATGAATGCGGTTTAGCATTTATTTATTGTGTCCCTTGCCTACTCAAAGGTCGGTTTGTAAGTTACTACTCTCGTAAAGTTATTATTGTTATTAGGAGCCTGTCGTGTCCCACTGCACGGCAAAGGCCTCCCTACCCTTTCCTTAGTGATAAGTAGTATAAATAATAGTGCCAATGTACTTTGATCTTTCATTAATAATAATACAGTAATTTAACAAAATTTCGACAAACTGTCTGTGGTGAAAGTATCCACGAACTACTTAGCGTTACGGTCAGCACCATGAAATTATAACTCCTGAATATAAACGCTTAAATACCTAAATTAATGCTGTAGCATATATGGTATACATGCCTATAAAATCTGAAGGATTCTCTCGATTTTTCTAGGATTTTCGTCACCAGATCGTAACTTGGAGACAGTAGGATTACCTTGGGAGTTTGAAAATCAGTCTAAAGTAATTTAGCATATCAATTGCTCCAGACCTTCAATTTGTGTAATTCAATAGAAAATGCTCATCACGCTGAACAATGTTCCCTACGGCGCTCTATTCATATCTCTTATAGTTGAGCCGAGCTGCTAGAGTTCTATATCAGTTGCTCCAGACCTTCGATTTGTGTACGTCAATAGAATATGCTCATCACGCTTACTAACTTTTCTTAAGGCGCTGTTTTCTTATCTCTCTTAGTTTAAGTGCTATGGTAAGGAAAAAAATAAACTCCCCCCTTTTCATTTGTGAGCGCCACTCTAAAAAATTATAGAGCTTTCTGTTACTACCTCAATTCTGACGAATTCAACGACACCTCAAGATCGTAAGATTCGGCTCACTGGCGTAGCAAGCACTTACAAAAATTCGTTGACTGACTAACGTTTTCCGTAGCTCAGTTGGTAAGAGCATTCGCCCGGACAGCGAAGAGTCGTGGGTTCGTCTCTCACCGGATGACACAATTGATCAATTTTTGTGAGCGAATTTTTATTTAGTGCCTAATCTACTTTCAGTCAGACTCATTTTATGCCCTACTACCTACAGATTAAGACGACTCCCTTGGCCGAGTGGCTCTAACACCGGTTTTCAAGGTGTTCCATTTTGGACATCCCGGGTTCGATCCCCAATCGGGTCAGGGCCCGTAAGCAAGATGCATTTTATTCTAAAGCGAAGTTCGCTGTCGCTAACAATATGTATTAAACTGACATAAGCCATCGAAATATTACGTGGCTCTGGCTTTTGCATACATATTTATATTAATTTTATTATTGAACCTACTGAATCTACCAATAACAAGATGCTACTACAGGGCTGCGAGATTAGAATTAATGGTAATATTTACACCATGAATTAGCAAGATGGTGGTGATCAAGCAAAGGTCGCTTAGGGGAGATGAGTGTGCTAAACTGTAAATTCAATGATAAATACATAAATTACATAAAGGTTATGTAAATTATAACATTATATAATGCACTAAGTATAGTATTTTCCAAAACCAATAAGTATCTATAACTACGTCCTAATCGCTACAATTTGACACTCATCTGCTATAAAATCAAATTAAATTTCGCTCACAAAATGTAATCGACTGTGTCATCCGGTAGGACTCGAACCCACCTCCCTTCGCTATCCGGACGAATGCTCTTACCAACTGAGCTACGGAGGACGTTAGTCAGTCGACGAATTTCTGTAATTGCTTGCTACGCCTGTGAGCCGGCGTTCGATTTTATCAATACTTGGGGAATGTACCCGCATGTGCTATAGTCCGACTTATCTGAGACCTCGCCTGCAGGGTGCGGGGGTACACAAGAACGGGGTCCTGCTGAGTCGTGCATACAGTGTTTGGTCACAAAATAAATAACAATTACAAAATTAAATATACCTATTTTTTTCCTTACAAACTATGTCTGCTTACTATCAAGAACCCATGATATTGCCAAACATTTTTGTTAGGCGTTTTTTTTCTCTAAAATTAGTATTGGGCTGAAAACTAGAAAATCCTAAATACTCAGATAAAAATGCTCATACTACGTAATCTTACTCAAAATCAAGTTGTTTTTACTCGTATATCTGCCGCCAAGCTAACATCCGAATTGATATGAGTACTACTTAGTTAGTACCTAGATATTATAATAAAATCTGTGATATTATTATTTATTCTGTGATTTACTAACATGTAGGCAGGTAAGCTTATTTTTATTTTTTTCCGAACTCTAATTTATTAACATACCTTTATAAAAATAAACTTTTAGCTTCTGTACAATTCGATATGGACTTCCAACCAATCCTAGTAAGAATAATTAGGTACAATACATAAAGAAAGCAGTAATACTACACAAAAAAAAAACCATTATAATTTGCTTATTGTTCAGTCCATGATAATTAGATGGCTTTCAAACTGACGTCTGCAGGGCCCGTAGACAAGATGCCATCTACTCTAAAGCGAAATTCGCTATCGGTAACAAAATGTATGAGTCTTACATAATTAAGAAGCCATCGAAACATCACGAGACTTTTGCACAGGTACATCTTTTGTCATGGTTGGCGATAGCGAAGTTCGCTATAGACTAGGAGCCATGGTCTACCACCTCTCGATGGCTTTCAAACGAGACGAGGAGATGAATTGATACATCATGACTTTATTGAACAAAAAAATGATAAAAAGACGTTATAGTCCATGAGCCCACCCGTATCGTATGAGCGAGGATTAAAAATTTAGTTAAATTTGGTCAAAAAATTGCAAACAAAATGTTTAAGTTATAAAAATAATAACGAGGATCAGAAGACAATATTGGCCGGAAGTTTGAGAAAATCTTCATTTCCGGACAAAATTTTGGTTATGCTTACGTCATCTGACATTAAAAAGACAAACGTGGCATCATTAAGTAGCCCTGTAGATAAAGAGTCAGTAATAAGTGCGTCTGTTCTGAAGTGGCCGAAAGTACAGACGGTGCCAAAGATGGTCAGAGTATACCTTTTCCTATGTCATGTGACATCTAGACGAAAATTATTATAAACGTATCAAAATAATAGTAAGTCTGCCAAGTCATATTTGGGCAGAAGTTCTTTTAAACTTACTTAGTTTTCTTATTCCTCAAACTCTTACAACCAATTTCAGGTGCAATAATCTTCTGACTCTCGCTCATCATAACTTTTCCGTGTGTGCATTTCGTCGTGATGTCATATGACGTAGGCAATTCTGGAGCGGGCTTCCGGACTATTAGGCGGTTGTGGTGAGAAATTTAATATGATTTTACATTACACTGTTCTAGTAGTTTAGTAGACCTACTGTTTGTCTTCTTCATCTATCCTATTAACCTATATTCATATACGCAGCGCGTGCTATATTACTTAAGTTGCCTCTTTAATGACAAGGTACTATAATTATAGCAATTTTGTTGCAATTATCGTTTCGATAAGGTACGATTAATGAAATATGCAGAGTAAAAAGTATCAGGGCGAACCGCATTCTTTTGATATTATAGCGATAGTAAAGAGGTTCAATAGTAGATATAAAATGAAACTTTGTATATTTTTAGTAAGTAATTTTAAATCTGAGACGAGTAAAGCCTTTAAATTTTACCTCAGCACTTTTGCAGATAAGTGTAATTTATTTGTAGGTACACACGGTCACACGTTAAGCTACCCCACTTTGACCTTGAGATCACCTCTATTCCTTACGTAATAAAAGCTGTTTTCGAAGTTCAAACAGGTGACCTGACGTGTTGCCTGTACTAGCATTTCCCCGCGATTTCGCTATAGTCAAATTTTCCTTATAAACTTTTATCCCCCATTTCACCCCTTGATGTTTTATTTTGCAACAACAAGAAGCTTATGTCCTTGCCAGGGCCTCAAAGTCTCTGGGTCTCTATCCCTACCAAGTTTCTTGTAAATCGATTCAGTGGTTTGCGTATAGAGGTAACATACATATACAATACAATGCACTTTCGCATTTATAAGATTAAATTAATATGGATTTAGGGCCAGACTATACTAGGCCCGTAGCCAAATGGCAATCTTTCTGAAGCGAACTTCGCTATCGCCAACGAAATGTCAAAATATGTATGCAAAAGTCACGTGATGTTTCGATGGCTTATGTCAGTTTCATACATTTTGTTAGCGATAACGAACTTCGCTTTAGAATACATTGCCATTTGGCTACGGGCCCTGTAGCCTAAAGAACAGTCACAATTTTTCAATAATGTATTTGCCGTCTTCAAAAGTGAATGTTATTGATTTTCGTCGACTACCAATATGTTTTGTGTTTATTTATATTTAGTTACATAATTTAGGCGTAATTTTTAAATCCGGATCTCATAGGTTTTTCTCCTATAAAATTAATTTAGCTTCGAAGAGACTAGAAATTGGGGTCACACACGGGGCAATTTATTTTAATGGCGATCCGATATAATAACAAAGCTCAATCATTGTGGGAGTATACTATTATCGTAATAAAAATTATAACTTCCTGTTGTAGGTATAAAGTATATTTTCTAATTGTTTTGTGTTTTCGCTCGATACTAAATATATGCAACGGGTAGACACTTGAAATTGTTTAAAGACACGGAATCCTTCGTGCGCGAGGTCCACTCACACTTGGCCGGTTTTTCTACATCAGAAAATTACCGCCTTACTTGAAAACTATTCCGATTGCAATTCTACTTCCAAACAATGAAATAAATTGACTTTATTTTAAAATTCTTATTATTTTAAAAGCTTTTATTGTTTTTCAGGCGTCAGCTTATAAGCTGTTCCTTGGATTGCTAAAAGCTTTCAATAATGGGGTCGGCAATCGGCAACTGTCAAAGTGGCGCTAGTAGCGCAAAGACCAATAACAAAGCTGTTTTTGTATGAAATTAGTGAATTTAGACCATTAATGAGGAAGTGACTAGACATTGTGAACCAAATGTAAAGAAATTAAAGGTCACCACTTTCCTCGAGATGAGAAACTTGAAAAATAGTACGTAAACTATACCTACCTGCATAACATAACTTGTCATGTTGGTGAGTTTTCTTTTTATTTTGTAAGAAAAAAGAATACTTTCCTAATTTCGCTTCATCTCTTCTTTGGCACGTTTACTATTTTTGATGAAAATTACTTTGGTTGACCTAAAAATCCTTTTATTGTCTAGCAAATCAAACTTTTTGTTGCACATTTAGTAGGAAATTCTAAAAGGATACTAGAAAATTTGTTTAGAGTAGAATTAATGATCCAGACACCGTACTTTTTAATTATTTTCGGTTTAATTTGACCGCAAAGTATTTTTTTTGAAGCTTAATATCTGATTGATTACCCTAGTTCAAGATATGTCCCAACGTATTTTAAACATATATGTTTATGTCTACCAACAAATAATGTTTAAAAATATCTGTAATAATAAAAGAAAAAAAGTTATAATTGCTTAAAAGTTAAATTTTGAAAAAAACTAAATAAAGTATTAAAAAATATCTCCTATATTCGGGGGAGTAAGCTCCAATGACCTCGTCTACCTATATGTGCATTTAATTTTGCTATGGCGGGTTCAGTATCAGTCGCCCTGTATAATAACCTTGTCAAATTCAGACAGCTGACATAGTTATCTTATTATTTATCTATTAGGTATGTATTTCAATTATCAGTGTTGATAATGATCAAATTGATCAATATTAATCAGCAATAAACCTTATCTATCTTGTATCGATTTTGCTAAATCGTATTTTATTCGTTGATACAGTAGCCCGTTCTAATTTAAATAAGTCTGTCAACGATTTTGGTAACTTATTTTAATAGTTTGTAGGTCAGCTTAAAAATTGTTTAGACGAAATATTGACTAGGTTAATTTGACTCTCAATACCTACCTAGATAATATGGATTGTCTGATTTTTATATTGACACTAGAACTTTGCCAACCTCCTCCGTGTCTGAGAGGCTCACACACCGGTTTTCTTGGTGTCGCCATTTCCAAGGTCCTGGGTTCAATCCCCGGTCGAGTCAATAAAGAAATCCGTATTTTATAATGATGATGATGTCCTCCTAGCCGATTTCGACTACGGCGGCCTATCTCAACAGAGATTAGCCAACTGCGCAGGACATATTATTGTGCACAAGTGTGTGCGTAATACACAGGTGCATGCACTCTCTGTTCCTTCACTTCCATAATTCGGTGAGACGGCAGTCCGACATGACCGTAGAGAGATCAGGCGCAGTACCAACGGCTTAACGTGCTTTCCGAGGCACGGGGGTGGTAACACCACCAACTTCCTGACTCCGGAGCTGTGTCTGAGTAATTTCAAGACAGAAAAACCCAAACATTCTCGGCCCGCTACTTATAGCTACTATTGAATCTGAGCAATTGACTAATGTGATTTATTAAAAATACTATTAATATATAGACGTTAATTAACACATCCATAATAGGTACAGGTGATTGCAGTATTTACCGTGATTAATATCAGATTAGTCCAATACACTCGTACAAGAAGCAGGAAGCAATCACAATCAGAATTATCGAGCATAGACCTAATTGCTTTTAGCGAGGATGCAGATATCGCATCGGAATAGTTCAACTAATAAAAATGCGATAAAATACTGGGACAAACTTAGGGGGTTTTTAGATTACGCGGCGTTATTCAGACAGCCAGACAGTCTAAGCCAGAGAGATTCACAGATTAAAAAAGCAAAAAGGGGATCTTGCTCTTTTAATTTGTGAAAGAGCGAGATGGGGCAGACAGACTTACAGGCTAACTCTCATTTTACACTACGCTAAGTCGTTGTAAGACTGTCTGTCTCAAGTTCACAGTATTATTTGTAGATTATACATTTAGTTAACGATCCCGATCGAGTGGCTTATTCGATTTTTATGTTGTCGCCATCTCTAAGGTTCAGGGTTCGATCCCCGGTCGATTTAAAGTCTTATTTTCAAAAAGAAAATTTAAAATGTTTTTTTTTACGCTAAGCGACGCCGGCGCAAGCTCCAATCTTATCACCGCGTTGGGTGCCAATATTAACTTTTCTATCTCGGGTCTGGGTGTCGTGGAGCCACAATTATTTGATATTTCTGACTTTCATAACACAGATGCTTTAGCAGCATACTATGGGAATAGAGCAATGTATGTTGTATAAAAAAAACTGTAAAAGTGCGAGATGTATTTTTTTATAACGTAGGGTACGAGCAGAGTCAAACGGCTGCACCGGCATAAACACACGGTCGCACATCAGACTACTCCACTTTGACGTTGAGACCGCTTCTATTCCCTACGTAATAATAGTAGATTATTTACCAAGGGGATAAAGTGATGTCTTACGTCACGGGCGTCATATTGAATCTCGAGCGTAACGAAGGATTCGAGAGTTAACTCCCGAGCGCAGCGAGGGAGTTTAGTGTTTACTCCCCGAGCATAGCAAGGGAGTTAAAAGTAGAATGCTGAGTGTAGCGAGGGATTTAAGCTCGTCCAAGACGAGGACATCTTTATCCCCGAGGAAAATACTCTGCTTTTTACACTTCCTTGTAGGAAGTGTAAAAAGCAGAAAGCAGTACAAAAAAATGTACTACAAAAAACTTATTTTATCTATATACCTTCCTGACGGTCTGATCCTATAGGTATAACCTAACGTGCTGTTGCCGTACGTCAATAATGCAGATACCGATTAATGAATAAACTAGCCCTTGAAGTTATTAAGCAAGCTAATCTTATTAATTATGATGACGTATTGAACATGTAAAGTAAATTCTCATGTTACAAGATAAGTAAACTAACAATGCAACAAGACATGCAATATTCTTTGTATAATTGCAAACAGCTGTTGGCTATTTTTCTCACGGTGCGATTACTAAAGTGCGGGCGACGGCACATCAAGGTAAACACTACAGTATCTTATTCTTTTGAAATAGGGTCGATTTTGCAATAAAAATGTATATTCTGACGCGCTGTCTACTGTACACGGAATTACCCAAGAAAAAGAATGAGTGTTTTTTTCTTTCGTCACTTACTATCATGTCAAATTTTGGCTGCCTCGTTGGTATAGTGGTCAACACGCTGGGTACTATTCATGAGGTCACGGGTTCAAATCCTGGGTCAAAAAGTGTTGGGTTTTTCTGTCTTGAAATAACTCAGACACAGGTCCGGAGTCAGGAAGTTGGTGGTGTTAACACCCCCGTGCCTCGGAGAACACGTTAAGTCGTTGCTCCTGCGCCTGCTATCTCTGCCGAATTATGAGAGTGAGGGAACATAGAGCTCATCTGTGTATTGCGCACACACTTGTGCACTACATATACTCGTAATAACTCCCGCGCAGTTGGCTCTCTCTGTTAAAATTGGACGCCGAAGTCGAAATTCGGCTAGGAGGATATTATTATTATTATGTCAAAGAACGCAAATATGTCTACGATTACTTATATCTAAATGTAAATCTATAAATATAACTCCTGAACATCAATCTCCATTGAAAAAAGGTACCATATCACTTATCAACTTATAAAGTTCTCCCCACATTATTGCAACCTACTTTCATACAACTTAGAACTGTAAAAGCCAGTATCTTTTACATTAGCAATCAATTACTTACACATCCGATAGGGCGGCGCCACAGTCGCGTTCAAATCGTACGATTAATGCGCTTGCCCACTGTTGTCGACACTACTTGATAAAAAGTAAAGTCAGCCTATAAGCCCACAGCTGGGCAAAGGCCTCACCTCAACTGTGAGGAGGTACGAGCCATACTTCACCACGCGGGCTCAGTGCGTATTGGTAGATGGGTGTCAGTAAGGCAAGTGACCAACCTTACTGTCAGATGCTATCAAGCCGCTAGGGCCTCTGACTAGGCTTTACGACTAATACCAACAGATATTAGCCGGGACCAACTGCTTAACGTGCTTTCCGAAGCACGGAGATGCTTGTCATGGACGTCACTTTAATGGTCGGAATAGGCACCCATCCAATCACGACTGCGCCGTGTGGGTTGCGTAACTTAGGTATTAATACAAAAGCGCTGCCGCCACTGCGCCACAAGCACCTCCATCATTACTTGATAACTTCTAATAAATGGGGAGAAAATCTGATCAATGGGCTTTGCAAAGTAACTGTTATTCCTTATACTTCAGATAAGAAAGAGATATATTGTTAATTCTGACGATTTATAACGTCAAAAATGGTAAGTATGATTGGTGCAGTTGTTCATCAAGCAATCACTATAAATGCCATCAGATATACAATGTCAATCACGTAATCAGTTGTTTATATGGAAAACTAGCTAACTACTCAAAGCTTCTAGACATAAGCTAGTACTATAATTTATTCTGTGACATAAGTTACTTTATAACTAAAATAAGGTGGCATATCGCCTTATTTAATTGATTACGATATTTTTATTTAATATTCCTGAAACTGGACGTACGGCGTAAGTGAACATAAAATCTATGTGTTGACTTTGTTATTCTCACTGACACTGGCCGTCGGGCCAGTCAGAGATTAAGTGGGACTCCAGACTAAGGTGACTATGCATTGACTCTAAGTGCATTTGAATACTTTTAAAATACTGATAGTCGTGTCCAATGGAAAACGACACACATAAAAGTCTACCTTTGCCAACTACCAGGCTTAACCATGAGCCTGAGCGTCCAACGGAAATGCCTCGTCTGCCAGATAGCGTTAAACTGTAATTAATTAATTGATTTAAATTAGTCCTGCTATGACTGATCAAATCGGTGACAAGTATTTGCAGAAGAAATGTATTTATCATGAAGGTATCTGCATAATATTAACTGTTATTACGCAACATGATTTTGTAAGAAAGACGCGATGGCCGAGCGAAGAAAACTTCGCTATTCATCCGTGGGTTCGACCCCCAGCCAATACCACTGGTGATCATAGGCCTCCCATCCCGGATTTTCAAAGTGCCCTGCTCCGAGGCTGCATGTAGCGTGATACTGTGGCCTTACAATGACGTTTGTCCATCTTGTCGGTGGACGCCCTACGCTGCACTTTTAAAAAAAGGGGTTTGGAACTTTTCTGCCCCAACGGACATTTGTTCTTTGCGATATTTGCCCTGCCCGTTGTCACTGATTGATCCGCAGAGCTATGTCCGCTACATTTGTTTTTCTACGTATCTCGTAGCTGGCAATGGGCAATTATTACTAAATTAATCAAATTATTCGAATGGTCTCTGTAATCGAATGTATTCGATAAGCAGCCGCAGTCATTCGATTATGCGGCGAGCAATATCGGAGCGCGCGGTGCGCGTACTACTAACTACTAACGAATAAACCGTCATTCGACGTGTCGATTAATCATTCGTTCGCTGCTTGTCCTGTGCGCTTAATCGCGGCAATTCGATCTAATGCATCGAAGGGCCGAGTTTTAAGCGTAAGTAATAGTTGATATAAGATTATCATTCGAATGTCGATTATTATTTTTTCGAATTACTAAATCAACAATCGATAGTTCGAATGGTCGATCGTCGATTCATTCGATATTTATTTTTTTACAATCGCCCATCGCTACCCTTAGCTGATTCGATCTCGTAGAGAAACACCTCATGTGCTGTGATTACACTTACTTAGTCATTCCAGGTACAGTCGGTGGCAGCACCAATGTGAACTAAGGAAGCGGTATTTATTACGTTTGGAATGCAAGACCACCTTGGTCCCAAGGTCAAAGGGGGGTAGTCTAACGTGCGGCCATGTGTACATGTCCCGTTTATCGCCATTGCCTGCTTCCTGCAAACCGGTAGTCAGTCAACTTGTGATGTTTATTCCCATAATACGGCCATTACAACCATTTTGTTTAGATATCACAAAACGGTTACAAAATGCACTGACAAACATTATCATTTTGTAATATTGTTAGGGGATTTTTTAGATAATTTTCTTACAAATTCAGTCGGGTCGGGTAAGGGCTCATTCACACGGGATCCGTCATTGTCGATTCGTCAAAATACAGGATAGATACGTCATGACGGATGGACGTTCACATTGCATACGGAATCGTGTTTTTTCACGATTCGTCAAAATATCTGAATTGGTGGCATCAGCGGATCCGTCACAATAAATTCAGGATTCGTGTATTTTGACGATTTAATATTTTTAAAAACACGATATTAGATTTTAGAGGAATCGTCATTTTTCACGATGCGTGATCCGTGTGAACATGGGCATTTAAAAAGCATTGCCGCCATCAAAAAAAGAACTAATCGTGAAAAAAGACGAATCGTCAAAAAACACGAATCATCCTTGTGTGAATGAGCTCTAACAAGATTGCGTTTCACGATGATGTCACCTTTAAGGACACGGCTACTGTTAATAGCGAGAATGTGAAGTAGCTAAAAGAGAAGTTGAAAATTCGTATGGAAAATCCGACTATAGAGGAGTTATTAGGAGCCTGTCGTATGCATTGCAGGGCAAAGGTCCCCCTTACCCTTTTTCCACTCTCCATTTCTCAAAATTTTATTCCACCACTTTGTCGGCGTAATTGGTAAACATACAATTGATAGAATCAGGCGTTACTTTGCGGAAATCCATCTGAGCACTGACGACTGAAATAAGTCGTTCGTGCTCAGACGAGGCGACTTAGCGGAAATTTAAAGCAAAATATATATTTTTTTCCCATTCGGTAAACATACACCTAAAAAATTTCAGCTTTCTGCTAACGGTCTCTTACCTTGGACAGACAGACAGACGGACATGACAAAACTATAAGGGTTTCTGCACCCTGATTCACAAACATTCGGAGAGTTTCCGTGTCGGATCCTTTCCGAATTCGAATGTTAAATCGTATGGATCCGTTCGAATCCGTTCGGACAGAAGGTTTTGACATTCGAATTCGGAATGGATCACGGCAACTTTTTGTGAATCAGGGTGGTGCTGGTCAGAACTACGGAACCCTAAAAAGATTGACTTCATTATTATAAGATATTTATGGCAGGCAGGAAGGCATACCCAGGTACCTACTAAGTTAATTACTTAGTAGGTACTAGGCATACCTACTAAGTGTGTTTAAATTGAAATTCGTGTCAATATTTTGATAGGTAAGTTTTCTCCACCCGACACAATAAGTGTAAATTTTTTTAGACTTTTACAAAACACCTTATGTAGCTATATGCGGGTTACTGCGGGCCAGTACAGTCTAAACAGCAACATAAATCATCATAATGTCTTTTTAACAGACTTTACGCCATGAATGTCTAAGAACAAGCCGCAAGTTCTCAGCAGAAATCCATTGACAAGTTTCTAAATGTGACAAAAAGTAAAATATTTTGGTACCTATCAATCATTATCAGTTTTCTGTGCAGCACAGAATACCTACATAATAGAAGGGTCAAGGTCGCAGTGACTTGGTATGTACATAAGCTACTACCATTATTCTAAATTATATGCTGCTACTACACTACTGAGGTGCTTGTGGCGCAGTGGCGGCAGCGCTTTGGTAGTGATACCAAAAGTTAAGCAACCCACGGCGCGGTCGTGATTGGATGGGTGACCATTCCGGCCATTTAAGTGACGTCCATGACAAGCATCTCCGTGCTTCGGAAGGCACGTTAAGCAGTTGGTCCCGGCTAATATCTGTTGGTATTAGTCGTTAAGCCTAGTCAGAGGCCCTAGGGCGGCTTGATAACATCTGACAGCAAGGTTTGTCACTTGCCTTACAGACACCCCTCCACCAATCCGCACTGAGCCCGCGTGGTGGAGTATGGCTCGTACCTCCTCATAGTTGAGGTAGAGGCCTTTTCCTAGCAGTGGGATCTATATAGGCTGACTTTACTACACTACTACGATGTAAATTTGTAAAATATGAATTCATTTGTGGTCCTTTCCCGGGTTTGAAACTATCCTTATACCCACGGACGAGTATACCCAATTTCATTTAATTCGGCTCAGCAATTTGAACGTGAAATCGAAAAGACAAACACACTTCCGCATTACATAAATAAATTACCTGTGTAGTAATACCACAAAAAACATGTAGTACCCACCCAGGTGAAAATGAGTAAAAAACCGGGCAAGTGCGAGTCGGACTCGCGCACTGAGGATTCCGTACAATTAAAGGTTTTTTCTACGTCTGTACGATGTTGTAGTACCTTAAAAACTTTTTTTGGGTTTTTCCTTTACTTGTGCTTTTTTGTCAACATGATTCTAGGAAGGAAGTAAATATTACACATGGCTTTGGCCCCACATCAACCTAGGGTAGGTCTATCTATCAAATTTCTGCAACCATATTTCTAATGTAGATCACCATAGAATTCCATATCATTTGATCTATTTTGACAGATTAGGGTAAGGTGATGCGAGGCCCAGGTTTCCCCATGCGAATATTAGAAAATACGTTTAAAATGGCTTATGTAACTTTGGATTGCGTTAACTTAGAAGATTGACTTTTCACAGCTTTAAGGGATCGCAGCCATTTGATGTTATTTTGACTTGATACCTCTACGCGTTTCTGAAAAATAGGGTCTTGACAGTCTGACGGACAACAAAGTGATCCTAAAAGGGTTCCTTTTTCCTTTTGAGGTACGGCGCCCTAAAAGCGGGATCGGGAGATCGCGCAATGACGTTGTTTCGATCTCTTCTCCCGAATGAACCCCACCGGCCGGCCGGTCAGCCAGCCACCAGCCAGTCAGTTCGCCGCGCGGCGCTGTGTCGAGAGTACGTACAGTTCCGCACCGTATCGCTGCGTTCCCGGCCGCTCACCGCTTTTAGAACTGACCTGTGCACAAACACAAATACCACACACCTGTGAATGAAAACTATAAGTGCCCCTAACAGTGAACTTACGAAACTCTGTGTCAAAGTGTACAAAAAGAAAATATTTCTAACCATCTCCGCGAGCCGAACCTCGTTGCGTGAGTATCTAAAGTTATTTTAACTGTACTTTTCATGCTTTGCCATTGCTATGCCGGTTCTAAGAGTCTATAGACTATAGTTGTTCGCAGAAAAAAACCTGTTTGCAATCCGATTGATTGGGTATTTTGTGTGGAAAACGGCGATCTAGGTCGCATTTCGAATTGATAGGTACCTGGCAGATTTTGAAACTGAGTTCGCGGTTAGAAAGATTAGAAATTCGAGGTGCTTTTAAAATCGGTCGGTTGTCTGCTTTGCATCTGTGCATTGCCAGTTTCTTCGCTGATTATCTTTGATCTTTTCTGTTTTATTTTGTGATTGTGATAAGTGCTTGTTAGAATCGCCTGGATGGCTACCTTTGCGCTTAGAAAGGAACGTAAAAACATTAGATTCTGAATTATGGACCAGAGATGTGGTTACGGTAGTTAGGATTAGGAAGGTACGACGGTCAGATGCAGAGGGATAGAATTTGCTTGTAAGGTTCTGCCATTCGCTAGTCACGTAGACTAATGAGTTTTGTCAAAAACATCCTTTATCTTTCGTAAACTTTGTAACCTTCACGAAACAGCTAAGATTATGCCTACATACTTACCTATCTACCTAGGTTACAATGCTAAGGTGTGTAGGCTAGTTCTGAGAATACAGGTAGGACCTGAATGGAAGCCTAGTTAAAACTTGCGTGCCACACGGCATGCATGTCTTATAATAAGATATTCACTAGTTAAAAGTCGGTATGAATTATTTATATTGCTATCCCACGATGAATACGATGATAAGCCAGCCATACTGCATTTACCTCACACTTTATTGGTTAGTGCTGTCTTTGGTCTCTGTGAATCAGTCAGTAGGCCTAGGTACCTAGGCACTGATCTAAAGACCGACCTACATATCCTAATAATTATTTCGATTGCTGTGTCTTTTATCTATTTCGTCAATAGGGTTGAGTAATTTTTATTTTGCGAATAAAGTTCGAAACTTCTAACCGTGTAGTAAGCCTACCTTACGTACATGATGATAACATTTATAACAAAAACCTTTTTTTTATTATTCATTTATGCGAGTATGTAAAATAACAAGCATTCGTTCTTGTTAAAATGTTTTTATGTTAAGGTTCATTGAACTTTGTGTATGACGCCTGTCGTCTTAGCCGAAATGCTTGCTTAAATAATACTAATCAATTAATAAGTAGGGTAGGTCTGCTGCTAATGCAGCAGATGAGCAGATGCAGTCCATTCCCAATTCACAGCTCAATGTAACGACTCCGTGGTCAAATGGTTCGCAAGCAGCAATGTTCTCGTCGTCCGAATATTTTCTATATTGTCTTGGTCTTGTCTTGTCTCTTAAATAGGTACTATGGTTGTTTTTGTATTCATTAACAAGTGCTTTAGATACTTATTTTGGGATCCAAGCAATGTAGGTGCACTCGGCAGCACGTCAGGTTACCCATTTGAAGTACGAAAACAGCTTTCATTACGTAGGGAGATCCTATGTGATATTGACCAATACTGGTATTACCTAGGAAATAGATCATACTATGTGATATTTATTATTTATCAATACTGGTATTTTAATTTACATCCGAGTTCACCAATTTTTAAACAGCCGGTTAACCACGATTGACGGTTAATTTTACAGAATTCCTATAGAAAATGTGTTAAATAATATAATAATAAACCAGCTGAATGAAATTGAATCATGTGTTGGTGAACTCCAGGCTTAATATAGCATATAGATATGTTAACCTATCTTACTTTATAGTACCTGATACCTTTATACTGCCAAAAGACGAAAGTCATAGATATGGTTCAGAGGTGCAGTAAGCTGAAGTGGCAGTGGGCTGGTCATGTCCGTCGCAGAACCGACGGGCGTTGGAGTAGGAAGGTTCTCGAATGGAGACCACGTCTCGGGAAACGTAGTGTTGGACGCCCCCCTGCTAGGTGGACCGATGACCTGAGGAAGATGGCCGGTGGTGGCTGGATGCGAGAAGCGGAGGACCGTGAAAGTTAGCGCCGTCTTGGAGAGGCCTATGTCCAGCAGTGGACTGCAATAGGCTGATATGATGATGACTTTATACCTATGTAGTATCGTACATTCGTACTCCAAATGCCTACATCGGGAAATTCGTACCCTACCGAGTTAATTCTAGACTGGTTAATTATAACTGCGCGTAACACAAACACGTGAGTGTGTGTAAAATCGGATTAAATAAAACGTTTATCTGTGGCGCCCTCCTTACGAGCGCTGCCAAGTTGGTGAATTAACCACTAGATCAATTCTGGTTGGCTAAATTTGTCTATTCCTTCTTTGGTTCTCTGATCATATCAGCAGAATTCAACTAAGAACGGTCATTCACAGTCGTCATGATGACCCATACACGATGACCTATTTTCGAATTCTACGGACTCAGTCTAGAGCGGACTGGGACTCGTCGTAGGTACGGGCTTTTAGAAATTACATCCTCACATATGAGTAACAAGTGAAGTTTTTTTCTCCCTCCCTCTCCTAGGCTATCATGCCGATTGATTTCTCCCTCCCTGTCCTAGGCTATCATGCCGATTGATTTCTCCATCCCTCTCCTAGGCCATCATGCCGATTGATTTCTCCCTCCCTCTCCTAGGCTATCATGCCGATTGATTTCTCCCTCCCTCTCCTAGGCTATCATGCCGATTGATTTCTCCCTCCCTCTCCTAGGCTATCAAGCCAATTGATTTCTCCCTCCCTCTCCTAGGCTATCAAGCCGATTGATTTCTCCCTCCCTCTCCTAGGCTATTATGCCGATTGATTTCCCCTTCCCTCTCCTAGGCTATCATGCCGATTGATTTTTTCCGCCGCATATGTAATTATTTGATGTTAATCTCAATGTGATACCCCACACGTTCCTAAGAAAAAGGACTTGACAGACAGACGAACAACAAAGCGACCCCATAAGGTTTCCTTTTTCCTTTTGAGGTACGTAACCCAAAAAATCAGTGTCTTACAAACAATTGACGAGCGTTTTGGTGTAATGGTTCGCGCCACGGACTTCTAAACCAGGCGGTTGCGGGTTCGAATCCCGCAAGGGGCAAATGTTTGTGTGATGAGCACGCGCAAATACTTAAGTCATGGATGTTTTTAAATGTATATAAGTATGTCTATCCGTTATCCTAGTCACCATAGCACAAGCTCACGCTTAGTTTGGGGCTAGGTAATTGGTGTGTTTGTTGAAACATTTTTTTTATTATTTAATTATACAAGTGCAGAGTAAACCCATCTCTTAGCATAGCAAACAGTATATTCGTAGTAAATGTTAGTATCATTATATCTTACTACTCAGAAACCCCTGCAACCACCTACCACCATAAAAATAATACTATACCAGATGAACAGCTCTAAGCAAGTAAGAAAACTATAAAAACAATATAGTGTGTTGCAATTTGAAGTGTATAACAATACTTTGACGTTTACTAATCGGTACCTTTCCACGATCCATTGTTATCTAACCCGCGGTATTTGCTTACAGTTACATAAATATCTAATTACTTGCAAATCATATCGTCTGACACTTCCTCGAAAATTATTCGTGTCAAAATGACCCTTTTATCGACGTGGTTAAGATCATAATCGATAGATGGTTTATCGATTTTGCGGTTCAGTCGACTGGAACTTCGAAATTAGTTGGTAAAGGCGGTTGACTATGATATAATTTATTATCATGGTCATCGGTTAAGCTTTATAAATAATTGGAAGCGCAGCGCCTCAGCAGCTTCGTTAATAATAAATTTAATTATTTGCATTGTACGTGAACTCAAATCATATAACACAATTTAAGATCTACAATGTACTTCTAAACTTACACAATCAAATGCATTTGTATTCGTAAAAAATAAAATGATTTTTTTCAGGGTTCCGTACCTGAAGGGTTAAAACGGGACCCTATTACCAAGCCTCCGCTGTCTGTCTGTCACCAGGCTGTATCTCATGAACCGTGAAAGCTAGGTAGTTGAATTTTCACAGACAATGTTTTTCTATTGCCGCCATAACAACAAATACAACATATATAAAAACAGAATAAAATGAATATTTCAGGGAGGCTCTCATACAAAAAACGTGATTTTGTTTACCGTTTTTTGCTTGCTATTAATAACGGAAACGGGTAGACGCTTGAAATATTTACAGAATGTTAAATTATATATTCACTTTAAAAAAAGCCGGCCAAGTGCGAGTCGGACTCGCGCACAAAGGGACGGAACCCTTTGTGCGCGAGTCAACTTTAACTGAATTAGGATCCACCTACTTCCACTTAGCCAAAATACCACAATATTTTGTTGGCAGCAATAACTTTTTATAGTGTTTGTATGAAGAACAGAGTTATGTTTGCGGTTATTGAAAATGTGCTATATCTAAAAACTACTAGTTCGATTCGTTCAAACCTATTTTCGTTGAAAGAATTTGTTACGATCAACATCATGTATTTTTTTTCAAAATTAACACTTGCTTAGTTCAAAAGATAGATGGGAGGGTACGCCCATTTTACCACTTTGGAAGCGTCTGCTCGTATCTCTCAAACGTTAAACTTTTAGAGAAAATGGTTTTAGGGACCTCGATGTCATTTTAAAAGACACACGCATAGGTTTGACTAGTTTTTTTTGTTTTAGTTTCATGTATGGGAGCCCCCCATGTTGTAAGTTAATGGTACGGAACCCTTCGTGCGCGAGTCCGACTCGCACTTGGCCGATTTTTTACCAATAATTTATAGGTGTTATTTTATTGAAATAACTAGTAAACATGCCTGTTTTTTTTTCATTCCCTAGAGCTATTTCTGTACTATAATTTTATACTACAAAATTGTCACAATTGATACCAATAATAACCGTAATTCAGTGAAAACTGAATAAATTTGCCAATTGTGTAACGTTTTCAGCTAACTAATTTTACGGTGGGCAAAAACTGGCATTTTTGCCTTGACACAGAATTCCTAAACGTTGGCTTGGGCAAGCTGTTTGCTGATATCGCCATTTTAGGGTTGTGAGATCTAGGCGGCCTAGGTATTTCGAAGTCTGAAATTTAGGTAGCCTTCGTTGATTTAGTATGTGTGTTGACTGCCTCGTTGGTCTAGTGGTCAGCACGCTGGGTACTATTCACGAGGTCCCGGGTACGAATCCCGGGTCGGGCCGAGAGTGTTGGGTTTTTCTGTCTTAAAATAACTCAGACACAGCACAGGTAGTTGGTGGTGTTTAACACCCCCGTGCCTCGGAAAGCACGTTAAGCTGTTAATCCTGCGCCTGATCTCTCTACGGTCATGTCGGACTGCCGTCTCACCGAATTATGACAGTGAAGGAATAGAGAGTGCACCTGTGTATTACGCACTATAATATGTCCCGCGCAGTTGGCTAATCTCTGTTGAGATAGGCCGCAGTAGTCGAAATTCGGCTAGGAGGACATTATGTGTGTTGATTGAGTCAGACGACTACTACCTAAGGCCGCAAAAATACCGGTTTACACCGCATTGTTCAAACATTTGGGGGTATTTCGGAGCCTTGGGGCTCTATTTTCAAATCCCTAGCGTGCAGATTTCTATTGATTTTCGTTTGTTTTCTAAAATTCCGCATCTTCGAATCACTCGATCGACTGCACTCGCCGTTTGAGACCGCAAAGAGTGCTCCTACCTTCCCGTTATAGAGGGTGAGGGATAGCTAAATTTAAAGTTTTGAGTGATATATGTCGCATTCACCAACAGCACAGTAATGAGAAGTATTTAGTTAGTTAAGTTGTTTCTGAGTTTTAAGATTTATTATATTGTTTGCAATACCCTTACAGGGTCAATGTTTCTGTACTAAAGTCTTAACTAAAGTACTATTCATTTATGCAAATAAACTGAAACGGCATGTAATAGTCATACGGGAGATTTAAAAATAGGGCTCCTGGCTCTCCATCAGGACTATTATATAATCTGTGGTCAGGGGATGTCGTGGGTCAGATATCTAGAACACGGAATCTAGAATGGAAGAGATTTAAAGTCCCTAAAATACCTAATTCAGTGAACATCCATGACTCAAATCCCGTGCTCATCACACAAACTTTTGCAGGATTTGAATCCGCAATCCGTTTTGTAGTCCGATATGGTTGTTCTAAACATACCAAAGTTAATCCAGTGTCTCGTACTACTCACAATCCCAAAGATTTATCGCTCACTCGAGTAAGTAAATAAAACAAATGACCGGAGGGTTATTTTTGAAAGTAGCCCAATAAAGTCGTTAGTACTCGTAACAATAAGTTATTTGCCCAAGGTGAATATAGTTATTTGTACTGTCATTACTGTTAATTCACTTGTATGCAGCCGATCGCGTTAAGAGAACGGACTGGTAGTTGTCACTTGGGGTAGAGTCTGAAAAAAAGTGATAAAAAATTATCGAATAGCGAATTTATAAAGAGACAGAAAATCGTAGGGATGGCGATTCTTTTCGAAAAATATCGATTTAAATCGTGACCTAATAAATCGATCCACAAAAAAATCGAGGCCAATAAGATCGATTTCTGAAAAATCGATCTTTTTCTTAAATTTTTGTTTATAATGTAATATAAATCTATTTTATTAAAAACAAGATACATATTATAGTTTAACGATCTCTTATCAGTAAAATCGGGTAATTCAATGATAAAAATATATAAACGTAACTTTTTTTTACTAAAGAGAGGCGAAGGAATCTAAACATACAGCCATCTTGCGAGTTTTTGAATAAATAACCCTTTAACCGGCAGCCGGCAGCACTCTTATAATACGGGTATATTCAATTAATTGTAAATACTTGTTTGGCTTTTACCGAAAAATAAAATAATCGATTTTCAAGGGTGAAATATCGATACACTGAATCGATACAGTACTACATATCTATTTAAAAAATCGATCTTTTTGACTACAAAAATCGAAGCTTCGATTAATCGATCTCAGTTCGCCATCCCTAGAAAATAGCCACTGAGTTTCTTACGAAGCCCTTCCAAGTTGTCCTGTGCGAAGGCCCAGACCCAGAATTGTCCCGTAGATGTGGTAGAGTCTAAAGGTATTATTCTCAAAACTTAAAAGTTTGTTGATGTATACAAGCTTGAGCTTTTTTTATGTCTTTTGATCTGCACATTAGGATTTTTAATTCTCCTTGGTTTGATAAAACTTAGCTTTCCTTACAATAATTATTATTTAATTCTGTCATTTGCCCTAGTATGGCAGGTACCTAAGATAAGTATTTTAGTATTTTATTAACTAAACTAATACGACTAGGACTATGTTAATATTTTTTGCGCTCGTATGTTGCTGACCGTACCATGGCCTTGGTTTGGTCTTGAAACTTGAAAGCAGTCTTATCAGTAACTCGCATGCCTTCGCAGTCGTTTTGTCACAGTTATTAAATTAGTTACACGATATAGGTTTGTTAAAATTGTTTTTGCTACCATCCTTCCATTATGCAGCCTTTTGCTCTGCCTTACCTCAGATGAATTGGCGAGGCAGTGATGATAAAGAGTCCTACAGAGCCCTAATTCCTAATATAAGGCCGGGGTGTCTCTATCACAGATAAAATAGTTACTTCTCTATTGCGGAGATGGATAAATGATAACAATGGATATGTTTATTTTTATACCTCCATATAAAAAAACCTAAAAAACATATCCATTGTTACGAACCCTAGCAAAGAAAGCCAAGCATATATTTATATTATTTATGGCTTACAAAACAAGTAATAGTCAATAAATAACAAAATAATAAAGACAATATAAATCTAGACTGAGAGTCTAATCTATATACATGTGAACATAAGAAATTTGTTCCTAACCAAACATAAAGACCGTCTGAAACTCAGAGCAAATTACATAAGGACCTGGTCTGAAATCTACACTACCTAATATTATAAAGAGGAAATATTTGATTGTTTGTTTTTTGTGTTGAATAGGCTCGGAAAGTACTGGACCGATTTAAATGAAATTTGGTACAGGGATAGTTTAAAACCGTTGGAAGGACATAGGCTTTTTGTCGCAACATCAATGCAAATCATCATGGGGGGGGGGGGGGAATTGGGGATAAAAGTTTGTATGGAAAATCCGACTTTTGGCGAAGGCGAAGTCTCAAGGAACTGCTCGTAATAATATATTTTATTTAACCAGCTAGCTTTGACTGATTCTTAAAATGTTGACAGTCAATTTATTATTCAGTTTTCTTTGGTCGTCTTAATAAACGGTCATAATACTTTGTCGATTAATACAAACTTCTTTGTACGCTGTCAAAATATGGCAACACCAGGCAGTTCCATGGTCGTTGTCCTCTGTCACTGTGTCAAGGTACCGCCCACACCATTATCTCTGTAGGTGAAATATCGGTTCAGAACGATTACTTGGAATATCGTAAGGTAGATGCCACACTCAGTGAATCAGCTCAGCAAATCTGAATTTAGGATATGCTTTGGCAACACCACTGGTGGCATGTTCATCTGGATACTTTAAAAAATAATAATAATAGGGTGTTACTGGTCAGACATCAGGAGGCTTTGGACGCATCGTCGCTTACCATCAGATAAGATTGCTGTCAAATGTCTGTTTATTAATTTAAAAATAAGGTCCTTTGTGAGTCGGGGAAAAAATGACATCTTAGGATTGGATCACTTAGGTTATGACTCAAGCAATCAGATATCCTCTTGTCCCTTTGTTGCACTGGAAAATAGGCTACGCATACCCTTACCCTTTGATCGGGAATACCAGGAGTTATATGGAACACCCCCAACCCGGAAAGGGCGGGAATACCCACTTCAATTTGTTGCCCGTAAGCTAACCAACGTGCCATCGGCGGTGTGGCCATAGCTGTATAGCTGCAAACGTAGTACAATAACGTAGCTGAGGCTCTACTCCTGTTGACGATATCCGTATTTTCGAGTCTAGCCATCACACTCGTTCGCGTTGTCATTTTGTCGTGAGTGAAAGGGACGGCTACATTCGAAAATACGGACATCGTCAACCAGAGTAAGGCCTCTGATGTCAGTTATGGAGAATTGATGTGACACAAGAAACTACAACTTTTCTTCTCACCACTTAGCTTGTATATTGTCTGGATTGTCTCTAAGATTTTAAATATGATGAGACATTTCAACACCTGTTAAGACTCTGCCTCTCTCACTTAATTTAGCTAGCAACCCAACACGAGTGAGAGAGACGGATACAGTTGAAAACGAGCACCGTCTTCTAGAGTCGCTTCTCTAAGCATTTCATTAATGATAAATACTACTTCAGTTTGATACAAAATTTAACCGCTGTGTAAAATATAACCTTACTCCCAGCCTATGCTGATCTTAAAAAATGATAGCTGTTGTAAATGTATTAAGATGTGGAGTAACGATTTAGAAATAGCACCCAAGCTTAGCTAAGATAACTCATAACAGTAAATTAACCTATAAATGAAATCTGCACTTGCCTACATCATAATGGTAGATTTTATTAAAGGAAAAGTAGCGCCCACATAAAATATTTAAGTGATAGCCAAATGCCCATTTTTTGCAGTTTCTTCGAATAGTTTATCCAATAGAAATATTTGACAAACATGAAAGTTTCTTTGCTTTAAGGTACCTACGGGACCCTAATAATATAACAGATCGACGACAACTTCGTCAATGAATCACTTCTGATATGGGCCACAATACAAATGAATGACCTTTACCAGGATATCAAAACTCGGAAACAAATCATGACCGCGTCGTACCATAACCGTGAATTAATAAGAGGAAGCGTATCGATTAATACATCGATTTAAAGATCGATGACTTAAACACAGGGGCGGATTCAGGTCAACGAATCAAAATGAAAAATTGCATTGATGAGATACGGAAGTACGTATACATGGGTTAATTTGGGTCAGCAGGGAACATCTTAAGTTTTAATGATATTGTGTACTTATAAATTGCACTGTTTAGTGCTGGTTAACATAGCCAATTAAGGCAAGAGAAAGTGAAGTTAACATGATTGTACTATCTTTGTGTAGTTCGTAAAAGTTAAGTAACGTTATTCTATCTCCTAGTAATTGTGACTTGTGATAATTTAATAAATAAAAAAGTTTCAACAATCACACCAATTCCTAGTCCCAAACTAAGCGTTAGTTTGTGCTATGGTGACTAGGATAACGGATAGACGAACTCAACATAATTTTTAACACCATCCATGATTTGGGTAGATACATTTCGTACATTTGTCTCATTTGTCTATTTGAACCCGCAACTGCTGGCATCAAATCCAAAGTGGGGTGAACTTACCCAAGTTGGGCGTCATAATGTTATGATATTATCATATTACGCTCTTTCTTTCATTCTCAAAATTATATTTGAAAGGTGCAAGTAAAATCATCATTAGTGATGATAGCGAAAAATCATAAAAACGGCCGTAAAAAGACTTGAAATACTTTTCTGCGACAGTAAACATACCAAGTCCAAACTACCAACTATAGCTGTGCCTATTGAAACCGTACATCAAATAAAAACGGACTGCAATCCCATTAAAATAGAACTCACTCTCGCCTGAGCGAGCCGAGATAAGAGTGAGAAGAAAATTGTCCTCGATTCATAAGTGATTTATTAGTAGCTACCGGATATTTAATACTGTGGTATTATATCAGAGAGCGGCGATTATTAAGAAAGTTCCATAGCTATCGCACGTTGGAGAATGCGCTTCTACGAGTCAAGTAGAACTGGGTCCGTATTTTTAAATTGTATGATAAAACTGTAAAATTATTACAGCTACGTCGATTTAAAATAATAATAATAATGTCCTCCTAGCCGAAGTTCGACTACAGCTGCCAATCTCAACAGAGAATAGCCAACTGCGCGGAAGATATTATAGTGCACAAATGTGTCCGCAATACACAGGTGCACTCTCTGTTCCTTCACTCTCATAATTCGGTGAGACGGCAGTCCGACATGACCGTAGAGAGATCAGGCGGACCAACGGCTTAACGTGCTTTCCGAGCCACGGTGGTGTCAACGCCACCAAATTCCTGACTCCGGAGCTGTGTCTGAGTTATTTTAAGATAGAGAAACCCAACACTTTGGGCCCGACCCGGGATTCGAACCCGGGACCTCGTGGATAGTACCCAGCGTGCTGACCACTAGACCAACCAGACAGTCAAACAAAGTTGATTTAAAAATACCATACAAACCTGGTAGAAAATGAGCTTCATGCATTAGCTCACCGTCTCCAAGCTGCATGTCTCTCGGTCTTCTACAGACTGTTCTTCAGGGAGTGCGCCCGAACTCCACAATATCATAATGCCATTTCCATTCTTCCATCGGAACACCAGACGTACAACAGGTAACCAGCATTTTTCGTTGATATTCCATGTTTTGTACCAAGCGCTTTTCATGTTCAATTACAGAATAAATAATAGTCCAACTTTCGCCCGCGCAAATGCTCTTTTTTGTTGCACTGTCACTGCTATCATGTCTTTTGCTTGTTTTTTTTATTGTTTGTAACGTCATATGCTTTTTATTTTGTGTAATGTACATAAGAATTTACCCCAGGCATCGGCTGAAAATCAGTGTCCTGGTTTGCCCTCGGCTACCACGACTAATGCTGAGTCGGATGCCTTTTCGGTGCCTGATCTCTGAATAAATGCTTTTTCTTTCTTTCTAAATGTCGTATCGTAATGCAAACTTCCACCCCTTTTGCGTGGACGAAGTCGTGGGCAACCACTACTTAACTATAATGGGCAAGCACTTACAAAAATTTGTCGACTGACTAACATCCTCCGTAGCTCAGTTGGTAAGAGCATTCGCCCGGAAAGCGAAGGGACGTGGGTTCGAGTCCCACCGGATGACACAGTCGATTAATTTTTGTGAGCGAAATTCAATTTGATTTTCGTAAAAACTTGCAAAATAATTGCTTAAGTTATAAAAATAATTATAAGTTACGCTGATTTCATCTTAACTGATGGTTAAATATTTGTAAAATTATTTCCATCGGATACATGCGGGTACATTCCCCAAGTATTGATGAAATCGAACGCCGGCTCACTGGCGTAGCAAGCACTTACAAAAATTCGTCAACTGACTAACATCCTCCGTAGCTCAGTTGGTAAGAGCATTCGCCCGGAAAGCGAAGGGACGTGGGTTCGAGTCCCACCGGATGACACAATCGATTAATTTTTGTGAGTGAAATTCAATTTGATTAACTATAATGATTTAAGAGATATCAAATAGAAACTAGAACTGCTCGCGTATTTTATCCCCAACTTATGACCTAAACCCAAACGATTGACATTCAATTACAGATATCACCACCATCAGGATATTCACAATTTGCATGACCAGTTCAGTGTGCCATTGAAATGAAACTTCCTAGGATGAGAGAGCATGCGCGCGCGCAACAAAAGCTTAGCCAGACGTTATCTGTTTAATATTAATCCATCAGTTCTACATATCGTGACGTTTTTGCATACAGTACCGACGTCGTACTTTCACTGCGATATAATCATTGTATTAGCACGTTGCCTTTGGGTGTTTTCATGGTCATTAGGAACTGCAGTCATCAACATACAATACGTAGCCGTCAAATTTCCCCCATTTGTGATTGTCTTTCAATAAAATATTGAATCATCAGTGGTGACCCGAGAGCTGGCAGCGACTTTGCTCAGCGTATAAGCATCGCTATTCAGCGCGGTAATTCAGCCAGCATCCTGGGATCCTGACCGCAAGGACCCTTTTTATAATTTTTGTTTTTTTATTGTATTAAATAATTTATCTTAATTTTTATTGATAAGTTGAATATATGAATCAATTGAAGCTTGAAATTACTTATATTTTAATTCAAATCTAAAGGTTATATTATTAATCATCGCGTAGAGTTTGTAATTTAATATTTATTTAACTAAGTACCTGCTGTTAGTATAGACAGGCATCTCTCACTCGATGTACTTGTGCGCAATAATAGCCTACTCTCGAGCGCACCGACGTCGGTGCGTAAAACACTGAACTGTTGAATTATTAGTGTTACGGTCGTTTGTATGCGAACTAATTAAGTTATATGGTTTACACATCTGGTTATTTACTGTAAATATACATACATATATGTATGTCCTGAATTAGTCTCAGACTTAAATAAAATTCTGGACTTATAGAGTCTCGAATTTTTGCACGTTTTAAATCTTTTTATTTAGTCATGATAATTTTACGGCAGGCTGAATGTTCCCTCAGATGCTTTTTATAACTAAGTAATATAACTATGTTATGCATACATTTTTGAAAATAATTTATCTCAGAACAACATATTCCACCGGATGACTCAGTCGATCAATTTTTGTGAGCGAAATTTTATTCAATTTCTTTAAAACTAGCAAACAAATTGCTACGTTATAAAAATAATTATAACATAAAGATGTTATAAAGATCCTTTGATCTTATAAACTTTTTTTATAAGATCAAAGGCTCTTATAAAAAAAGTTAATTTTTTCCCACCTTGCCCTTGTTTTCCGCATGACTATATTTACTTATCAAAACTGTTTGTACTATTCCTTTTTTTTTTTCGAGACAACCGGGAATTTTTCACTATAAACATTTTGTAAAACATTAGATCATTGTAAAACATTTTAAACCAATCTACAAATAAAAAAGCCTTGTATCTAAAGAAGCAACCCTGACTTAATTATTATTACCGACACGCCGTGCCGGCCGCGCGCAGCTGCAGAGGAATAATAACTTAATTTTCGATGCTTAAGGCACATTTTCGTGCGCAGCAGTCTGCTAAAAAAATTGTAGGCTATTATAGAAGTAGGTATGGACGATTTTGTATGAAGTGATTTATCTGTTACGTAGTAACTATTATATAATCTGTGGTATAGATAACAAAAGCGAGTCGCATCTAAATAAATATCATCTGCATCAATATCTTTATTAATTTTGACGTCCGTCTTGGTGTTGTGGTCCGCGCTCTGGACTACAAAACCAGAGGTTGCGGGTTCGAAACACGCAAGGGGCAAATGTTTGTGTGAAGAGCACGAGCATTTGTACCTAAGTCAAGGATGTATAAACGTATATAAGTATGTATATCCGTTAATCTAGTCCCCAAAGCACAGGCTCACGCTAAGTTTGGGCCTAGGTAATTGGTGTTTGTTGAAACAATTTATTATTTATTTATTATTATTTGATATGGAGTTCTGATTTTATTTGGGATGGTGTCAATGTCCAAATTGTCAGCTTCTTACACGGGAACCATAATCAGAATGTGCCTGACCATAGTGCCGTAATCTGTGAGTAAGACGTTTGTCCGTATATTCGTCTAAAGCTATCCTGCTCTTATAATATTTTTATAACTTAAGGAACCATTTTGCAAGGTTTACGAAATCAAATCAAATTTCGCTTACAAAAATTTATCGACTGTGTCCCTTTCGCTCACAAAAAATTGATTTAATTTCTATTCTGCTCTCTCAACGCAAGAGCATTGCTTTGCCAGCATGTGTGATACGGACGGAGATTCAGTCATCGTCTTACGGAGTAGCACCCCTGAACCGTGTTAACGAAAATTGAAACGATCTTACGGTTATAAATTCCGTTGGTTTTTGCATTCTTATCGATATGACCTCGAGTCCAGTTATTGATATCATTATTAATTGCGTTTAAGATTTTGCTGGTATATGTTTTGAGTTAAATATTTCAAGACATGTCCATAAATAAACTTCGCCTGACTCGAGATTCAAAGTAAGAACCCGAGACCTTGTGGAAAAGCCAGCGTGCTGAACACTAGACCAACAAAGCAGTCCATTAAAGAAATACGGTGTTATTACAAAAAAATTGACCAGGTTCAAACTAGGTCCAAATATTAGCCGACAACAGAGGAATGAATGACACATTCGTGACATAACCTTATAGAGAAACGCTTTTCTAATGAGGGATTTTCTGATAACTCAAAATTTTAGTTTTATTGTATGTTGATAGATGGCGCTATTTATCTGAGTTTTAATAATAATAATAATAATAATAAATTGTTCCAACAAACACACCAATTACCTAGCCTCATACTAAGCGTGAGCTTGTGCTTTGGTGACTAGGATAACGGATAGACATACTTAAATACTTTTATAAACATCCATGACTTA
This sequence comes from Pyrausta nigrata, assembly GCA_949316185.1. NCBI lineage: Eukaryota > Metazoa > Arthropoda > Insecta > Lepidoptera > Crambidae > Pyrausta > Pyrausta nigrata. The sequence continues at coordinate 13,023,836 of OX438957.1, read as the reverse complement.
GGTACAAATGCTCGTGCTCATCACACAAACATTTGCCCCTTGCGGGATTCGAACCCGCAACCGCCTGGATTAGAAGTCCGTAGCGCGAACCACTACACCAAGGCGGTCGTCGAAGTTATACAAATATTGCGTCGAAATCATTGAGCATTAAAGAAAAACAAATTATTGTAATATTATGTGTACAGTCATGTAGTGGAAGTATTTACGTTATAAATTGGCAAGTTTCAAATTGCAGTTAAAAATATTTTTTTATAGAAAAAACGTCTCGATAATCACTACATTGTTAAAAAACGACCTCTTAATACGCGTGAATCAAAAAACATGCTAAACAAACATTATAACATATTAGACGATAAAACCAGCCTTTTTCTTTAAAAAATCTACCTGACTTAGATCTGTCAACGCCATCTAGCGGATTTTAAGTACTGAACTTTGACACTAGGAAAATTCCTCATTTGCTAGCAATAGCTTAGTCCTGGCTTAAAACCGGTACTAAGTTTTTGGAAAAACGGGGATAGTATTACAATCTAAACCCCTTACTAACGATTCTGACATTGCTATAAACCTTGAACATATATGAGACAGCTAATTTGAAATGTTTGTCTCCACTATGTAATGTCACCGATCTATCAGTAATTACAATTAGCCGTCTAACATGTGTTATAGCAGTGCCAAATTCATTATTAGGAAGGGGTTAACGTTTAGTTCTATTATTCTGTGCTCTTAGTTAAAAGTGTCTATGGGAAGTTCTTTTGACAGGCCTGTGTATCTTCCCGCGTAGGTAGCAAAAACGTTCCTACGCGCGGCGACCCCTAGGTAAGGGACTAAACAAGTTGGGTGTCGTTAGCCGGCAGCGACACGCTCCCGCGTTTAATTCACCGGCGGTGCGTGACACTAGGTTGCTGGTTGGACCTGCGTGAATAAAGTCCTAGAAAGATGCGCTAGATGGCGTAAGTAGCTTCTTGTGGCAGTCAACTTGTCAACAGTCAACAACAGTCAGTTGCGTGATAGTACGTCACTGAATAGGTTTAGTGTATTATGAATCATATTCCAGAGTTATAAAAATGAAATTATCTTGAAATGTATTTCTGTAGGTGTCTACACGAAAATGTTCTTGAGTCAGAGGCGAACTGAATTACACCATATCGTTAACAACATTGAGTAGATATTTCTTTGAATTTCATTGCAAAGTCATACTTCTGTACGGAGTACTAGTACTATTCTGTGCTTTTGACAACGTTCATTGATTATTATATTTTGTTTTTTTTTGTGCTACAGTCAACCATATAATTTAATCAGATACATAATATTTTAAGTTACAACTAAAATATTGCTTCGTGTATGCCATCTCATCCTTGAGGCATAGGCTTTATTGCCAATAAAACTTGCAAGTTGTTATTATATTTTGACCCAGAAGAGGATGTGAAGTAATCTTAATTAAGTATAACAGTACTTTTGATATTTGGATATTCGGGATTTTTTGTAAGTGTTTCATAACTAACTATACTAACTTATTTATGTATAGGTTAGATTTGTACCAAGTCCCAAAAAAACAGAAACATGGAATATGTACACAAAAATAAAATAAAACTAAAACTAAACCTAATATTTACAAAATGTCTAAAATACTCAATTAGACTTTCTAAATAATATGAACTCAAACCTTATAAACCTTATTTAATAAAGCAAGGGAAAATATATTGTAACATGATGGCAGGATATCTTTTGCTAAGGCCTGATTAGGCCTGCTGTAATTCACCAAAGCAGAAAGGAGAAGCTGTGTTTCCATATATTTGAATCTAAAACTAAACTATAACTAAAATCGTGCTTAACAAAAGAGAAACTGAACTGTACTAACTAATATTAATATTGTCGCCCGCTTGTGTAGATATAATCATTTTAGAGAAACTTTCCCATACCCTGATTTAAATCATTTAATTGTTATTATAATAGTCGTAACATGCAGTCACGAATTAACATGGCTACGAATGTCGTTCGTTTAATTATATGTTGCAGCACGCAAATACTTAAGATATTTTTTAAAAGCACGCATTTCATACATTTTAATTCATTCACAATTAAATACGCATCGGTTTACATTTGGTTTACATATGGAACTCTATGCCATCAACATAAGCTCGAAATTTGGTTGCTGTAATTTGATAAATAAGGGTAGGTTGATGTGAGGCCACTGACCTCTATAATACAAGTACGCTGGACTGCATACTGTACCTTACCTTATGACTGCATACCTTAAAATGAAGCCATTTGATTATCGTCATTTTGGCGCTGATGGCTGTAGTGAGCGTGTGGTGAGCGTCCAGAAAACTAATGAGAGTTGAAATAAACTTATGCAAGTTACTCTATTTTAATGTTCCCTGGACACTCGGTGCCCTCACCGAGTGTTTGCTTTGATTCGGCACAAAAATTATCTGTCATTTCTTAGAGAATGTTTAGTCCAGCGTATTTGTATTATAGAGGTCAGTGTGTGAGGCTCACTGTACATTAGTACGTCATTATTTATTATGTATATATTCTCTAAGTTTATTTAAAAACTTTAATCCCCCATTTCATCAACTTAATCTTTTATATCGCGACAAAAAGTAGCCTATGTCCTTCCCAAGGTCTCACACTATCTCTACCGAATTTCATCTAAATCGGTTTAAGCGTCAAGAAGTAACAGACAGACATACACACTTTTGGAATACAAATATTAGTATGAATAATCATCCTACCTCATCTACTTATCTTTTAGGACTGCTCTGTTAGGCGAGGAAAGTTATAGGATATTTATAATAAAAGTTGTGAAACTATAAAAGTGTTTCTTTTTTTGGTGGGTGGGTAGAGAAGCTTTTTAAGATACTATATCCAAAAGGTTGGAAAAAATCATCAAAGAAAATAGGTATGGGATAGGTATTTAATCAATCTTAAACTTTCGCGTTTCATTATTAGAACACATTAAAACGGGGATTAACGCGACGGATAGTAGGTAAAACATTATATACCTTTAATTTTTGCCTGACGTTTCGACCGGGTTGCACCGATCGTGGTCACAGGCAGACTGGCTGGAGAACTGCGATGTCTTCACTCCGTATGTGGGGTAGATTCATATTCTTCTACCCTCACATTATTAACAAAATTCGTACCGCCGCTGCACACTATTTTATTTAGGTATTTGTTATAAATGTGTGTAACTCTCTGATTACAAAATTAAAGTGAAAAAAGTTGATTGATTCGACACAAGGGCTATCTAAATATGATATTTACTAAAGTTTGGAAACATAGGTATTTGGGAAGTATGGAAAACTAAAAAAACTTAATATCTTCACCAATAAAATGTTAAAGTGATTGAAAATTATTTTAGGAAGTACTTTTAAGTTAGGCCAATCTAGTGGAAAAAGTTTGGAAGTCTACGTTTTCTGCCGAATAAAATTTTTGGATTTTCTTGCGCTACATGTTCTACAAAAAGTTAAAATGTGTAAAGTTTGGATTTATATGATCATAATAATGTAATGTATCAACATACAAAAAACTAGAAATATGGAGTTTGTGCCTTCGAAGTTATTAAGAATCAACGAAATGAACTAATTATAACGCGGTGCGCGGCGGGGGGCGGGGGTGGCGTGCCGCGAGTCGAGCACCCGGCCGCACGCGCTAGCAGCATGGTCTGCGGTTCCGCGCGAGCCAGGAAGACTTTTCTGATTTCTGACATTTTGTTTTATAGCAAGTACATTACGCAAGTACCCCTAATCTTGGGTGCTGCGTGGCGTGGTGTTCATGGTTCGATTAGATTCATCCGTACCTACCTACTAACCTTACATGATCAAAATATACTTAATTAAGTAAAGGTATTCAAAAGTGGTTTTATCTGATCATTAAATATTATAGGTACCTACATGATAAGAACCTATTTTCTACATAATTTATAACTTCCACAACCATATGTAAAAGTTTACCTTGAAAGTTTTTTTAAATGCATACCAACCCCTCTAATATTTGCAAATAATAACTATAAATAAAAACCGGCCAAGTGCGTGTGGGGTCCTCGGGTCACGCGTTATTTGTATACATACACCTAAAAAATTACAGCTTTCTACTAGTACTAACGGTTTCTAAGCAAAATCTAGGACAGACATACAGACGGACATGACATGACGAAACTATAAAGGTTCCTTGTCAGAACCACCCTAAAAACCATGCCTCAATAACAAAGCATGAGAATAATAAGCGGAGCGAGTGACGGCGGTCGCGGTGTGGCAACGGCGCGCGCGTTGGTGTGTGGCACCCGACTCCATTCACTTAAGAAGACTAGGCTCCCTTTTTAGGGTTCCGTATCCAAAGGGTAAAAACGGGACTCTATTACTTAGACTCCGCTGTCTATAATACGTATTCGAAGGTGATGAAGATGAAGAATTTGAATCAGTCAAAGAACTTTAACCGATTAACTAACAAAGTTGTATAAATCCGTCAATTATTTTGAGAAATATACAATTTATGATTATTTTTAATAATATTTTAAGGATATGTCAGTCCATATTATGTTTTTTTTATATGTGAGAGCACATTTTTAGCTAATGCTACTAAAATATTTGAACAAAACAAACAACATTGTAAGTCGCAAAATTAATGCAAATTCTAAGGTATGTTACGCCGCAGTCGTAAATATCCGACCCTAGTGTAGTAGCACAGTAGGTACTATAATCTACTAAACACTATAGTGGTTCTAAAGAATAAAAAGTATGGTCCAATTAAAACTAACAAGTAAATAAGATATTAATATGTGTGTACACGCCAAGTGCCAACAAGATTTTATGTTGTAATATCACCTACATCATCATTCGCAACAAGAAGTGGGATGCTAAATATTGGTAGGATATTCAGGTACTTACATTATAATAAAAAAAGTACGGAAATTAGGCAAAGCTAGGGCATCAAAAGCAAAAAATAAAATGAAATTAAAGATTCTGCTCGCCCTATATCTGATATCTTTTCCTATCGCCGATTTTGTGTTATAAAAGTGTTTTAATGGTTCGTACCACAAAAAGCTAAAACGGCACCCTTATACGATTAATTTGTTGTCCGTTTGTCCGTCTCATCGTCTGTGAACGTATCGTTAAAATTAGCATTAAAGAAAGAAAAAAAATACATTTATTAATAAACTAGCTGTTGCCCGCGACTTCGTCCGCGTGGACTCGATTAACCACGTCGTAAGGAGAAGAGAGCAATGAAAAATCAAATTCAATAGGCACTTTTTCTAGGTTAATATCACCTCGCTATCCTCCTCTGGTAAGAAAATTTCGCATGGCAGTGACACCGACTCCAAAACCTAATTTTGTCGTATATGTTTCTTAGTAAAACTATAAAGGTAACTTTAGGTTTGTGTTCAGAAAAAAGTCAGACTCAAAGCTCCCTACCGCAATAGATGGATGTGGTTTAGTATCTATTTATTGTGTCCTTAGCCTACTCAGGGCCTTTCCTTTGTTAGTTACTACTATCATAAAGTAATCTTAGAGTTCAATTTTCGTTAGTAAGTGATAAGTAGCATAAAGATATAGTGCCAATTGACTTTGATCATAACTTAGTAATATTGTAATTCAACAAAATTTTGACAAACTGTCTGTGGTGAAAGTATCCACGAACTACTTAGCGTTAAGGATTATCATCATTAGGTCAGCACCTTAAAATTATAACTCCTAATTGTAAACGCTTAAATACCTTTATTAATGCTGTAGCATATATGGTATACATGCCTTTATTATCTGAAGGATCGATTTCTACAGGTTTCTGTCACCAGATCGTAACTTGGAGACAGTAGGTAATCCTACTGGAGTTTTGAAAATTAGTCTAAAGTAATTTAGCATATCAGTTGCTCCACACCTTCAATTTGTGTAAGTCAATAAAAAATGCTCATTTCGCTGAACAATGTTCCCTAAGGCGCTCTATTCATATTTCTTATAGTTGAGCTGAGCTGCTAGGGTTCCACATTGGTTGCTCCAGACCTTCAATTTGTGTACGTCAATAGAAAATGCTCATCACACTGATAAACTTTTTTTAAGGCGCTGCTTTCATATCTCTCTTAATTAAGTGTACTGCTAGTTTCACGTCTGGTACTCCGATCTTCAAAATAAGTTATAGCCTATTATTTGAAGACTCAATAGCTACACAATAAAAAAAACATTAAAATCCGTTCAGTAGTTCCGGAGATTAGCGTGTACAAACAGACAAAAAAATTAAAAGTTGTAGATTCCTATTCTGCTACTATTTTAACATTACCCTCAATTAGTTTTTGGTAAATAATAGATGCACATAAAAATCCTAAAACAAGGTCTTATAACTATGGAATTTTATTATATTTTTATAATTTTCTCTTACAAAAATTAATCAACTGTGTCATCCGGTGGGACTCGAACCCACGTCCCTTCGCTATCCGGGCGAGTGCTCTAACCAACTAAGCTACGGAGGACGTTAGTCAGTCGACGAATTTTTGCAAGTGCTTGCTATGCCAGTGAGCCGGCGTTCGATTTCATCAATACTAGGGGAATGTACCCGCATGAAATAATTGCTTAAGTTATAAAAATATAATAAGTTAAGCTGATTTCTGTTAACTGATGGTTAAATATTTGTAAAAATATTTCCATTGGATACATAGTTGAGGTAAAGTAAGTAGGTAAACTTTAAAATAAAATGCAATACGCAGTTTTAAACATTTGAAATTTAGTATAGTGTATTAATAGTATTCTACTAGTCAGCTCTTTTATTGGATACCCATATTGAGGGAGTTTAAAAAAATATTTGTTACGGCGGCCATCTTGGATTTGAAATTTGTCATAGTGTAAAGAATTTGACTAGTCAAGACCTTTCATTTGATACCCATATTGAAGGAGTTTAAAAAATATATATGATCCGCCATTTTGTTACGGCGGCCATCTTGGACCGATTTTCATTAAACATAGCTAAGAACACTCCCGACTAATTAAAAACTAATTAACTAACGACTAATTAAATCAAAATCGGTTCATCCGTTCGCGAGCTACGATGCCACAGACAGACACACAGACATGTCAAACTTATAACACCCCGTCGTTTTTGCGTCGGGGGTTAAAAATACTCAATATAAGCGCATTGGTTTTAGTATGCAGCAAATTTTAAATAAAAAATCATACCTACTTATCTATAACTCACTATCAGCAAAAGAACAATAATCGGAGCGGTTTGGCAACGCCGTGCGGACGTGCGCGGCAGCGCTTGAGCGCCACTGACCTCAGCAGCGAAAGCTAGTGAGAATGTAAGCGAATACTTACTTAAGTATTAACCTTATTAAAAAAAAATAGCGAAAAACAACTACCTTTTAAAACGCACTAAAAGGTTTGAAAAACTATTTTTTTTAACAAATACATTTTTTAGGCTTTACTTTAGTGTGTGTGTGTGTTTTAAAGCGGCGGTTTTTTTTGCTAAAAGTAGATGTGTTTCGTTTATCTGGGACTGTGGTAGTGCCCTCGCCAAGTCGAGCAAAAAGCGGTGCGGCCGGCTACGGCACCATCCTTTTCTCGAAACAGTTCAGGCCATTTTCGACCACCTATAACTTCGTTGTGGAAAAACTAGACCTCTAAATTTTAAGTTACCAAGCAAGCATTGTATACCTAAACACGTTATATTTCAAATTTCATTGAATTTGAACGAGTAGTTTAAGAATAAACTGGTTAAAGTTATTTTTCATCATCAAAACTCTAAGGCACTCCTAGCAGACATAGAAGCCATCACAAACAATCTAGAACAAAATGTAAATAAAAAATGTAAAACTGACTGACTGGCATTATCAATGCACAGCTCAAAATAGGTATTTGCACCATCCTTTATGGTGTAGATGAACACTAAGAAAGAATTTTTAGTTCACAATTTTAGGTTGAAATAGGAGGCAAATTTGTATGTAATTCTGTCAGTTTTGAAGCTAAATCAATAAAAAATTGGTTAGCTATTTAGTTAAAAATAAAGAATGACGTATTTCAGGATTATTCAAATTTCAACATTTTAAGGGGGTGAATAGGGAGTGCAATAGCTAGTTTTTATAAGAAACTTATATAAATGAGCGAAGTGACAGCCTGCCACGGTGCGAGTGCGACCCCAGAAGTTGAATGAAATAAATATGTATTTTTATATATTTGGGTGAAACACGAATAAATTGCGGTGGTGGTGATACTGAATTTACAAACATACCTGCAAAAAGAATAATATACCGCATTTTATTATTATTTAGTTAAAAAATCGTAGTAGGTGCGTGTTCCTGTTCAGTTGCAAGTAAAAATAAAAAAATATAGCATAGATTCATAAAACACAATGTAATAATTAAAAAAAAAACATTTTTATAAACCAATAATATTTATAGTAATAGATATTTATAAACAACATTATTCTTAATAAGACTGAATACAAAAAGTTTTTTAAAGATGTGTTTTTTTTTAAATTATTACACACCACGCATGTAGGTAACGATTTACTAAAGTTGTTTGTTTTTTAAAGATATGTTTTTTTTTAATTATTACATACTATGCATGTAGGTAGGTAACGATTAAGTATATCTTTAAATACGCTAAGTCATTGATGATTTTTATTTCTGTCATTTTAATAGAAATTGCAAAATTTGCACTTGATAGCAATCGGCTAAAATTACAATCTAAAACCGATCCACCACAATGGTGATAAGGTCTAAATTACATTTTGTACCGTTACCTAATTCCGTATTAATTCCACACGCTACTCATTTAGGGATGCGATATTTTAACGTTAAAATATCGATAAGTTTATTTTAAACGAAATCGGAACTATTTTCATACTACGTCATACTATGTAATCCGTGAATTGTGTTGAACGTAGTAATACATTTAACACAATTCACGGATTACTTCACTGCTAGGTAACTAATTAATTATCAAAGGATTCGCTACGTGTCATCAGGTTAATTTTTTTATTATAAATTGTGACATTAATCCGTAAATCCGTAATAAGAAAAAACCGGCCAAGTGCGAATCGGATTCACGCATTAAGAGTTTCCTATTGTCGTTATCTACTTCGTCTTGGACACTTTAGAGAATTTAAGGATTTTGAATTTAGTACAAAACTATCCAACACACAAGTCTACGAATATTACTGCTAAATTAATAAAGTTATCTTAATCGCTATAGTTTTCCTTTAAAGGTTATTAAATGCACTATCACTTTAGAAACCCCCAATTCATTTTCAAATACCCACTCAAAGATACCCCACACTTCTCACAGTAAAAGATTTTACTTCATTACTTTGTCGTCGTAATTGGTTAAATACCAGCTTTCTAGTACTAACGGTCTCATAGCAAAACCTCGGACAGACAGACAGACAGAACGGGCATGACAAAACTATAACCTTATAGTTTTGTCATGTCCGTCTGGCTGACATAAAAAGCGAACATTTCAAAAGTCAAAAATAATACGACACGATAAGGTTAGGCGTTATAATGTCGCGTCGAGGGTTTTTGTTGCGTTGGCGTAAAAATGTATAATATAATTTTTTTAATCGCCTGAACCGACTTTTTTATATTGCACCTTACGTATCAAGCCTTTCATGATGAAAAGAATATTGAAGGAGTTGTGAAAAAAATGCATTGTGGTGGCCACCTTTGCGGCTTCTTTGAAATTAACAATATCATATAGTATTTTACTAGACGTGCCTTTTCATTTGATACCCATATTGAGGGAGTTGTAAAAAACACTCCTGAATAAAGATCTTTCAAACAAACAAAAAACAAATACTTGTTTTTACGTCGGGAGTAAACAATATTTATTTACACTCACACCAGCAATTTCTTCGTCCGTGCAAATTTCGGATTCGCATTCTTATTTTCACTTTCCATTTACATCTTATAATCCTAGTTTTTTTTTGACAATCGAGACGGAGACCAATCTTAGTCATAAAAAAGTGTGTAATTTTTGAGTAATATCTCGTGTAACTAACACGGCCTCGATTTTGTTTTATATAACTAAATAATAAGTAAGTAGAACCTACATTTATTTCGTATTCCTTTCTCCGCGAAATCGGGGCGAAGACTAATCTTACAAATCAAAATCATTGCAAAAGTTTCAGTTTAATTAGAGTAATAACTCGTGTAACGAACATTACTTCGTTTTATAAACGTAAAGATGATACGAGGATAGTGTGAGCATAAATATATAAGTATGCCTATGTGGGCATAAATTTTATTTTCCGGACAAAATTTGATATCTAGCTAGATCGATACTTTTTGTTCAGTTTATCGTGTATACCCCATCCTTAATTTTGACAGGAAACTTCTATAGTTTGTGTGTCCATCTGGCGTTGGGTGGCAAAACTATTTGATACTTAAAAGCAAGGAATAGGAGCTGCAGCCACAATTATGGACCTTAATGCATCGTAATAGGGAAAAGCATGTCAAAAAAGTGACATCTAGGAGTAGAATAACAAAATATAAAAGCACATTAGAATCAGGAAAGCACAACTTAGGATCTTATTAGCTTAGTAATAAAGATGGGACTCATTTAATCGAATCTGTGTTTTAAGCTCTTTCGTCGTCACTAAAAATTACCAATTACAACTCAATATTTTTTGTGTGGATCATAATGTGATATTCTTGCAAATGTGTTAGTTTGGTTGCACTGGTTTTCATACTAATAGGCGAGGATGCTATTTCTACTCGTTTTTTCTGTTCTGTGACTAGACCTGTGCCGATCGTGAACGATCAACGATCGGATCATTTTGATTTTGGCTCTCGGTTTCGCGAGCGACTATGATGGCGAAAGGATGAAATCATTAGCTAGCGCAAAAATAATGTCATTGTATTGTAGGTATTGTACGTGACAAAAAAAAATTTTTTTTACATTTCTCATACTAGTGTTTTTTTTTTATTAAATTGCCGCCAAAAATTCCTGAACGCCCTTGGCGACACCGAATGAACGAAATGATCGAATAATTATAACGCAATCACCACACGAATGGGTCATCATGATCGAATCGGTTGACGAGAATTGATCGATGGACACAGGTCTATCATGCACAGATACTACCAACGTACGGTAAATACTGTTACGATAAGTATCTACGATACGTACTTAAAATGCCAAATAAATTCAAATATTTCCTAGGTCCTACTTTACATCAGTTAGGCAACTCCTTGTGAGTTCGCAATCTCAGCAAACAAAGATGAACTGTCGCTTTAGTATTTCAGTTTCCTTTTTTAGACAGTACAGTGAACACCTGGTATGTTACTGAATCAAATCATGAATATCACTCCTCGCAGTAACATCACACGTGACTGAATAGTCTTTTATCGCCGGCTAGCGGCCGCGCGGTCGCGCCGCGCGACAACTCGCCTGCCCCGCCCCACCCACCGCACGCGCCCGTTGTTTCATACCTATACTTTTGTTCATTCGTTTCATTACATTTAATTCTATAACTTCGACCGCAAGCAGTCAATATTTATAATTTTGTAAGTTTACATTATTATGATCATATAGATGCAAACTTTACACATTTTAACTTTTTGTAGAACATGTAGCGCAAGAAAATCCAAAAAATTTATTCAGCAGAAAATGTAGACTTCCAAACTTTTTCCACTAGATTTGCCTAACTTAAAAGTACTTCCTAAAATAATTTTCAATCACTTTAACATTTTATTGGTATAGATATTAAGTTTTTTTAGTTTTCCATACTTCCCAAATACCTATGTTTCCAAACTTTGGTAAATATCATATTTAGATAGCCCTTGTGTCGAATCAATCAACTTTTTTCACTTTAATTTTGTAATCAGAGAGTTACACACATTTATTACAAATACCTATCCCATACCTATTGCCTTCGATGAATTTTTCCAAACTTTTGGATATAGCATCACATAAAGCTTCTGCATAAACTCACCAAAAACCAGGCACTTTAAAATTATCAAAGGGCAAAACTGTTTCCTTATCGGACTATGTAGTCGGGTTAAAAGAAGGGGGCTCCGAGAAGTCACAGTAAAATTCTTGAAATTCCCGGCGGTCGCATGTAACCTTTTTACGAGATTTAAAAATATTTTTTATGACATTTTGTTAAAGCACAAGGGACAAAGTCTGTTAAGACCATAATGTTGCATTTATTATCTAGAAAGAGTATAAACCTTACATCGTCTTTTTAATTGGTATAATAAATTGTAGTGGAGGGTTCTGTGATCTTCGCCACTTTTAAGAAAATGTAACAAAGGTCAATGACCCGTGTTTCTGACGAACTTGGGGCAATTTAGAGCTCAACGTTTTCATGTAAGTTTTGTTTGATGAATCACTGACTGTGAGATAATTTTATATCCCTTCAATTAAGGCATTTTGAAATTCCTTTAAAAAGGGTTTGTTTTGTTTTTAAAATATTATGGAGCTTATTTCTTTACTTACTCACTCCTAAGAGCTTTTAGGGATTTTTTATAGTATTACTAGCAGATCCCCGCGATTTCGCCCGCGCCAAGTCTGATTTTCCATACAAATTTTGAACCCGCTTTCCGTTGATGTTTTTATAACGCGGCAAAAAGTAGCCCATGGTTGTCCTTTCCAGGGTCTCAAACTAGTTAACATAAGATGTCATAAGCAAGGTAAATACAAAACTAAAAGTAATTGTATAAGTCAGCAAGCCAGCACAACCTCATAACCAAGCAAGAATATAATAAAAATTAGTAACATCAATCAACGCACAGCTATTAGGATAAGAAACTTAAAAATGCACCATGCTTTCTTTTATTACCTAGTGATTTTTAAATTGAAAAATTCGCCCCTCAAGGGGGTAAAACGGGATGTAGGGGGTAAGTTTGTGAACGAAACTCTGACAATTTTGAAGCTAAAGTGTTAAAGATTGATATTATGCTATTTGATTAGAAATTAAAAATTACGTATTTTAGGAAATTCAACCCCTAAGGGGGTTGAAAGTTTGTATGGGGAATTTGAAATTCGCGCGGTCGAAGTCGTGGGCATATTATAAAGAGGAACGATTTGTTTGTTTGTATTTTCGGAGCCTATTCAGGCTCCGAAACTACTGGGCCGATTCAAATGAAAATTGGTACAGAGATAGTTTGAGACCTTGGGAAGGTACTTGACCTTACTTTTTGTCGCGATATAAAATCATCAGAGGGGTGAGATGGGGGATGAAAATTTGTATGGAAAATCCGACATTTGGCGCGGGCAAAGGCGGGGAACTGCTGGTCACAAAATAAATTGACTTCATCTGCTTTGACATTTCTAATAAGTCCATCCCCTCCCAATTCCTTTATTATCTTGACATCAAAAGCTGCGCTTGCGACGGAAGGGCACGGCATGTTTGTTCCGCGCAGTTACATATGGCTCGTACCTCCTCATAGTTGAGGTGAGGCCTGTGCCCAGCAGTGGGATCTATGTAGGCTAACTTTACTTCTACTTTTTATGTATTATTGATCTGTTTAAGTCGACGGACTATAGAATTTACTAGATTTACAAATGTTGCAAGCGGATACGTTGTTTGCATTTTGCGTTTCGTGCTCTACGCAAATACGACAAACTGCTTACTTAGCCAGTACAAAGTCAGATTCGGTAAAACCGGCACACTGAATAAAATTTTTTTAGGAAAGGACACGCTCTGACATGGGATAGGAAGACCGACTTTAGTTTCGTGTTCTGTAACCTTTAGTGATTTTCCATAGGTTCTTTGTTAATTTTGTTTCAGTTTGTTCAGGATACGGCACACACGCACATTTTTTATTTTTTTATTCGAAATGGGTTTGCTCTTGATTCTAGACTAAGCCAGACGTGGCACAGACAGAGTCGATGATGGAGCGAGCTCACCCAGAAGAAGTCTGTTCACTCTGAGTTTGAAGGTCTTTGGGTTGTAATCCGTGAAGCGGGTAGTGAGTTCCACAACTTAGCTGTGCGCATTATAAATGTTGATAAGAAGCGCTTAGTTCGTATCGTTGGAATATGAACGCGATATGGGTGGTATCCCGCGGTGTCTAAAAGTGCGGTGGTAGAACGGAGCCGGTGGAATGAGTTCATGGAGCTCTTGAGCACACTCTCCGAAATATACATAATATAAAACACATGGTATAAAAGGGATAGTTGTATTTATATTTCTAAACCTTTCCCTTTATCTGATTAGCGAGAGTTCTTACATTTTCAATGACAGACAGATTCCACCAAAATTATACATGTGCGCGCATCTTTATTAATACCGCGTCATAATTAAACAAAGAACACCAAAACATCCGTGTATAGTTTCCCGGATAAATTATCCGGTTGGAGTAAACATATTATCCAGCTTCGGATCCAGACACATGTTTACTCCGAGTTCACCAGGTGGAGCTGAAAATAAATTTCATTAGCTAGTGATGCTTGTAGCTGGTTATCGATAGTCGACCAGTGGCATCGATTGATCTTTTTCGTCTCACTTAATTAATTTTATTCACAGACTTAGCACGTTACCTATTCAATTTTAATAGAGATAGTAAGCGTTAATAATCGAGACTATATAAGATGCGGCTGCTATTAACATTAAAGTGCTATCGTTCGTACGTACACACGGCCGCACGTCATACTACCCCACTTTAACCTTGAGACCACCTCTATTCCCTACCTAATAATAATGTCCTCCAAGCCGAATTTCGACTACAGTGGTCAATCTCAACAAAGATTAGCTTAGCCGACTGCGCGGGGGATATTACAGTGCACAAGTGTATACGCAATACACAGGTGCACTCTCTTTTCCTTCACTGACCGTAGAGATATCAGGCGCAGGACCAACGGCTTAACGTGCTTTCCGAGGCACGGGGGTGTTAACACCACCAACTTCTTGACTCCGGAGCTGTGTCTGAGTTATTTCAAGACAGAAAAACTGAACACTTTAGGCCCGACTCGGGATTCGAACCGGGACCTCGTGGATAGGACTCAGCGTGCTGACCACTAGTCCAAAGAGGCAGTCCGTACCTTACAAAGGGGTGGTGAAGGATCTACCTCCTAGTGGTCCACCCCGGGCAACGACTGAACGATCCATGAGCGGTGGTACGCTCCGTTAGGTGCGGCTGCCGCCTGGTAGCTACCTGGGCAGCTGGGAGGGTCCCAGCGGAGCCCGGCGCCCAGCAGCTTGCTGTGTTCCGTCAGAGAGTGGGGCCAGAACCTTCTGAGTGAGCTCGCTCAACCGTCGACTCTGCCTGCACCACGTCTGGCTTAGTCTAGAGTCAAGATCAAACAAAAATAAAATTAAAAAAGGTAACTGCCGTCTGTACACGGTATCTTGACAATTTTACTATAGCTTTATCGATATTTTTTTGGCCATCACTATCGTAAACTCGGGTGAACTTCCTTGGTTCTCTTTTTTACGGCCGACACGTGTCTATTTCTATATGATATAATGTTCTGTGGATCATTTACGTCGTTATGTTGTCAGACGTTCCAGTCGCTTTGATTTTAGTTTGTTAATGTTTGATAGAACATTTTATAATTGCCATTAATCATCTGGGTATGACGACGTTACATCTCATTTGAAATGAAAAAAGGAACAGTAGTTAAAATGTATAAAAAAAATATAAACGGATGCAGACATTACTGTCAATACGGATCAAAAAACCTTATAAAATCCTAAATTTTCACAAGCAAGTGAATATGCCAAATGCACATTTCGTTATACGACTAACGAAATTCGCTTCGCACAAAAGAAAGCCACTCATTTCTCCTCCAGTACATACTTTACTCCTAATTAGAAAAGATATTTCACTATTGCATATTCATATTGTTACAGATATTACAAAACTATGTACATGCCGTCAAGGTAAACACTGCGGCACCTTATGCAGTTGAAATAGAGGTTATTTTAGAACAAAAATGTGTAGTCCGATGTGCTGTTGTACACCAGTCACTTCTCACGTCGTTAAACGAGCTATTAAATATGTAGCAGCATAGGCATGGGCGAGACAGGTTAAATAACTTCAAAGTGACGTAATTGAAGTAGCAAGGTGAACCTGTGTAGGGCCCGACTTGCATATAAATGTGATTTACTACTGTTACAAGCTAAATTATATTTAATATTGTGTCGATACATATTTAAATTAGGTTAATTCTAGTTAATGAAGTAATATAGTAGTAAGTTATAAATAAGTGCTGATCAAAATTCTGCATGCAAAATAAATACCTATCTAAAATTATAATATTTTGTTTTACAGATTTTAATATACGCTTTAATTTGCAGCTCTACGAATAAAAAGAGTTATAAATATCTGTACATTTGACAAGTTAAAATATACGATAAATTCGTCGGTCGAATCACGAAAAGGCGTATCCAACAAAATGGGGATTTTGAGTTTAGTACACCATGTTATTAAAAAACGTACATTAAAGTCACCAAAGATTGTATCTGAATTCTTTGTCAGAGATCCAGTATTGACATTTGCAAAGGGCCCTAAATGCTTTTCCCATACTTCAATTATTCATCAAGAAAAGAATCAGATCAAGTTGCGACTTTACGTGAAAAAAAAATTTGGGCATCCAACGGTTCAAAGTTCAGATAAGTCTGTTCATATTAAAACTGTCAGAAGTTACATTTTGTATTACGGTGAGTAAACTATATAGAATTTTGTATTACGGTGACCAGTAACCACCTATTCACTGTTTTCTTGAAAGTAATAAGATCATAGTGTTTAGGGAGCACTTGAGCCGGCAAAAACGGCTAATCTTTAGCCATACGCAAGAGCAATGTAGATTCTAAGCGTTTGGTGCGAATTGGTGGTATAATGGAACAATATAAGGGTAGCAGCCCTGACTACGTCTTGTCTCTTGATAGTAAAAAGGGGCTGGTGGAATCAGTTCGTGTAATTATTTCGCATCCTCCCTGAAATTTATATTCATATATATGATATTTCGTATCATCCTCCTCCTTCCTTGATGCAGCCTGTAGAATATGGAAAGGTAATCCACCTAACGCATATGTTATAGGCTTTGCAGATTAATTTATCAAAATTTAGTGCCTCCAATAATTCGTATTGCTATTTTAACCATCGAGTCTGATACAGCCAGTTAGCATTTCTCAAACCCTTCCTAAAAGTGGCAGCAGTATTCCATACTAGCTCGAACAAGCTTAGTGAAGTTGTAACTTGTAAGCTGCCTCGATGTGAAGTACCGCCTGACAATAGAGAGGACTCGAAGCTCTCTAGCTGGGCAATGGACTCGATGTACTGTCGAAAAATTAAATTGGATGACATTTGGATACCTAGAAGTTGCAAGTTATCGGTGACGGAAACAGGTAGAACGCCGCGGAAAGACGGAGCCAGATCAAAATAACTCAGTTCAGTAGAGAATAAACGAGCCTGTGTTTTGGTGGGCTTAAACGTCACTGACTTGGTATCACCCTCATTGAAGATTGCCTCAAGAGTACGGCACTCTACAATGCTAAGCATTTTACCATGAACTCTCGACAAGACCGATTCTTATGACTGCTGGCTCTTACTCTTGAGTTGTCGATAGATATTTCTCTAGATAATCTACCGACAACTGTGCTATTGTCTTAATACCCAATACAAGCAGGTACATGCAGCTTATCGAATGTTGATAAGCTGATTGTGCCTGAGTGTCGGAAGAGCGTTGTCAATAGCACTGACCCCTTAGAAACTCAGGCGTAAAGATATGACGAGTATCCTTCTAGGACTACTTATAATAGTATAATTGATCGTTTGCTCAGGAAGTCAGATATCTATGTACAGAGGTAAGCAGGAATATAATAAGAGGGAAGCTTGCTTACAAGGCTTGCGTAGCAAACCCTGTTAAAGGTATTTGAGATATCACGTCGATAGACACAGCCATTGCCTCGCCTTGCCTCGTCTTGCCTCGCCTTGCCTCTCAATGACCGCACTCAGTCAGCCGGCCCCGGCGAAACCCATAATGCTGGTCACTGAGAACATGTGTGCCAGGAGTTTCTTGTTTAGTGCACGCTCTATAATCTTATGAGTATGGAGGTGACTCAAATGGGACGATAGTTGCAGCATGGATAGCTTTCTTGGGCACTGGTACCTTTCTTGCGCTATTGCAAGCCTCCATGATTTGGGCACAACACCAGTCTCAATTGAGAGTCAGTGAAGGTAGTTTAAGACAACTCGAGTTCACAGTTACGCCGGACTATTGCTATGATTTCGTCAGGGTCACTAGCTTTGTACACATTCAGATTCTACAGAATTTTAAGTATCTCGTTCTAACTGACGCACACTTCAGATATTTGACAGTCAGAGTGTGGTGATGAAACAGGTGGGTATATGAGCTTTTCCTGCAGTATCTAGGCGCGAATTAGCTACGATCAGAAAAGCGAAAAGGTTCAGATTTTCTTATGCAGCATGGGATAGTGTACCATCCCTCTTATTACTACTTCATAATAAATTTTACAAAACTTTAATATATTTTTTGTTGTATGAAAAAAGAATTGTGTTTATTTCTTGATAGTAAATTAATGATACAAACCTGCGTTTTTGTTTGGATTAACATGCATCGAACTGGCGTAATGGACAAATATTTCAAAATGTTACATCACGAATAGGTGTAAGTGGATCCTTTATCAAAAACAACTCAATTACTCTTAATCTAAAAAAGGTAAAGAAAAACTGTGTACAATAAAACATAATGAATTAAATTCCCCATGTATTAAAGTTCTAATATGTATTTTAACTATAATAAGTAACCTTATACATCCGTTCATGTCACCTGCGTTTTCTTTAATTAGCGCTCCTGTAAAATTGATAAAAATCAGTTACGCCTCTTCGTGATTCGACCGACGAATTGAACAATAGTTTTAAAAGTAGACAATGCATAGCAAAAAAACATTTTCTTCTCGATGTAAATGCAATACAACTGTATTGCATTTAAATCGAGAAGAAAATGTTTTCAGAATCGAAGCCGTCCCTTTATCTCGATTTCTCGTATTTATTCCATCCCATAAATACTAAGATTAGGACGAACTGCTGCTGGTTTATGAAGACGTATCTTATCCATTCCTTCATCGACAACTGACTTATCTGCATCGTGAGATTGCTTTGTGACAAGAGAACCAAATGGTTTAGTAAAATATGACAAATTATTTGAAAATAAACGGTTCCCCGCAATTTCTTCGCTCGCGCTTATGTCGGATTTCCCGTATAATTTTTCATTCTCCTTTTCACCCCGTTAGAGATTGATTTCTGGGATAAAAACTATTCTGTCATATCCGGGGTCTCAACCTATTACCATTTCATTTCCATCCATCTGACTTTTGCCTCTTGGTACCTCTTGGTAATAGACAGATACTGTTGCATTTATAATATTAGTAGTTAGTGCGTATTGGTTGTCAATATAACATTATTAACATACATCATCTAGATTATAAACAAAATAGTTCAACGTTATTTGATATGGGCTAAACAATTTTCATTTATAACTACGCCCTCATTCACAAGACAACAAACGCTGAACACATTATCGCCGATACACTTCACATCTCACAAAACTGGAAATCTCAACCTTACGTATCAGATAATAAGGGGTAATATGATCAAAATTGCAGACTACCTGATATATTATCATAAAGCAACCTTGCTATTCTAAGGCATACCTCTCACTTGCAATTAATGAGTAACAACGATGCTAATATATCAGGGCCTGATTATTGTGGCAGTTATGGAATAAACGCCTATACTAAATGCGTTAAGATATCCGTTTGACATTATGGAACTTGTAATTAATCGAGTAATGTGCTGTGTTAGTTCACGATCAAATTGTGCGAGTAATTTGTCGAAGTCAGTGCTTGGGGTCTAAGAAATTGGTCGTGATTCCAATGCGTGTTTAAGATTAAATTTAACTTCAGTCACAGATCAAGTACTAGTACTTCGTACAGAAATATGACTTAGCAATTTTATTCAGAGAAATGTCTACTCAATGTCGTCAACAATATGGCGTAATTTAGTTCGCCTCAGAGTCAAGCACATTTTCGTGTAGACACCTACAAAAATCCATTGCAAGATAATTTCATACTTATTGCTCTGGAATGTGATTCATAATACACTAAACCTATTCAGTGACGTAATATCCCGCGACGCGATAGGGTTGACTGCTACGAAAAGCTTCTAACGCCATCTAGCGCCTCTTTCTAGTACTTTATTTATTCTCGTCCAGCCAGCAACGTAGCCGCGTGGTCGCCGGTGAATAAAACGCGCGAGCGTGTCGATGGCCGGTAGCGACACGCAACTTGTTTTAGCCCCTAAGTAAGGGTCGCCACGCGTAGGTACGTTTTTGCTACCTACGCGGGGAGATACACAGGCCTGCTTCAGTCTTTCTCTGCTAACCAAACGAAAAGAGACAGACTACAATAAATTGGAAACGTCAAATTTAGTGATGCGATTTCTTACGTATTTTTGGAAGTTTTTGCGTGCTTTTGTCTAACTTTAGTCGTCGTCGAACGACATTCTTACTCAATTGTATACAGTTTCTCTAATTTCCTTAACAACAAAGATTTTGTTTAATTTTAGTTCTAGTTTACAAATAGGTAATATATTGCCTTAATTTTACAATGATACACTTTACTTGATATGTTAGGTAGTTAAATAAATAATAAATAAATTTTTCAACAAACACACCAATTACCCAGCCCCAAACTAAGCGTGAGCTTGTGCTATGGTGACTAGGATAACGGTAGAAATAATTAAAATACATATACATCCATAACTTAGGTACAAATGCTCGTGCACATCACACAAACATTTGCCCCTTGCGGGATTCGAACCCGCAACCGCCTGGTTTAGAAGTCCGGTGCGCGAACGACTACACCAAGGCGGTCGTCGTTAGTATCGCGGTACGGAGTCCTATTTTTTTCAAGTCGATGTTCTTTAGGTTAGGTTTCAATGGAAAAAGAAGTTAGTGGTTCTTCTTGGTTTAAGTTTCGTCGTTTCTCGAATTATTGTATTATCGCTTTTTGGAAAAGTGACTTCGGTCCTTTAGTTATTTCAATTCACGTCCTAATAATACCAGATAGGCTACAGGAAGGAGACCGAAACACAACCCTCTCACGTGAATCATTCAAGGGAACCAACCCTGATTGCTAAAACAGTGTCAGATTACATGTCACCGATTTGTCCGGACGCATCTCATCAACCGCGCTGACAGGGTCATTGCCTTGCATGTGTTGCGTCTGTCCATCTAATCATAGTCCAATGCATGAGTGCTAAGCGTTTAGTGAATTGGGTTGGATGTCATACAGCCAGCAGCACCTGAAGAATACAATTGAACTACGAAAAGAGCTTTTATTGCGTTAGGAATAGAGACGGTCTCAAGGTCACTTGCAGCCGTGTGCACATTTGAACTTTTTGTTTTTATTGGAGAGCATGGGAAATGTGTTTTAATTATATGACATATTAGGTTTAGCATTATATGACATATTATATTTTTATAACTTAAGCAATTATTTTGCAAGTTTTTACGAAATTAAATCAAATTTCACTTACAAAAATTAATCGACTGTGTCATCCGGTGGGACTCGAACCCACGTCCCTTCGCTGTCCGGGCGAGTGACCTTACCAATTACCCAAACGGATAAGAACACTTAAATACATAATATATACATCCATGACTTAGGTACAAATGCTCGTGCTCATCACACAAACATTTGCCCCTTGCGGGATTCGAACCCGCAACCACAACAACAATGAAATGTATACAAATAAGTGAACACACACAGATCGGATCGTCCTGGTTATCCTAGTCACCATAGCACAAGCGCACGCTTAGTTTGGGGCTAGGTAATTGGTGTGTTTGTTGAAATAATTTATTTATTTATTTATTGCTTGTGACTGTACATACCAAATATTTTCGTTCCATTAGAGCTTTGACAAACTAAAGTATACTACTCTCAATTTCGATTAGTCCTCTTCCAAGTCACACCACACCTTTATAGATGTTCCCACAGGTTAAAACGTAATCATGGTACAAGAAAATGGACGACTCGCGTGGATTACCGACCAGCCTCACCCGACCTACTGCTTCCCCCTCTAACATACAAAAACATTTAAGAGACGAGGAAGCTGCAGTGAGAGTAGAGCTCAACACTCGCCGGTTTCAGAAAAACAGTGGTCATTAGACCGATGAGCCGTGCCTTCCGGATTTTACTTGCATTGTTTGAGAATTCTCACATTTATAGTGTACGTTAGATTAAAACTTTATTAGGTGTTCTGGGTATGTTACAGAAAAGTAAGATGTTGTTAAGTTAATATCACTTGCAACCATAATCTTTCAGTTGTTTTTTTTTATTTTTTTTTAAGGCAATTTTTAATTCTTTGCAAGTTTTTACAAAATAAATTTTGCTCACAAATTTTCATCGACCGTCTGCTGGTGGGATTTTAGTTTCTTTTATGTTTTGATTGAGATCAATTAAAAAAAAAATCTTGAAATGAGCTATATGTTATTTGTGACGATTTGGTCACCTTCGCGAGGATCTGGGAGTCGCTGGAAATGTTCAATCTAGTTCATTAATATATGAGCATTACAAAGGCTTAAAATGTCAATGTACTTCGAAGGGCTATATATCCGAGCAGATTTATTAATGTTTGATTAATGAAATGCTCTTATACTTTTAATAAACTTGACTATACAGAGATCAGTGGAACTGCTTGAGGGAGACTTTTGCCACACATGATAAAACAGGTTTTTAAAAAATGTTATTGAATCCTTTTTTTTTTCAAACAAAAGCCGTGTGATGTTTTCATTAAATAAAAAAGAAAGTAAGGTCTCTTTAGTGAAGCCTTTGTTTCAACACCCGACGTCTGCAACCCCAAACAATAAGAACCGCAGACTCCTTAACAATCACAAGCCTACGTCCTTTGGTACAAACTACAAAGCCTCCAGTCAAAACAGCTGTTGAGCACGTCGAGCCCAAGTTAGAACTTGCAAACAAACTTCCACCTCTTTAACCTCGAAACAAAGCTCAATTTGTTGTGACTAGCATCCTTCAGCCAGACGAAAGGTTCACCGAAATTGGAGCCGCAAATTTCAACTGTCACACCTGGGGATAAAGAACAAAGTCGTATTAGTGAAGTGGCAGGCTCTATCTCAAGCAAAGGGTTAGTTTTTAGAATGTTTTTGAGTGGAAGCAAACAAAGATTGTGTGTTCAGGGAACACTGATGATGATGCGTCTGCGATGTCAATTAAAGGATACACAGAGGGGAGTTGTCATGATGATGGGGTCCTATTCTTGAAATTTATTTTTACTCTTTATATCATAGCAGTTCGTTGTCTCTGTCAAATTTGATAACGCCAGAATGAGAGAGAAAAAGCATTTTGGCCATCGTCGAGAGTTAATAGTGTTTTTTAATGATAGTGCATTTAAAAAGAGGTAGATGGGTCTTAAGCACGCGGAAATTGATTGCCTCAAATTGTGTAATTTGCACAAATTTGCAGTCAAATATGACATTTGACACGTAAAAGAACGTGTGCTCGGAGCATCAAATTCGAATCGCCGCGCAGTACGAGATGACAGGTCTACCACTTTTTCAAATAATTATATTGTCAGTGGTGTTTTTAGATCAGAGCCATTGTTTACATGATAAAATTCCCTATATATCAGTTTTATGAGTAAGGTACCTAATAGATTTTTATAATAAAATTTGTAAAAAAAATTTGCTGCAACCAGCAACTATCACCTTTCGTAAAATGCATGTTTGCATAAACAATTCACTTGCCTTATATATTTATAAGCAAATGACTTACATTACCGTATTACCTCATCTCTGCGGAATTCTGTTTGTATTTCACCGTTGAAACTAAACGCAACCAGAGTGTTTCCTATGCGTTTCGTTGAAAGGTATTTACTTCGCAGAAAATCGATCACTCACGCGCATTTGAATACAAGAACTACTTAACTATTTAACATTTGTGATAAAATTGCCCTGTTATTATGACAAACTTGTTATGCACAACCGTGAACGACATCTCACAAATTTTCAGCAAGTTAGAAATAGAACTGGTTTGTTGAAATCTGAACTTTATGGTGTTAAATTAAGAGTGACTGATGATGGCTGAGTTGAACAAGAGGTTATAATATACTGTTTTAAACTTTCATGGTCATTATCATTAGAATAGTTATTTACGGGATTGCTACCATGTACCTTTTTATTTTCGAGTTTCTGATATTTCGGCGCAAGAGAGGAACAAGAGGTTGCACAGTGCAAGGACATTTTCGAAGCGTGCAACACCGAGAATGCATAATGACTAGTGATGGTACATGAAAATGGATGCAACTGAAAAATCTGACAAGACTTCCCGAGTTCGGTGCAGAATGTTTTGCAATTCCAATTTTTGACAATAAATCATCTAATCTGCTTTCATTAATCATGTCGTCTTTTACAAGTCCATTCCAATACACAGGGTGTCCGGGTTTCGACAAGCGATAATTTAGGGGCCTTTTATTTACCAAATTTTGAAGACAAAATCCTAATGATTATTTTGACAAACATTTTTTTTTATCAAAAAAATCAGAGAGAGAAATGTGTGTAAAAACAACAGTTGCTAAAAATTTGAAACAGTTATATAGCGTTACCTTCCAAAGAAATCATTTTCATAACTTTTAAGATCTCCAGAATTCCAGATCCATAGAAATAGCATTTTAAAAAAATGGCTGCCATTTCAAGAGAGTTAGACCCTCAACATGGGGTTTTTTGTCGATATAATTTGATAATCTAATAGCCCATAAATTATCGCTAGTTGAAACCCGGACCTTGCCAAAACTCTTTCGTTTTTTTTTTAATTTTTTAACGATTAAATAAATTACATTGAATTGTCCAACGGAAGCAGAGGACCGTAAAAGTTGGCGCCGTCCTGGAGAGGCCTATGTCCAGCAGTGGACGGCAATAGGCTGATTTGATATGATGAATTATCCAACTGACGATCTAACATCTCTAACTGTAAACTGTGACTTTACGTTTCCTGTAATTAAACATACCTAGCCACTCGGGAGCAGCGTAGCTCCTTATCAACGAAACAATCGTCAAGACGATCCTTTCAGCAGGCCTATCTTGATGACTTTCAAACATTAAGAGCCATTTATTAAGCTATATCTATATATGTATATATATATATATATAAGGCCAACCTAAATCACCCCTATAAACTTCATTCAACATACACAACATGAAATTTCCCCTAAAAGCCATTCAGTTAACAATTCACAATATAACTTGGAAAAATGGGCAGTTGCGCCAGCATTTCCATCGACAATACTACGTCAGTTAGACATGTCCCATCACTAGTAATGACAGATGCGCGAGTCGCATCGCTAATATGTGCAATGAATGCACCTTATTGTGGGCCTTTTGTTGTGTATCTGCATAGGTCATGAATATTGAAGGTAGTTTTATTTTGCGTATTGCACACGACAATGACTTGTTAGGGCGGAGTTACATGTGCGGTGTCAGTTCTGACTTTTGCAAAGTCTTATTATTGTATGATAGATGAGTCAGTTTTATGATATTGATATTGCCCTGTCCATCAAGATCCTATCCACACAGAAAGAGCTGACCGTGTTTATAGATCTGGCAAAGACCAGCAATACTTCGTATAGACTAGAATGAGTGATAGTACTTGATTTTTTTTAATCTGTGATGGCAAATAATAACACCTTAGTCAACCTGTGACCACAGACGCTGAGAAGTGTTTGAAACGTCCGGTAAAATGTGTTTTAATGAATCTGAAGTAAAATCATGTGACTCAGAGTGACATCACGATTACTTCACTCTCGCGCCAAAAACAACATGGTAAAGAAAATACTACTAAACATTTTACTCAATCGAATCGGCTTGCTGACCTTCAAAATGTCATTCACCAGCAGAAATTGGCAGCTATTCAGGTAAAGAAATGTTTACATGCGCACGTTGTCCGAAGAATGCAGTCAGCTATTTCCTCATCAAAAATTCACACTCGCACAGGGAAAACCAAAATACTACACTGCAACTGGGAATGTTATTGCATCGAATGCACATTTTGTAATTCGTGCCACTATTTCGATTATGCATTGACGTGACTGAACTAGGGAACTAGCAATTCCCTGCTACTTTGGCAAATGTCGGATTTCATCTCCCGTTTTATCAAATGCAAGCTAGTTAAAAAAAACATATTGAATTTACTAAACTGTAACATTTTGCAGTCGGGTCTTCTGTTTTTTTTTTTTTTAAATATTAAATATTACTTTCTTGTTAACAGGCGATTTAATATTTAGTAGGGATTGATATATTTTATTATATGTAATAAGTTAATAAATAGCGTCGGGACCTGTCTTTTAACTTTTCTTTGTAGATTTGTGATGGAAACACTCATAGAAGAGCTATAAAACATTATAAGCTGAAAATTCCTTCAGCTTATAATGTTTTTCGCCCTTTTCGTTTCACCTCATTCTTTGCTTTGAGGCCTTAAAGGTAAGTGTGTTGGTTGTCTGTTTGACCTCGTTCAAAACAATAGTAATTCGTTATGTCCATTTGGATTCTGTTCCTAATTAAATTTCCTTTGATAACAATAAGTTAATTATCATATCTTTGTTTTACTTCCGTCATAGGATTAGGCTATGCGTGGGCAGCTAGCCCAGTTACCTACTATCTAAATGTTTATGAAATAAAAGAGTTAATGAAGGTAGTTATTCTTACCAGTGTGCTACTAATAATATAGTAAGCGAAAAAAAGAAATTTACGGTAGAGGATGAATGTTGAGACACCTGATTCGACACGACGAATTTATAGAAACTATAAAAAATCAAATTGAATTTCGCTCACAAAAATTAATCGACTGTGTCATCCGGTGGGACTTGAACCCACGTCCCTTCGCTATCCGGGCGAGTGCTCTTACCAACTAAGCTACGGAGGACGTTAGTCAGCCGACGAATTTTTGTAAGTGCTTGCTACGCCAGTAAGCCGGCGTTCGATTTCAACAATACTTGGGGAATGTACCCGCATGTATCCGATGGAAATATTTTTACAAATATTTAACTGATGGTTAAATATTGATTTCGTAAAAACTTGCAAAATAATTGCTTAAGTTATAAAAATAATTATAAGAAACTATAAAAGAAAAAAGATATAAGAAAGAAGGAAGCGAGAATGACCAAGAATAAACTACATACAGCAAATGAAGGAAATTATCTCGTATGTGTCGGTCGTGTCATATCAGGAGGTCAAGAAAAGGGCGAAAAGCAAAGAAGGATATAAAAGACCACCGACAAGAGCAAAGCTCCTGAATTGGATAATGATCATGATGCTACTAATAAACGCCGTAAATTGATGAAAATATGTCATTTATAAACCAACGATTCCCGCGACTTTGCACGGGGCAAATGTCGGAATCAGTGTTGCCAGATCATCATTTTTCTTTCCCCCAAATCATATGTAAAATACCAACAAATCTTACCATTTGTTGGTTTTTAATTTTACACCAGCAGATACCTTCTCCTATTTCCCATCTGTCGAATTCGTCAAAACGAAATTAAAAAAAGCGAAATCAAAAAAAGACTAACTTCTTCAAGGCAAAGGTAGTAGACAAGGAGTTGCTGCAGTAGGTACATATTTAGAAAAGAGAAAAAGAAAATTTACTTTGCAATTTAAGCTATTTATAATTCTTAAATTCAACGATTTGTCGCACATTTCGAGTGACACACAGAAAAATGTGTTTGTCGAATAGTTGCCAGTTGCCAGCCAACTGCCAAAATAAACGTAAATAAATACGCGCACTTGGATGGCGCCTTACTAAAATAAAATGTTTTCTCTCGGTAGCGACATTATTTGTGTACGATCAGGTAATCAGGTTCAATGCCAGGGCAAGGCCGTGAAGACTTGGCAGCTAAAATACATTTAACATTTTGTAAACAGCATTTGAAGTTTGAGATCGAATTGCGGATGTTTTTACTTATCGGACTTTATGTCGGGTCCCGTGGCTACTATCAAAGTTATTCGTACTCGTATTTTCGACGTTATACCTCGTACTGTTGTTAAAGATGTTGATGTTTTCGAGTATAACTATCACGCACATTCGCGATGTCATTCTGTTGTGGGTGAAAGGGACGGCTACATTCGAAAATACGGACTTCGTCAATCGCAGTAAGGACTCTGTCACGTTAGCTTAACAAAGCGAACAAGCATGTAGGGTAGGCCAGAAATATAGAGGTATTAACATACGGAGTCGCCTACCCACACTTTTGACGACGAATGTAACAACGAATGTAAATGTAACATAAAATATAAAGTTGCAATTTAACCTTAGTTGTCCTTTTGTGAATAACAATGCGGATGATCTCGTTTCGGATGCTATCCCTTAGCGAGATCCCCAGCATAGGCCGTTCCATAGCTCGCTGAGCGACATGCAGTCGGTGGGCCAGCTTAACTGTCAAGTTCCACGTCTCGACTCCGTAGGTCATGACGAGATCATCCGCCAAAAGATGAAAGTCATAGATATCGTTCAGAGGTGCAGTAAGCTGAAGTGGCAGTGAGCTGGTCATGTCTGTCGCAGAACCGACGGGCATTGGAGTAGGAAGGTTCTCGAATGGAGACCACATCTCGGGAAACGTAATGTTGGACGCCCCCCTGCTAGGTGGACCGACGACCTGAGGAAGGTGGCCGGTGGTGGCTGGATGCGAGAAGCGGAGGACCGTGAAAGTCGGCGCCGTCTTAGAGAGGCTTATTTCGAGTAGTGGACTGCAATAGGCTGATATGATAAATAAAAATGCTAATAATTTTAATTTTCAGTTACAATTTATATCAGTCATCAGCTAGTGGGCTTAAATATAAATAATATCAAATATCCGTATCCACAGACCGTGAATGTAACGTTTACGGTTCATTGATTCTAGTACTGGATACACATGCATAAATCTCTTCTAGTTTCACTATGGACTCTATGGCTTAGGTTTAGATACCACTTTTCTTTATCATCACCTTTCATAGAGTTACAGGTGACCTATGTATGATACCAGAGCCTACTCTGGGCCATCTAGATTGCATGGATTTATTATTGGATACCTACTCCCGAAATTGTATTTGTAAAGTAATGAATTCACTAATAAAGTGACTTCAATTTACGCGGGTAACTACCGCTATTATTGTGGTAAAATTATACTCTTTCCAGTGATGCTTTTGATGTTACTTGTTTATTAGAACAATATCATTATTTAGTTTTAATATTTGTAGTGACTTCAAGGCTGGAGCATTTACCTTTGCGAAGATAAAATTGCACTTCAAAAAAGACCGGATTGAAAGACTTGAAAGAAGGGTTCTGTATCATTATATATACAATATTAGGCAATACATAACATTTGGTTTTAAAAACGGTAGAGCAGTTGTCACGTTGTTGCATGAGAGCCCTACTAAAATATTTATTTTTATTCTGTTTTTACCAGAACCGAAGAAGATTTTATTAAAGTTTAATTAAAGATCAGTATATTTACAAGGCTTAAATACCACATGAAATATAGCAGCAATAGAACGACATTTAGATCCCCTTGATAAAGATTATTAATAATTACTAACCTTATAATTACTTTAATAAACCATCTTATAGACTAATACAATCTTAATAACGCGGCAACGGAATCAGTTTAAATCATATTTTAAATCACCGCTCATTAATTAAACGAAGTCAAGCAAAAAACGAATGAACAACAAAACAAGATATAATATCTGGACCAGTAAAAGTCTACATATCAGCTCCTAATGTCCACAAAAACACTAATTTATATTAACGCGATTTGTAAGTGAGAAAAAAAGCTAATTATAATTTGTGCCCACGATCTGATAAGGTCACGCTATGCGATAAATATTTTCGCACTGTTACATTGTGTAAGTTAAAAGTCACAGCCATCACTGTATTCCAGTTTGTAGGAGCAGAAAAAACTTACTGATATTTGCCACTTCTCATGGGTTAGGTTTGACTTCAGTACCATCGAAGACATAGTAAGTTGAGCAACTGTGTTTGCATCGACTTCAAAAATGATACACGTAAGTGTTAAGTACTCGAGAGAGTATTTTTGTTGATGATGTACTCGTAGAAGGCTTCCTTATAGACAAAAATAATCGAAAAATATATGGAAATGTTTTAGGTTGAAAAGTAATTTTTAGTCTCAAACATTCAACTCAAGTCACAACATGGGCAATACATTAGACTCAATTCTTAACCCCTAAAATGCAAATTTGCAAATAGTGCTTTCAAATTACCATCACCAATCGAATCGTGTCAAAACAACCAGGCTAATGACACTTTAATTTGTCTCAGACTTAAGTGTTACTTAATTTAACATCTGGACCGTCCTCAATATTTTATCCTTTCGATTAACGTCTGACATTTTCGTTGTGTGGGATCAGTCGGGCTTTCTGTCAAGGTTATTTTTTTCTTACGGATTTAGGTTAATCGGATCGAAACTAAATGAAAGCTGTGCGTGGACCAACTGTTTTGAAACTATATTTTAAAATTTCTTAGGTACACTCTGCCGCACGTCAGACTACCCCACTTTCACGCAGGGACCACATTTATTTCCTACGTATTAAAGTTGTTTTTACGTTTATAAGCTGTTTTCGTAGTTCCAATGCCGATTGTACTACTTGATCTAATAGCTAATTTGCTGATACTTCCTTATTATGCCCTTATTTTCTTCAGTAATGTCGGATTGCGTTCTATAGTCCGAGTCAAAAATGGGTGGTGTAACTGTGAAATGCTTAAGCGTTTTCCCTCACTTTGTTCTTCTTGGTTGAGATTTACAACCGTAGACAAAACAAAAAAACAAAGTAAAACAAATAAATAACACCACTGAAAATTATAAGGTGACTGTTGTAATATCGGTTGGTTACCGAACTTCCTGGTTAAAATAATAATTAAATTATGCTACATTTAATAAAGCATCCGCCTTAAGCTCTGAATGCTCTGAATACCTATTTAGATGTTTCCCATTAGCTCGTGCTAAATACTGAAATATTAACAGTAGTTTAATATGGTAGCAGCAAAGATGCCTTGCCAGTTAAGAGGTTAATTAGACGAGCATACTAAGTTACTATTGTGTTCGATATTACCGAGCCATTTCTGTCTTATAAGATTACAACAATTTATGCTATTCTGGGCATACTAATTCTATAGTTTCTCCTCGATTTCTCTTGGCCTAAGAACTTTTTGAACGGTCTAAACCTGTTTCATCTAATCTTATTTGTTTAATTCAGCAAGTGCTAAGGTTAAGTGCAACAATGATGATAGTAAAGTTAGGTACACTATCTTTTGCTCGTAAGCTCTTGACTTTACAGAATCAAATCTATATTTACCTTTGACTGTTTCTATACATCAAGATAAATCTGCTTTAAAGTCAGCCGATTAGATCCCACTGCTGGGCAAAAGCCTCACCTCAACTATGAGGAGGAACGAGCCATACTCCACCACGCGGGCTCAGTGCGGATTGGTGGAGGGGTGTCTGTAAGGCAAGTGACAAACCTTACTATCAGATGATATCAAGCCGCCCTAGGGCCTCTGACTAGGCTTAACGACTAATACCAACAGATATTAGCCGGGACCAACTGCTTAACGTGCCTTCCGAAGCACGGAGATGCTTATCATGGTCGTCACTTTAATGGTCGGAATGGTCACCCATCCAATCACGACCGCGCTGTGGGTTGCTTAACTTTTGGTATCACTACCAAAGTGCTACCGCCACTGCGCCACAAGCACCTCACTGCGCCACAAGTACCTCTCCACCACCAAATCTGCTTTACAACACCCATATTATTAAAAGCTTGAGGTAAAAGTTGGATCTATCGTTGGGTCAATAAAAAACTATTCTGTCCTATAATTTCTTGGGTCTGGGTTTTGGTGTACCATCATTGTTTCGGAGTCTCATAAGACAAGTTCTAAAGCAACGTTTTAGGGCATTACATAAGTACTAAGTAATCGTTACATAAGCACTGAAATGTAGTGAACTAATGATAGCAATTTCAGTATTAAACTAAAAAGGTAATTGGAAGTTTAGAATACTTCCTCAACTAAATCCTTTCTTAATTTTTTCCTGGTATATAATAATACAATAGATTGTCGACTACAGCAGTTAATCTCGACAAAGACTAGCCAACTGCGCGAGTGATATGCACTCTCTGTTCCTTTTAACTCTCATAATTCGGTGAGACGACAATCCGATATGATCGAAGAGAGATCCGGCGCAGGACCATGGGCTAAATTAGAATTCCGAGACAAGATGTTAACATCTTCAACTTCCTGACTGCGGAGCAGTGTCTGAGTTATAGTTATCAATATTTTAAGACAGAAAAACCTAGAAACTCGGATTGACCCGGCACTCGAACCCGGGACCTCGTAGGTAGTACCCAGCGTGCTGACCACCTGACCACTAGACCAACGAAGCAGATTTTTTTCTAGGAGAGAAATAGCAATGCTTTCTTTTTATCAGAAATAGGAGCTTTAGTGTGCATGTTCATTCAAGCATCACAAAACATGTACCCACCATGATTTCTCCGATCTCTCTTGATCTCGGATATTTTCGATTGAATTTTGTATTTAATCTGAAGGACTCAATGCCATATCGATTAACGTCTGTCCGATTAGCAAAACTTTCGCTCTCGATGCTCGAAATAATCGGTCATGTTTGCTAATCGATATTTTAGTGTTAGTACTCGTCACACTAGCCGGTGGAGTGTGAAAAATACTTTTGAGTACAGTCGGCAGCACATCAGGTTACCCATTTGAACTGCGAAAACAGCTTTTATTACGTAGGGAATAGAGGCGGTCTCAAGGTCAAAGTGGGGTAGTTTGACGTGCGGCCGTGTGTACATATTTTGTTACAGATTAGCTATCGCTAGCTCATGTAGTTTTAAATACTGTCTCTTTTTATTGCAAAATGAATATTGATTAGATAAAAGTTAATTACATCAGTCGAATGGAAGATTTAATTGGAGCACATTTGCAGACGTTATTTATGTAACAGACTAAAAAAACCCGGCCAAGTTCAAGACGGACTCGCGCTCGAAGGGTTCCGTACTATTATTTTAACAACAGTAGACACTATATGATAAACTTTAAAATTTTAAAACGGCAAAAAGCCACTTTTGTTGTATGGAAGCCCCACTTAAAAACATATTTTATTATGTTTTTTGTTATTGTTATGACGGCAACAGACATCACATGTGAAAATTTCAACAGTATTTCAAAATGTCAACCCCGATAGCTAGCTATTGGGCTTCCTGAGATACAGCCTGCGACAGACAGACGGACAGAGAAGTCTCAGTAATAGGGTCCCGTTTTTACCATTTGGATAGAAACCCTAAAACAAGTGGAGGTCCTTTTAATTTCTATTTTAAGCAGACACGTAATTTAAAAGTGAAGCAAGATATTACCCGCATATTATGCATTCTGCAACCTTGGCCGAAAGATTGTACGTAATTAACAATTTACATAATAAATCTAGAGTGCCTAGTTAAAAAGTAGTTACACTCAAACGATTAGCGGTTTTGAATTAAAAAAAAATAATGTGTCTCGGGTCACACGCACGTGGGCCTGAGCTTCGAAGAAATACGCCGTTTTAGGCTTCCGTAGTCCTGACAAGGAACCCTTACAGTTTCGACATGTCCGTCTGTCTGTCTGTTTATCTGTCCGAGGTTTTGCTAAGAGACAGTTAGTATAGCAATTTACGCCGAAAGAGTGGAAGAATACAATTTTAGATTTTTTTTGGGGTAGCTCCCATACATGCGAGTGGGGATGACCTTTTTTCGTTGTCTACCCCATCGTGTGGGGTATCGTTCCTTCTTTGTTGTCTTTTAAAATGACTTAGGGGTAATATTTTTTTTAATATTTTTTATTTTATTTGACGCTAGACTATACATAATGTGACAAAAAAGAATGATATAATAACTTTTCAAAATTATCTCTATCACAAATACTTACATAAGACACCGCAGTGTTAATCTTAACGTGCTCTAACATTTTAGGGGGTAAAAAGGCGGTAGAAGTTCGTATGGTAAATGCGAGAACTGCGGGCGAAGTCACAGAAAATGCTTCCTAATAAAAGAATAGGCTAACTAACTTAAACATCAAACACCAGTGATGATAATTACAATCAAATCATTTTTCTAAAACCATTAATTATCAGAAGTCGCACGTCAACATACTAACGTAGACTATTTATCAAATAACTGGTTTGCAAATATCATTCGAAACCTGTCTTTACTGTAATCAGGATTACCTCCGGTCTCCGGGAATCCGGAATCAGTCAGATATGCATAATGGAGGTGCGTCTTCACCATGCGTAATAACTAAAAAGTTATTCAACCCGTCAAAAGGGAAATTTATCTTGATCCATCTTAATTTTGACTAACGAAGAAAATATCTCAAATTCTTCCTTTCTTTGATACACTATCAATTATTACATTAAATGTAGTTTGTATAAATGCGCGGTAACAGTATTCTGGGAACCTTACCACAAGGACCCTTTTTATAATTTTTCTATTGTATTAAATAATTTATCTTAATTTTTATTCATAAGTTGTATATATTACTATTATAGTTCAGTTACTAGTGTTTTTGTTGATAAACAGTTTGTATAAAACTATTACCTGCTCCTAAACTTTCGAGCTGCAGATTAAAACTTGTGAAAACAGGAATTAAAGGTAACTAAAATTTGAATTCTAATTAAAATTATATAATCAATGATATTTTACCTACCTTATGATTTAATTCTAGCGAATTTCGTAAAACCTGGTAAAACCATATTTATTCTGTGGTAAAACGAATATCTTTCAAAAAGATCTACAAATACTGTTGCGTGCGACGAAAATGCACCTTAATTTTTAATTAACATTTTAATCGTGGAAACAACACTTAATTAACACACTTGCAGTGATCAGCTGTAACTTATGTAAATGAAAGCACTTTAAATCGAGTTCTTATTATAATAAAATGGCATTTATTTGACGAACCTTTGAAGAGAAGATTTACCCTAAACTAAAAAACCGGGCAAGTGCGAGTCAGACTCGCGCACTGAGGCTTCCATACAAACAGGTTTTTTCTACGACGTTATCACAAATTCGCGGTTTTCGGACTTTTTCCTATGAAATTTGTCAAGAAGGAAGTTTCTTCTTGTCTTTCATGGTTCTAGGTCCATGAAAAGTACCTCATAGGTTTTGATTCCCCGCAAAAATGTTAGAAAATAGGGCAAAAATGGCCGTATCTTTTGATTACATCCACTTAAAAGCTTGATATTTGTAGCTTTGTTTGTTGTTTGTTGTATTGTAGCTTTAAGAGACCATAGACCTGTTCCTGAATAAAGGTTCTTGACAGACAGACTGACAACAAAGTGATACTATAAGGGTTCCTATTTTCCTTTTGAGAACCCTAAAAATCGTACTAGTTTTTACCCGACTGCGAAAGGAGGGTTATGTTTTTCGAGAGTACGTATGTATGTATATATAATTGTTTGGCACGCCCTACAGCCCAAACGTCTGGACAGTTTTTGACAAATGAGGTGTTGCTGAATTTGTCAAAATTGTGAGTGACATAGGCCATATACATTAATAAAATGGCGCCCGCAAACGCAAATAAAGGGGGAGGAGGGATTGATTTTTTCTTCACCATAGCAATATGGGTATCAAATGAAAGCCAGTAAAAAGTCCATTTCAAAAATATAATAACTTTTGCAGTCGGGAGTTTTGTTTTTTCAAAAATTATGTTTACTTGTTAATTTGAATCAATTGCTGATAAAAGGAGAGAAAAAAGTATGAAGGCATGCTTCCGTTTCAAAGGTCATTGACGAAAAAAGTAATCAAGCTTATTTATTACAGGTACACTTACAGATTACAGTCAGACATGCATAGCTTACATTGATAATTGTTACAGTAACATGTATACTTTTAGTAATTAATATAAATTAGTGACTGCTTTCTAAACACTCTACTGTATGACATTGTTACAGTTTGGATCGGTACCGGTTTTTAGTTGACATATGTCAACAAGTCTTCCTCCCACGACCCAAAAAAAACACAGCCCAAAATAATACGCCAGTACATATAAATTGAATATTACATGTGAAGCTATTCAAAATGCATTGGTTTTTGAAATTTGAGATTACAAACTAAATCAGAAATAGTACCTAATTCATTTAAACTAATCGTGCGATTGATTACGATGTCCGCATTTTGCAATTCAGAAAAATACCTGGTTAAAGTAAGGTTAGCTAATTAGACAACTTGAATTTCATCCTAAACTTTTCTGGATTTCTCGTAGGTATAACCAATACATTACGAGTATTATCACTAGGTAAGGCTTTGTTGTCATTCTACAATTACATTGATTGACTCCATTCTTTCTCCTTTTTACGGAATGAGTCAGATATGCATAATAAAGGCGTGTCATCACCGTGTGTAATGAAAAAAATATCTAAGCTGTCAGTCGAACAGATTCTTTAGTAAAAAAGAAGGGTTAGTGACATCTATCAATCAATCAATACGCAGTATTTTAAATTTTAACGCATTTTAAACTTTCGCACTGCAAAAGTTTAAAAGAGTTAAGTTATTTAAACTTTTACGTGTTACAAAATATATTTTTAAATGTGTTTTTTTTGACCAGAATTCATTACTACTATGGAAGTTTAAGATGAATAAGAATTATAACACTCAATGAAAATTGCATTATCTTTTTTCTGTGCATAATATCATGATTGCACCTCATGACTGAACGGCAACCAAGACGGGCATAGTCGAGTTTTATTCATCTCACAGTTAAAGGACTGTTCTTACCGAGCTATGTCGTGATTTAACGTTTAGCGCAAACCAAATATTTTGTCGTCGGTTTGTCATATTGCGTTTTTTCGGAGGCGAAGACCACCGGCAGCCGTGTGAATGAGATTCTTGTACGGGTTGTATGGTTACGTAGTTTCACCTTAGCTGGGTATTGTTTTAGGAGTATAAGTATTACATTGTTAGGCATTTGTGGTATGAAGTGATTAAATAGCGCGGGTGAGAATAAGATTTCGTTCTTGTACTATTCATATCAAGTGGTATTATTAACTTCGACTGCAGTAAATATAAAAAATAATCCGTAAAATATCTTAGGCTCCGTTTGTTTCTAGCTTCTTTTTGTGCCATTACCTACATCCATACATTTAAGGTAATTTTTGTGGTACTTAAAGTAAGCATTTTTTTATGTTTGATTTGTAATCAATTTCGCCGCTTTTTCGATGGTACTTACAGACAACTTCGTTACTCATTAGGACCTAAAAATCCTCAATATTGTTACTTACAAGCAGTACTTACTTTCATTTTGTTACATTGAAATACTCTTCGGCCAATTATCTCGTCTCATTAAAAATCCGTTTAATGGGTATTAAATTATATCACTATGCCAATCTTTTCCCTCAAATCTAGAACAACTGAAATGCAAATCTTCGAGTGCGCCACATTTGAAAATGTCAAACACATTACCTGATTTTCTGCAGTTGGTCAACTGATCTGATCGAGTCACGACTTGAGTCGCCGTAAAAATTAATTAGCAAGAAAACGTGACGGTTTTTGATTGATTAAGACTAGCGATTGCCCGTGACTTTGCTTATAATCACCGTCCAGTAATTCGGCATGTATAATAAAGGGTACGTATTACAATACCGAATTTTAAAATACCGAATTTCATAAGCCCTACGAACGGAAGGCCGAATTTTAGAATGCCGAATGTTTATATGATCGAAAGTTCTAAATACCGAAAGTTTGAAATCCCGAAAATTCAAAATACCGAATCTTATAAGACCTATAATTGGAATGCCGAATACTTAAATGCCGAATTTTAAAATACCGACTGTTTATATGACCGAAAGTCAATATACCGAATGTTTATATGACCGAAAGTCAATATACCGACTGTTTATATGACTGAACGTCAATATACCGAATGTTTATATGACCGAAAGTCAATATACCGACTGTTTATATGACCGGAAGTTTAATATACCGAAAAATTTAAAACCCGATGATTAAAAATACCGAATTTTACAAGACCTATGAACGAAACGCCAAACAAATTGTATACCATTGAGATTGAGGTTCATTAAGAAAAACAAATTTTGATTGACCCCGACTCGCCGTGGTCCTTCGCCGTGGTACTAGTCTGCCCGATACCAGAGTGAATTTAAAAGCCGGAGGCGCGGAGGGAGAGCAGCCCTCGCCCGCTGTAGCAAATCTCAGGCTCCCGTGCGAGCTGGAGCGGCTGAGGCTGGTCGCCGAAGGCCAAAATTCCGTATACTGTATGTCTTCTTACATTTTCGACATGTCGAATAAAATATGATGATGATGGTTGAAATCGCACCTAGCTCGAAACGACGCGTTCGTGAAAAACACTCATACATAACAATTCCACAAATTCGTCTAACAGTAACACATCAGTCATACGCAGTTAAACATGATGGAAATCGAGTTCATTTCGCTATAATTGGCGGTGGCTTCGGTGACAGCGATTTTGCTAGATGATTTTCCTTCTCTTTTTGAAAAACCTTTCAAGGTTTTATGTAAGGGGTAATTCGACAGTCGACTTCCAGCTATCCGTCACTCTCGATAACACTTGAGGCCGTACGTACCCTGTAAGACGTTGCTCGAATAACCAACTGTACTTTTCTCCGTCACTCATCATGCCAGCATGACGCCTCGAGTGAGCGAGATGGCTGGAACTAAAAACGGAACAAACAGAAACGGACAAAGTTAGGCTTTACATGGCCTGATCAGCACTAGCCCACAATTTTGCCGATGCAATGGTGGGCTTGAAAATATATGTGGGGACGTGTATAAGTTCCCCCCTGTGGGCCGCTGTCACTGAGTCGCTAATCTCATAACCAGGGCGGTGGGACAGTCGTGTTGCGTGATTCGTCACACGGGCTGACCCAGTGTGGCGCGTGCGATCGACGCGTTTTTTATGGCCCCACACCGGTAGGCAAATTGCTATTGTACTGAATACGACTCCGGAGATTTGTTTTGAAATCTACATACTTTTTTGTCGAAAAAGTGATGCTGCATTTTTGGTCGCTACTAAGTTTTAATTTCTTTAGAAACAATCCAAATTTATTAGGCTATGGAGAGTGCAATGACCTCAAATCATACTAGGAACCGAATAAAGCAAGTTCCTCGGGGCTTGGGGAGTCCTCTCCTGAAACCCCAGGACCACCAACATGTTTATTAGTATGGGCTACCTTTAATTCTCGCCGGCTATTATGTAACACATTGTCCAAAATTTTAACTCGTCTCGTCCTACTTATGGCCTGAGGCCTTACGATTAGATATAGGTTGACGATATGTTGACGATATTTTCGAATGTATCCGTCCCATTCACTCGCGACCGAATGACAACGCGAAAGAGCGTGATGGCTGGACTCGAAAATACAGACATCGTCAACAGGAGTAGGGCCTCTGCAGCGAATAAGAAAAAAAAACTGACAAATATTACTTGGACTTCTTTCTGAGTCAAGGCGGACAAAGTAATCCGTAGTTGCATCCACTCCACTCTATACCATTCCCATAGTTTTATTAGTATACCCTTAGATACACAGCCCCAGGACAATCAAGTCCGCATTTGACAATATTTAGGGATGGAACAACCATTGCGAGGGCCCCGGGTCCGTAAATAATAATTTATTTATTGGCAGATAACATAGATCCATAACATATTTAAATAATTTATATTGGTACGAGGGTCAAACTGAAAGTTCTTAGAACTGGCCACTTATAAACAATATAATAAAAAAAATATTCTAAAATTTGAAAATAGAACTCTTTGCCAATAT
Organism: Pyrausta nigrata; assembly: GCA_949316185.1. NCBI lineage: Eukaryota > Metazoa > Arthropoda > Insecta > Lepidoptera > Crambidae > Pyrausta > Pyrausta nigrata. The sequence continues at coordinate 12,984,028 of OX438957.1, read as the reverse complement.
TACTGAGTATATATTTCATTCATTTGTCATTTGTTTTACGACTTGGCGGCAAATTGAAAATTGTCTGTGTCACGTCAAAATGAATTTAACACGAGAAAATTTTCGTGCAATGATTTTTTATGACTTTCGATGTCATTTAAGTCAACAAGAAAGTTATGATAGACTACGATTGGCCTTTCACGATGAAGCCCCATCTCGTGCGACTGTTTACAACTGGTTTAATGAGTTTAAACGTGGTCGCACTAATCTCACTGATGATGTACGTGAGGGACGGCCTTCTACGGCAACGACTGAAAATAACATCTGTGTTGTGCGGCGTATGATAGAGACTGACAAAAGAGTGACCTATCAGCAGATTCGGACAAGCTTAGGCATCGGTATGAGTCAAGTGCACAAAATCCTCCACGAACATTTAGCGGTCAGGAAGCTTTGCGCCCGGTGGATACCTCATAATTTGACTAAGGCTCAAAAACTCCATCGTGTGGATTGGTGCCGTAAAATGATTGAAAGATTTAACGGAGGTGACTCAAATGCTGTGTTCGACATACTAACAGGTGACGAAAGCTGGATTTACTGTTATGATCCTGAAACCAAAAGACAATCTGCTCAGTGGGTGTTTCCTTTCGAGGAGTTGCCAACTAAAGTGAAGAGAGATCGAAGTGCGGGAAAAAAAATGGTGGCCTCGTTCTTTGGAAGGATAGGTCATTTCGCAACAATTGTGTTAGAGGATCAAAAAACAGTTTCTGCAGAATGGTACACTACCAATTGTTTGCCACTTGTCTTGGAAAAAGTTCGAGAGAAACGACCTCGCAGTAGGATCCTCCTTCACCACGACAACGCCTCGTCGCACACCGCCAAGCGAACGATCGACTATTTGGCGACATCAAACGTTGAATTACTGGGTCACCCGCCGTATAGCCCCGACCTCGCGCCTTGTGATTTTTATTTATTTCCAAAAATTAAAGAAAAACTTAAAGGAAAGCGGTTTATGAATGCTGAAGAAGCGGTGGCTGCGTATCGCGATGCCATTGAAGAGACCCCTAAGGACGAGTGGGCAAAGTGCTTTTCCCAGTGGTTCCATCGCATGCAGCGGTGTATTGACGTCAATGGACAATATTTTGAAAAGATATAATAAAACTAATAACTGGCTAATGTAATCAGTTTTTGATTTTCTAAGAACTTTCAGTTTGACCCTCGTATTAGTAACAAAAGGTACTTAGGAACTATGTTAGTTAAAATTTTATTTTAATTCCAGTCAGTACATGAACCCTATTACAATGGTTCAGGTACTGACAGTCAAACCGCTCCGCCAAGGCTTTCAGGATGCTGTTGCCGCTAGCCCTTACCCTGCGCACCAGGGATGCGCACCGCTTGCGCATGGTTGCATAGAAGCAGTCCACACGCGCCTCGGCGAACATCCCCGATGCGCTACAGGAGCGAAGCAACCTGAAAGCATTATTGTATTGCACACGTAGTGCACTGTATTGTTTGCGCGAGTAACTCATCCACAGACTGCTCGTGTAGAACGATGTACAAAAAGCCCTGAAGAGTTTTACTTTGACATCTCTTCATCATCTTTGAGCCATGATTCAGGATATGGTTAACAGGGGAACTTGACCAGTTTGGATCATGGTTACACATTTAGTCGCCTGAATGTGCAGGTTTCCTCACGATGTTTTCCCTCACCGTAAGAGCATCGGTTAGTGAAACGACTAATGTACATAACTTAGAAAAAGTCATTGGTACATGACGACACGTGGCATCGAACCCGGTACCTCCTGCATGAGAAGCAACCCTCGAGACCGACGCTCCAATTATGCGTACTCATTGTAGCTAAGACTTCAATGATAATATCATCTGTTGTTAACCATAAATGGGTATAACAACTTTGATGTTGTGCCATCTTTGAGCTTTGTTTGTATGCCGTAGTGAATCCTTTTTACATTGCTTCATCTAAGAATAAACCTCAAATCCCTATTCTACAAAATCCGGGAGTGATGCTCACACGCCGCGTAACTAGCCAATTACGCGCGACAGCCGCAGCAAAAACGCAGCGGCGACAAGTAAGCCAGTGGATGACGCGGCAAAAACGCGGCGGCTTGACCACGGTGAGAAAATGAGTCAGAACTTAGTACCTACAACTATTAGAACAGTATCTTTTGATGTAGGTAAAGGTATTTCTGATGTAGCAAATAGTGCTCAGCATCTTTTTAAAGTTGGTTACAATTTTAGGATTCCGTACCTCAAAAGAAAAAAGTTAAACCCTTTTATAGGATCACTTATTGTCCATTGTTAATTTGATAATAGTACCTAAAAGTGTTGTAAGCTCTTTCTAGCCTGAGATACAGGTATTAATAACCTAGTTAGGCAAAGAATGTCTTCTTTATCTTTTAAATATTGTTTGCTGATATGAATAAATTGTGTGTAATTGAATAAATGATTTATTTTATTTTTATGACTGTAAACCCTTAAAAAAACAGCTTCTAGGTCAAAAGTCAAAAATATTTTTTTAAAACACAATTCAGAAGCCTTATTTTCTAACACTGGGGAATCAAAACCTAGATCTCGAACCATGAAAGTAAAAATGAACGTCTTTCTACAGCACATTTAAAGTAAAATAATAATAATAAATAAATTGTTTCAACAAACACACCAATTACCTAGCCCCAAACTAAGCGTGAGCTTGGGCTATGGTGACTAGGATTACGGATAGACATATCTGAAAGTCGTGAATTAGTTGTTCCATCACATAATGAAAAGTCTTGCACTCTTTTGTACGTAACCGTGTACGGTCCTACTCGCACTTATACGGATTTTTTGGATAAATCTTTTCCCTGTCTGTGAGCAACATAACATACTGTAAAAGACGTTTTACCATATTATGTATACCTCACTTTGACCTTGAAAAGGAGGGCCTTTTACCTACGTAATAAAAGCTGTCTTCCTAGTTCATATGGTTAACCTGACGTGCTGACGGCTGTACTTAGAACTGCACTCTATCAATTAACTGGACTTATTCAGAACAATTATAACTATCATCGTTTAATTACTTCGCTACCTCATTTTGGATTCCTCAAAAATTACTCTTACTTGATAGAAAATAAGGTCTACATTTCACATGATATCCTACACTGCTGCACTTGAATTAACACTGTTATCATTGCAAATATCACATTTATAACAAACGTTAAGAGTTCGTTTTATAGTTCTTGTAAGACACTGTGTCTGAGGCATTTGTGCCAAATCGGACCTCAGAGGCGGACTCAAAGCGTGCCATGTACAGTTCCTATGATTTTGTTAGAGTATGATCGTGGAATTTCAGAGGAATTATAGGGTGCTGGGTTAGTCCTATTAAGCCTTAGTCAACTATTATTAACATCATTGCAAAACCCTTAAATGGCGTTACGTACTTTAAGTAAAATTTAACTTTGAAATATTTATATTTTTTCCACAATAATAACATATCAAACTTATTAAAGATATGGGACTCAAACTTAGACCAAAACATTCCATCAATCAGGAGCTTTTTAGGCGTTTCAGTCAAAATCGATCGTCAGAAACTCCAAAACACTCGTCTCTGTCATCCTTACAATGCTCAAGCGAGACAGGCGTACCTCCGTGTGGTCCTCGACCTTGCTCGCTTTCGATAATTCAATGTCATTCATTTGAATTGATGACCGGTCTAAGTGAATGATGTTTTTGACATTTGACCTGCTCCCGTTCGGCGGTTGAACCACCGTTCTTTCTTTTATGTTTTGTAAAATGCTTTACACTTTCTTGAAGTCATGATCTTTAAGTTTTGAAGTCACGGTTAGATCTAAAGTTATTTTTTCTGTTTTCACAGATATCGGCGTTTCTGCAAGGAAGATTGCTTTAACGGTAAGTTTACGAGACATCATCAATACGACAGTAAAATTGAAAGTAGGTACTATAATAGTCAATTCGGAGTGATTTTCCTGCCGGCATTATGTTCTTGAAGTCATCTGAAGTAATCTTCAAGGTGTGATCGAATCATCTTTGGGTAAGGTCGCTTTAATAGATGCCTTGATCGAAAGCGGTCTCTTACCCTTTGTTACACAATTACTTTTGTACCAAATCCTATGATTCTTCTTCTTCTTCCTCGGTCCCTCAATGCTGAGGATCGCGACCACAAGTGAGATTCCTCCATTGGCTGCGGTTATATGTGCTGTGTACTGCCCTCTGCATGCTCTCGCCCACTGTTTTCTTCACCGCGTCTGTCCATCGGAAAGGTGCTCTGCCCCTGGCTCGTCTGCCCTCCATATGGCATAAGCCTGATGATGTGCTTCTCCAAACTATGATGTTGTGAGTCAAATATATTGGACAGCTTCACATATTGCTCTGATCACAATAGGAAGTAGCTAAAGCACTAGACGCGAGACCGGGGATCGAACCTGGGACCTCAAGAGATGGCTATACCTTAAAAACCGGTGTGCGGGCCACACGTCCACAGAGGTTGCCATTTATGAAAACACCGAGATTTTCTATCCTCCGCGTTGGTGGAAAATCGCCTTAGATAAACTCTTTATTGCACACCATAAAAGTAACAACAATACAATTTACAAAGAAAGATGCACAAAGGCGGTCTTATCGCTAAGAGCGATCTCTTCCACTTAATATTAAACGCATTTCTTACTAATAACGCAAATTGGTAACCGTGCAGCTGATGACATATCCCCCCAAAACCTTTGCTGAATTAGCACTGTCAATTCCCAAAACCGTCACGTGGCCACAAATTTTGAACAATGCAATCATTTTTATTCCCAACAACGCATGCGCGAACAATCGGCGCGTTGTCACGCATAAGACGCGGTGTTAAAACCGAAAACATTCCCTCACAGACCGCGAGATGTCACGTACATTACACATAACATCCTAGATTGCTTGCTACTGACGCAAGGGATAAGAAATTAGCGGTTTGGTTCGAATTTAAAAAAAACAAATATGCTCGATGCCTGGCAAATGTATTAGAAGCCCAGTCAGGAAGAAGCGCGTTGAGAAAGTTCCTAAGTTTTAAACCTATATTATTTAAAACTTCAGGACATCGTTAAGTTAATTATGGATCCCGAAATATCATTAATGGAATTTAATTCGAAAGAAAACCCTTTTTAATTTTGGACTAACTTTGCCCTTTTTGCATGTTTAATATAGTTGCTGGTTCTAAAATTTCGGGGCCTTCTCTTTTATTCTGTTTCTCAGTACACAAAGACGAAAATTATGGGAAACACATTTTTGTTTTGTTTAAATATTTATTTATGAAATTGCCAAAACCCATTTTTATTTGCGAAATCTACGCAGCTATGACTCAATCAAAAATATGAATGAAATACTGTTTTTACCCGACTGCGGAAGGAGGGTTACGTTTTTCGAATATGTTTGTATAATTGTTTGGCACGCCCTACAGCCCAAACGGTTGGACTGTTTTTGACATATGAGGTGGCGTTGATTTTGCCAAAATTGTGAGAGTGACATAGGCTATATACATTTCAAAATTGCGTCCGCAAATGAAAATAAAAGGGGGAGGGGGAATCGATTTTTTCCTTACTCTAGTAATATGGGTATCAAATGAAAGCCAGTAAAAAGACCATGTCGGGTGTTGAGTTTTTTTAATAATTATGTATTTATGTATTAGTTTTGGGACGAGGTTCACAGGCATGCTAAAAGTGCAAAGTTACAGCAACTTCAGGAGGATTTTTTGTCGAATCACATTACTTTAATTGTGTTTGAGAGAGAATTATATTTATCCCAAAAATGTCCTAAAGTTTCTTATTATATTAAGGGATTGAAACATATCATAAAAATAAACTCTTTCAACGCGCTCCTATCATACTGAGCTTCTTATACATATTTGTAAGTCATCATTGACTCATCAAGCAATGAATAAATGAATGAATAATTTATTTATTTATTTCAACAAGGGGACCAATTATAAATTTTAAATACAAAACAAATTAAATATAAATCAAAATAGAATGGCAATATCAGCCCGTGCATGTACCATGTTACAGTGATACATGTACTGGCAGTCAAAACGCTCGGCGAAAGCGCTCAGGATCCTAGTTAAATAGAATAGTAATGGCAATAGTTTTCTTTTAATTTTGACAGACGTCTCTAATTTGGTTTTAATTTTAGAGCCGTAATCCATCTCTTTCCCAATCTTGTGGTCAATTTCGAATCTGTTTTCATGGACGGTATTTTTCTATTAGTGTGTTTTTGATAACTGGTATATATGCAAATTCTCTATTCTCTGGACTCACTCTTCCCGCTTATGCCTTAGTTCGCCCGTGGCATACTGTAGCGCGCGTGCGCCGACCCAAATACTCGCCGCTAACGGTGCGCGGCCGTACCTTTGCGCGCGCGCAGCTAGCCTTTGATTGATACGTAATCGTAATGTTTTAGTTTGCAATTACGGGGCACAACAAATTTAAATCGCTTTACCATCGACACGATAAGAAGAAGTTTGCTAGTATGTTTAAGATTTAGAGGAAGGAACAGTAAAATTTATTAAATTGGTTAAATTCGATTAGCTTTATTAAATAAAATAAATTGTTTTAACAAACACACTAACTATCTAGCCCCAAACTAAGCGTGTGCTTGTGTTATCGGGACTAGGATATCGGATAGACATACTTATATACGAACTAGTGGTTCCCTGCGACTTCGCCCGCAAGAGTCGGATTTTCCATATGAACTTTCATCCTCCATTTCACCCCCTTAATGTTTTTATATCGCGACAAAATGCATATGTTCTTTCCAGGGTCTCGAACTGTCTCCATACCATTTTATCTCAATCGGTTCAGTGGTTTAAGCGTCAAGAGGTAACAGACAGACAGACAGACACACTTTCGCATTTATAATATTAAGTATGAATATGGATGCTCGTGCTCATCACACATTTGCCCCTTGGGGGATTTGAACCGCTGGTTTTGTAGTCCGGGGCGCGAACGATTTTTTTAAAAACATTGTGACCAACGGTAAAAGTATTTTGTTTGAGTTGAAAAGTTTAAGAAATGTTTAAACTGTTAGTGTATGTTTGAGAGTTTGGGCAGTGGATTACACGTGGAGGGCGACAATGATAGGTGGAAAATCAGTCAGGTCTGAGCACTTATAGCTAGGTACTTGCCGGAACAGCTTTCAGGGTTCAGGTATCACTTCACAGGCCACAATCACTCGAAATGTCTGTAAGGAGCTTCAAAGGATACACACGCGGCGAAAGCACTCTGGTCAGTCTAGTACATGTGTCATAGGGAACGTCTCGATGTCGACTCGATCTTCGGGGTTCTCACGGTACGTTTTAAACAAATAAAAATAAGGCAGGTATGCGTGTGAGTGTGCGCGGCGTAGTAGCAATATAGGGTACACAAACAAATCAAAATATTGTAGTAAACAGTGTATATTTTCTAACAACAAAATTAATGAGGTTTGTATGTATAGCGTCAGAGCCTTTGTAGAGCTTTGGCGAGTAGCTTCTACTTCAATTATATACTATTATCTACGGTTATTATTTTACGGAATTGTCAGATAAGATCGACTGAAAATCTTTTTTCTTTCATCTCTATCGTTAAAATTTACAACGGTATCTAAAAGTATCGAGTTTGGAACAAAGTGCGAAAAATTTAATTAACAGACCAACTCAATGGCTAAGTATGACAACGAACCGCACACCGTTGAAATAACGGTAACGGTATCACATATGAACCATAATTAGCCAGTCTACTGTTCGATGCCCAGTGAACTATGGCACAGAATAAAATGAAAAGCCACGCCAATCTTTGGTCAATCAGTCGGCTCTTCCATATAGAATGAAAGTCAGATTCAAGTGGTAGACATTTTAAGTACCGACAAATTATCTCTGAAAATTTTCATGTTTTTAGTAACTACATATTTGAAAAGAAATTTGATTAAACAGGGTTGAAAACATTAATAGACTCTTAGAATAACTGCCGATTTAGTATGGGAAAGTTACACTTAGTAAGCAAATAAGCCTAAATTTTTTGACGTTTGTTAACGTATTTGGCACCAAAGTCGGTTAAGAGGTTAGAATTGGGTTTAAAATAAGCCTGTATTTTGTTTTCATCCATAGCCTATGACTCATCGCTCATAAAGAGACTACCCAGGTAGGACTGACGATCTTATCGTATGGAGACGAAAAGGGCGACTACATATTTTAAAAATAATATTTTCTATGAATAATAAGTTCAGCCCATTATAAAATAAGCTGCACATTGCAATGCAACGACCGCCTAACTTCATGTCTCTTAAGCTATTTTAAATCCGAAACTGCGGGCTATTCTTTTGTTGCATTATTTTCAGCTTTTGTTCAACATGTTCTGGCTTTCTTCTTTAGGCTGCGCAAGCTCTGTCCATAATCACTCGGCCCACTGTTCGATTCTGAACTATGGAATTGTCGCGATGTTAATTAGTGAGTAGCCGTGGCCTTAATGTGCGGAACTGTTATAATTTCAAACCTTTGGCTACGTAACAGTACTGCGTTCTATCATTTTAGAAAATGATTGAACTGTAGAATGAAATGAATTGAAATTTATTGTGAACAAGAATTGGGGTACAATTTTAGCATTTTTTTGTTGATAATTCGTTTATTGAGACCATTATTTACCATTTACCATTTTCCAGATGTGCTAGAAAAGCATAATAGTACAGTCGGCAGCGCGTCAGGTTTAGGTTACCTGTTTGAACTACGAAAACAGCTTTTATAACGTAGGGAATAGAGGCGGTCTCAAGATCAACATGGTGTTGACGTGCGGCCGTGTGTACAACATAGCTTACCAAAGGAACGAAGGTGGTAAACCTTTTTGGTGAAGAAAACAGAAAGTGGTCGTTGAACTTTTAACCTAGACTAAGTACAGTCATGAAGACAGATGTTTAATCGCTAAATCTAAACCCTAAATATAAAAAATACAAGAAAGATCATGGTCAGCGGACTCAGGGCACTCGCGTGCGAGTGCACAACCGGGATAACGCTAGGAAGATGATGATGATAAAAAAGCAAATATGCATAATATTAAGCTGTTAACGACCAAAACTGCAATAAAACACTCGGATCTTGACAAAATCTCGAACCGGATTGAGAAAGTAAAAATAGTAGCTATATACTGCAGTTACAGTGATAAATGCATATAAGCATGGACTAAATCTTGATCGAGTTTCGTGACAACCAGAGTGCTTTAAGCACAGAATACAAAAATTGAAATCTGGACCTGATTGTAGATTTATTTAAAATGTAACTTTTTAGCTCCTATATTTGTAGAATAAGTAACAAAACGAACTAACTTAACGCAGCCAGCATCATTTAATTTTGATTAAGTAGGTTTAAAGTTTATTTATTTTTATTTTATGCATGTCTTTGTTTTCCTTTTCTTTTATTGAAATAACGAACTCGACACAAATTCAAAAGTTGTTTGTTTTTGTCGTTCGTAAAGAAGGTCCTAGGTCTTCCTAGCCTAGCAGAACGACTTAAAATGGTATATTAATCATGACGTAATAAAGTGGAGGATCTATCTATCTATGATTTAAGATCTACGCTCTTGTCGGTGGAGTCTCCTCCATTCTTCTCTATTCAGTGCCAAAATGGAGGATAACAGTAGAAAAAAATATATATTAGAATAAAAATGTTAAGGGAGGGTAACTTTCGGAACGCCAAATATCAAATGACTAATTTGTCATTTGAGGGTACGATATTATTTTTCATTTAAAACAAGTTTGTACTTTAACGATTGAAGCTCTGCCTAAAATGACATTTCAGAAAATACACCGTCTAGGTGTATTTTCTGAAATTTCTGTCATTTAGACAAGGCAAACCACTTAGCAGCATTGTTATGTTCTGAGAACTAGTAAATTATTGTTTGATAGTATCGCACTGTAGAGTCATGATAAAAACCTTGACATTCCTTCGGTCATATTATTATTATTATAAACCATATTGTATTCCATTTTTAAAATATTCCGAATAACGTTGTTATTGATTTTTTGTGTCCATCGGGCGATGAGCCTTATCCAATTACTTTCAAATGGCCATAGTAATAGCCTTAAAAGACGTCTGGAAAACAATGATAGCTTTCAAAATTGTAAGATAATGTCCATTCATAAATATGTCGTTGCTCTGGAATTGCAATCGTTTGTGATAGCTTTCAAATAAAGGCCCGCTGGTCAGAATAAGTTCAATTAATCTGAAGCAGTTAATTATTATGGCCTGACCATTTTGCACCCCGCAAGACGTACGGAGGGTGTAAAGTCAGCCTATAGATCCCACTGCAGGGAAAAGGCATCACCTCAACTATGGGGAGGTACGAGCCATACTCCGCCACGCGGGCTCAGTGCGGATTGGTGGAGGGGTGTCTGTCTGTAAGGCAAGCGACAAACCTTACTGTCAGATGTTATCAAGCCGCCTAGGGCTTCCGGCTAGGCTTAACGACTAATACCAACAGATATTAGCCGGAACCAACTGCTTAACGTGCCTTCCGAAGCACGGAGATGCTTGTCATGGACGTCACTTAAATGGTCGGTATGGTCACCCATTCAATCACGGCCGCGCCGTGGGTTGCTTAACTTTGGTATCACTACCAAAGCGCTGCTGCCACTGCGCCACAAGCACCTCACTACGGAGGTCGAGGAAGCGCCAATCACACGCGATTGTCGAAGCAAAGCCAAGCCAGCCAATCTATTCTCCGGTACTGAGAATAGATTGGCTGGTCGGTTGCTGGCGTGCCTCGCCCCCTGCACCTCTGGCCACCGCAGGAAGGTTGCGCACAACCTTGTCGGACTAGAGTTTAAAACTAACGCTTTGATACGATTACATTGATTTTTTAAATACATTTATTCATACTAACTCATCTTCTTTCTTTTCAGTTGCCTATACAAAATGTTCACAGTCATGACCATTTGAATCATTGAATTTTGTGTAGCGGTTTTGTTTTAGTGTTTTGTGATTTCTCATTGTTGAGTTTTTAAATACATTGTGGTTTCATTTTATTAATATTAATGTAACTGCGTGCTTTATGCTTTTGTGATTGTTGGTGCAAGTTACTAGAGTTAAGCGAAATACTTACTTTATAGTATTTCATTAAAACACAATTTTACGGATTACTTTATTTACATTTTGATTGATTTATTTACATTTTATTTTAAACCTGACGTTTCGAACACTTTACAGCGATCGTGGTCACAGGGAGACTAAGGTATTATTTGTCATTACAAAGTTTTAATTTTTTTTAACTACCGTCACTCAATAATATTAATTTACGTTCCTATTTACGCAGAAAGAGCTAACCGTGTCTCGAGATCTTGCAGTGCTAGGTGTTGCTTTGGTTTTTGCTAGAATAGGATCCCATGCCGGTGGAACTTTCCAACCATCTTCTCTATTGAAATTTGGATGTTTTCTAATTTTATTTCGTAAATTTTAATATCGTTTTGTGTTTTATTTTATATAACATTTTTGTATCTCTCCTTAAGTTTTGTCAATTTTCGACGTCTATAAAACCATATGCTTCATATGCCTGATATAATGTGTCGACAGAATTTGTCGAAGGCAAGTTTGGAGTCCTCCCTTTCGAATTTCTATTAATTCGTACCTTCTATTTTAATGTCTTCCATTCGTAACTTGCACCACACACAAAATGTAGGAACGCGTGACGGGCGTACGCCATGACCTTGCGTATGCGCAGCGAAATATCGCTTTACGAGTACTTGCCGTTATACTAAGCCACTGTGACAAAGAATTTAACCTGTGTAGTACGGTTAATACTACGGGATCATTTTGACCTATATAATTGTTTTCTAATATACATATCTTCTAATAAAATATATTTCTGCAGATTATCTTTAATTTGTTACTTTCGGGTGGTTTAATTTTTTGCAACTACATAAATATTAAATCTTGCTGTAATCATAAACATATGTTTTAACTACAAAGCCTTTATTGCTTTAGTTTGTTCGTCTCTTTAAGTGTCCATTCTAATATATGAATTGATTTGTTACTTTCAAGTGGTTTAGTTTTTTGCATCTACATAACTACTAAATCTTGCTGTAACCATCCATGTACATATGTTTTAACTACAAGGCCTTTATTGCTTTAAATTGTTCGTATCTTTAAGTAAAAGATATCTGTTTATTCTTTCTGTGATCTTTTATCTTTATTTCTTTCTATCCCCAGCATCTTCTTCCATACGTTTCGCCGCTAATTGTTCAAGCCTGCATATGGAGTCAGATTCACTTAAATTAATATACTACCAGTTCAGTTTAAGTTGGCTGCTACCTCCCCTCCCACTTCCCCACGCACCTCAACGCAGACCCGCTCAGTATGTTACGGTTAGCTTAAGCAGCGTTGCCACACGTAAATACGAATTTATCCGTATCTATACGGATTCTAAAAGTCGAATACGGATGAACCGGATTTTTATACGGATTACGTACCTCAACATCATACTCATACAGACAAGCTCTTATCAGACAGATGCAGTGGGTACACGTCTATATTTTTTTAAATGTAGAAAGTGCGTAGTAAAAATATACAATCGATTTTTATGGAATTAAATTTGTCAAAACACATTACATATTTATAGTTACAGTCATAGTCATAAAGTCAACGATCTGCAGGGCCTCAAACCGTTGATTTTGCTAACCGTACCTACTGGCGGGGCGCGGTATAGGGAAGCGGAGCGGGAAGGGAGGTAACGGCCAACTTAAACTGAACGCCTAAGATCCTTACCCCGAATTACCATAACGCTAAGTTCTCAAGTGTTAAAACGCTTGGAATTTTTATCGTCAGCACAGACCGTTAAGCACTAATTGCAGTTAAGTCCACTTTTGTTTAGCTGACACTAACGAGAACGTTGAATGAGAGGCACCGTTGAGCGCGACTTCTGAGTTATGGGCATAACACTCGTGTTAAAATGCCTAGGTAATGCTCTCTGAGGTGTTAACCGAGATATGTTGGAAATGTCTGTGGAAGAGCTAGATACAAGAGAGGAGCTGTATTGGTAAATTGTATTCCAAATCGCATTGCATTTCAGACTAAAAAATCTGTTATGAACCGACGAAGCAATTTCTTTGCAAGTTTTCGTTTAATTAAATATTGCAATACCGTCTGCAGATGAGATACGATTCACAGTGTTCTGACGAATGCTCTCCAAAATGAGCCAGCGAGAATGTTATTAATTCGATGTTTTTTGTAAATAATTGCTATGCCAGTAATTCGAAGTTTTATTTCATTAATACTTTGGCAAATGTGCCTGATCTATATGTACCCGACGGAAATATAATCCATCAGTTACGATGAATTTGCAAAAAATAAATTATGTATTAAAATAAATAATTGGAAGGCTCATAGCCCATATAAATTAATTAAATTAAATTAAATTAATTAATGTGGACAACATCACATACATTGTTCTGATCCCAAAGTAAGTAGCTAAAGCACTTGTGTTATGGGAATCCGAAACAACGAAGGTACCACAAACACCCAGACCCAAGACAATATAGAAAAATATTTTTCTACATTGACCTGACCGGGAATCGAACCCGGGACCTCAGAGCTGGCGACACCATGAAAACCGGTGTGTACACCACTCGACCTCGGAGGTCGTTAATATACAGGTTTAATATAAGTAAACAATAAACTGTATCTTTATTATGGCTAATATTACCATGATTTTAGTAAACAATTTAATAAGAAATAATTAATCAAATAATAACGGTGCCAAAATGAGACAATCTTCACGTGTACCTACTTAAACTGCTGTTATCATAATTCAAAGCCTGAAACTTAAACAAACATAAAAATACAATAGTTATCCGAAGCATTGATCTACGAAGAAGTCAATTAATTACTACTGTCTCTCATTGCAGCGTTCGAGTTCACTTCCAATTTAAAGTCAATTGGTAATCTTATACACTCGTAAACATCGAAAATAGCATGTGTGGCCCAAGAGTCATAAATTCCGTCTTATTAACAATCACGGTAATAAAGATCCAGTTAAGAAGGACCTTGGCAATCAGTTCTCCAATTATTACTGTTATCTTTACTATTATGAGTTCAATGCTCACAGTTTTTGCATTAGCAGTTTTTCTGGAGTTGTTGTCAGCAAGCGTCAAGAGGTGGCGCTAGGAGTCTTTGGAACTATGTACACACGGCCGGGCAGACTTTGAATTTGAGACCGCCTCTATTCCCTACATAATAAAAGCTGTTTTCGTGGTTAAAAATTCGTGACGTGCGTCCGACTGTACTTTTAATGCGATGGTGGGTACTAGTACTAATAATAATGTCCTTCTAGCCGAATTTCTATTGCAGCGGTCAATCTGAACAACAAGATTAGCCAACTGCGCGGGAGATATTATAGTGCACAAGTGTGTGCTCAATACACAGGTGCACTCTCTGTTCCTTTACTCTCATAATTAGATGAGACGGCAGTCCGACATAACCGTAGAGAAATCAGGAGCAGGACCAACGGCTCAACGTGCTTCCGGAGGCATGGGGGGGAGTTAACCCCACCAACATCCTGGCTCCGGAGCTGTGTCAGATATTTCAAGACATAAAAACCCAACACTTTCGGCCCGGCCCAGGATTCAAACCCTCGTGTATGACCACTAGACAAACGAGGCGAGGGTAGTAGTAGTAGTAAGTACATCATCTATGTATTGTGCACACACTTGCCTTGTGCACTATCTTCATATCTCTAGATAGGACGTAGCTGAAATTTGGTAGACCTACTTGAGATATCTCGAATTATCAAGTGAATTCTAAGAATGCAACGGCTGTTGTGGCGTGTCTGTATATCTATTTATTTGGCGTGACTGTTATGGCGTGTCTGTATATAGTCTATATAATAATATAGGGTCTAACGAAATTAGTTATCAAGCTCACCAAATTTGGGCCAAAAATTCAGACTAGTTACCGAGATATTCGCAATTCTCAGTTGTGAAAAAACACTATTTACAGCTGTGTGTGTGTGATTTTCGTACAATGCGTTTTAAATTGTGTTCGTGTAACTGCACTATCTGTGAATTGATGCAATTGTATGCGTAAAGATACAGCATGCTTAATCATTTGCAGTATTTTAATTGAATTATTTTGTTAGAAAACATGACTTTGAAAAATGACTATAAAACTATGGTTTATTTTTTGCCATCGTATTCAGTATGATGTATAGATACCCCCTTTGTCGGTTGATAACTAATTTCGTTAGACCCTGTATAAATAACTGCTTCAAATTAGTTCCTTTGCCCTTTCAAATGCCAAGAAAATAACTTCATAGGAATTAAGATCAAATGCACGTTTTCTTGTTACAATTTGGTCAAAACAATTGTCATAGATTTACTAAAATTACAGTTAGGACTTGATTGCCGTTTGCGTAACTCGGAACGTCACACCGTTTCGCAGATTATACTATTAGATGTTGAAATAAGTGGTATAATTTGTTATAAAATGTTTATTCAAACTAGAGCTAGTTTGCTTTGAAATTGCAAGGTTCGTAGCTAAAGTATTCTTGATGCGTGTGAAATAAAAAAGCATAGAAGTAACACACAACACCTTATAAGACGAGATTTATTATTATAATTTCAAAATTAGTAGGTAGGCCAATTGCCTAACTCTATTGCTTTCAAATTGCGATGGTTACATAGTATAGATTCCAGTAAAGCAACAGTAGCTCTCTAAATAACGTCATGTTGCAAATACGTTATGTTGGGAAAATAACAATTCATATGTCATTGCTTTGGGATTGCTATCATAATGGCGA
Organism: Pyrausta nigrata; assembly: GCA_949316185.1. Classification (NCBI taxonomy): domain Eukaryota; kingdom Metazoa; phylum Arthropoda; class Insecta; order Lepidoptera; family Crambidae; genus Pyrausta; species Pyrausta nigrata. Next base: position 12,968,258 of record OX438957.1, on the reverse strand, counting down.
TACCTTTAAAATTAGTTGGTAGCCCTGCTAGACTGAATATTTTCAGTACCTTTGTTTAAAATGCGATAGGTATTTCAATATCAAATATAAGTGCTATATTTGCAACATAGTATCTACGCCATGTTTTGGGAAATCAATATAATCCTAAGTAATGTTCTTCTAGGATAGATTTTGTCAAAATTAAAGTAACCTAACTTCTTTAGCTGAAAGAAGCTGAATCACCAATGAATAAGAGAAAATAGGAGATCATATCAAGTGATAAAATGTAGGGTTTGTATCCAAGCTCTAAAATTTTATCGTCTGCATGTTGTTGAAGTTCTTAAGATGATATCATACTTGAGCACTAGACAAGAGATTGTTGGCTTGTTAGGAATTTGAAAGGAGCTATAAATCAAGACATGAGAAAATGCCTTATGAATTATCATCTTTCGATTTATCGCTTGTAAAAGGCGCAATGTGTTGTTAGTTGAGGAAGCGATTTAAATATCGTATTAATATTGGAGCGTCTTAAATAGGTAGGCGGGGTCTTTACCCTTTTATCGTTGACACACCACCAATTCGCACCAAAGTTTTTGAATCTACGTTTCAGAATCAGAATCAGAATATTTTTTTTATTTTTTTATTTTTTATTTAATAGGCAGACATTTGGCCGCAATCTCACCTGATGGTAAGCGACGATGCGGCCGATGATGGGACATGTCTGTCTAGAAGCAGCCTATTCACTCTTTTCTTAAAGGAATCCAAATCGTAGTGTTTAGGGAACACTGAAAGGCACGCCACCTACGCCTATGTTCGAGGCTTTTGCATAAAAACATTTTCATTTATTTGCAAAAAACATTTTATCTTGCATAGATAGATAGATAACTCTTTACTGCACACCATAACAGAAAATATAGTAAGTACAGCGATTTACGCAGAAAAATGCATACACGGGCTAGAGAGTAAGATTCATTGCCAGCTAAAGTGTTTCCTTAATGCTATGATCTGTATACTTTCAAGGAAAGAGTAGATAGGCTATTACTAGCCAGACTGCTTGATTGGTCTAGTGGTCAGCACGCTGGGAACTATCCACGAGGTCCCGGGCTCGAACCCCGGGTCGGGCCGAGAGTGTTGGATTTTTCTGTCTTGAAATAACTCAGACATAGCTCCGGAGTCAGGAAGTTGGTGGTTTTAACACCTCCGTGCCTCGGAAAGCACGTTAACCGTTGGTCCTGCGCCTGATCTCTCTACGGTTATGTCGAACTGCCGTCTCACCGAATAATATCAATGAAGGAACAGAGAGTGCACCTGTGTATTGCACACACACTGTGCACTATAATATCTCCCGCACATTCAGCTAATCTCTGTTGAGATTGGCCACTGTAGTCGAAATTCAACTAGGAGGACATTATTACTAGCCTGACATGATCAATCCTCGGCCGCATCGTCGCTTACCATAACGTGGGATTGCGGTCAATTGTCTGCCTAATTAATTAAAAAGAGCGGGCAAGTGCGAGTCGGACTTGCGCACTGAGGGTTCCATTCAAACAATGTTTTTTTTTCTTCTACGAAGTAACCACAAATTTTCGATTTTCGGACTTTTTCTTTTGCTGACCTTCTTTCTTGTCAAATCTTATGATTATGGGTCTAGTACTTCCCACTCACTTCCCACTTCCCCAGGTTTTGACTTCCCTTGAAGTGTTAGAAAATACGGCTAAAATGGCCTTATCTTTAGATTGCTTTAACATAGAAGCTTGATTTTCACAGCTTCAAGGGACCGTAGTTAAAAATATTTTATTTTAATTTCATTTCGATACCTCCACTTTTTTATGTGATAAAGAGTCTTGATAGACAACAACAAAGTGATCTTATAAAATGCATTTTTATAATTTCTGTCGCAATTTCATGATTAAAATAACAGACTTTACAGAATCAACATTTATGGATTCACCACGAAGTCCAAAACATGACACAACTTCGAGTCAAAAATTACAAGTTGATGATAATTTATTAAGCATTAAAAACCAAACTTTTTTACTAATTTTCAAACTATTCTCTAGAATTTCCGCCAGTATTGTTTCCAACTATTAGCGTCACCTGTAATAAAAATAAACTTTGTTTTGTATGCAAATTACTATGTGTTGTTTCATTAACAATAAGGTTCAAAGTTTGACACTAAAATGTGTTTTATTACCGACGAAAATGGATATAAAAATCTGCATTAGGTGTTTTGTCGATGACTTCTTGTTTTTATATTTAAACAATTATAGAATTTAAGCAGCGCTGTGTTTCAAAAAAACGTAAATTCTAAGGTTGTCAATGATAAGTAATAATAAAAAAAAACAAGAAGCAAAATTTCGAAAAACTTCCAAAAATAACAGCTTCGCAGCTTTTATGTTAGCAATTTCATCATTAAATCATTAACTAGCTAGAAAACGTAGTTCATTGACAATCTTCTATTCTCTTAATTTAAATGCTAATCAAGTTTAGTGATTAACATTTAAACTAGTTGGCAACAATTTACAATGCTATACCTAACTGTAAATCCTAAGGACGAGACAACGTATTGGCATAACTGTCATATTAATTATTCCGCTTCCGCTATAAATGTCACATATGTTTCTCATTGAAGAATAGTTTATTAATAATTGTACGTGTTTTGACACCTATCCTTTTATACATAGTGTGTAGTAAATGGAGGATAATCCTTTGATTATAGAGTAGGCCTATCTTGCCCTTCTTGTTCCATTTTTTTCTAGTAAAAGCCTGACCATTTTTCGTTCCGTACTTCAAATGGAAAAAGGAATGGTTCCTTTTAAAGGATCACTTGCCCGTGTGTCCGTTTGTCTGTCCGCCTGTCTGTCAAGACCCTTTTTCTCGAGAACGCGTAGAGGTATCAAGTGAAATCAACATCAAACACATTTATGTTTTTCAGCTTCAAGCAGATGCTTGCGGTCCCTTGAAACTGAAAAATCAAAGACACGGCCATATGAGCTGTATTTCCGAATATTTCGCACGGGAATCGTAAAAGGCAAGAAAGAAGGTTTTACAGCACGGAACCCTCAGTGCGCGGGACCGACTAGCACTTGCCCTGTTTTTCTTGTTGTTGTTTGTTTGAACGCCGGCTCACTGGCGTAGCAAGCACTTACAGAAATTCGTCGGTTGACTAACGTCCTCCGTAGCTCAGTTGGTAGGAGCACTCGCCCGGGAGCGAGGGGGCGTGGGTTCGAGTCCCACCGGATGACACAGTCGATCGAATCGAATTTGATTCTGTTTTTCTTTGTTATTCGTCGCAGTCGTTTCCTAAAAAAGTCCTCCCATCACCCATCATAATCGTATTTCGTAAACATACTCTAAACTAACTTTAGTCGTATTCTCTATTTTAATACATGCAAGCTACATCACTTGTGCTATTTTCTACGACTATACACATTACTTCTCACTCAAAAACCTCATTCCCTACAAAGTCCCCATTGTCAGTATCTGGGCTGATTGAAAGCGCCGACTATCGGCTCCTTCGTTAGTAGCCGCATAATATTTACTGCTCCGAAGCTTAATTATTCCTTTCTATTTTAACTTTACTGCCCTATATAGATTCCGTTGTATCACTAGTTTGTTGAGAGTCGAGAAATGTTGGGCATTGATGAATTTTACTTGTTTTAATTGTTTGGTTTCCAAATTACATAGATTGTACTTTTCCAAAGTAGTATGGGGTATGTAATTAAGCATTATGGAAATCAGTAACAACGGAGGTACTAGGTGTACAACATCTAGACTTGAGATATAGTAAAAAAAGAAAAAATTGTGACTTCAAAAACTAGAGTGTCAGCTCGGCCACAGAAGATGTCAATAGATTTCTATTTGCAGTTTTGTGGAACGAGGATCGATTTGCTGGTGCATCAGCTGTACATCATTGAATAACGAGGGTCGTTCAGTCCACTTATTATTCATAGCACAGCTTCTATTACTGGAAGAATGATATGACAGGACACTAAGAGCGTTCAACTTCTCTCTAGTAAATATGAAAACAATAACTGACGTGTACAAATATCTCCACATCAATACCGTGTTTTGCGAAAAGGTTACACCGCGTAACCTTGTCGGGAGGTATTTCGCAACAATCGTTTCGCATTCTCGGAACTTTCGTTTTGCACTCTGACTCGATCCCGATATTTCAAAGTCACTTCTCGGAAGACGGACAGGGTGCCATCGATCTTGTGGTTACTGTGGCTTGTTATCCAGTGTTTGAAATGGAAGAAAAAAGAAAAAGTGATATTTTTCATTCTGAAGGCCCTGAGTGAACGCGTATTAAGATTTAAACTACCTCCCTGCAGAATTGCAAAGCAAGCAAAATTTTCATCACTTTAAAAAACATCCTCGCAGAAAAAGCAATTTTCGCCGGGGAAACCCTGACGTAAATTGCTTTTTTTAATTTTTGGTTTGCTCTTGACTCTACATTAAGCTAGACGTGGTGAAGGCAGTGTCGATGGTGGAGCGAGCTCACCAAGAAGGTTCTGGCACTCCTACTCATCGACGGAACACAGCAAGCTGCTTGGAGCCGGGCTCCGGTGGGAGGGTGGTAGCTACTAGGCGGCACCGGAGCCTACCACCGCTGTTAGGATTGTTCAGTCATTGCCCGGGGTGGACCATTAAAAGGTAGATCCTTCAGCACCCCAAATCCACATCCTGTTTTCCTGTAAACTATAGAGTTAGGTGGTAGGCCTGCGGATAGACAGGTTTTTAAGCAAATCTGTGACTAATTTTGTATTCCTTCCTAGCTGTCATAAAGAACCGCACTTTTTTAAGATAATCAAACCTTGATTGCAAAGAAAAACTTTAGCTTTAATAAATTGATAAGTCTTGTTCCTCACATGTCCTTCATTTTAATGTTTAACCCAAGTTTGCTCACACAGACCACACAACCTAAAGACCACGCATTGCGGGGGACTTGCGTTCGCCTAGGTTATGCAGTATCACTGCATAACAGCCGGCCCCGCCCCCTTTCGTTCCTCATTCCGCTACCGAGACTCAAAGTAACAACATTGACCTTGCTCCCGAAAAAAAATTAAAATAAGCGGTAATAATGCCGTATTGTTCAGTAAAATGGTATGGAAAGTGTAGTAAAACATCTAGTCTCACGAAAGATGGCATTACATTTCACCGGTAAGTAATTATTCCTATCAAATTAATTTAAATACTCCAAATCAAAAATGAAATAAAATGTTTTATTTCGAAGAGCACGCGTTGATGTCTTTTTTTTGCTATCCCTTTCTCGCAAGTTAAATTCAAATGATGTTGTCTCAATTTGTCAATTGGCAAGGAGTAAAATAGTGTCGAGATACATTATAGTAAACCTAAAATTCAAAATATCGACAAATGCTGAATAAAACAAGTGATATGTGGGTATAAAAATTTTAGTTATTTCATATTTATTTTAATAAAGTGACTTTACAAAAGAGGACTTACGATGAATCAAAATATGTGTAAAGTGCTTAAACAAATAAACTTAGCTATTAAAAAACCGGCCAAGTGCGAGTCGGATTCGAGCACGAAGGGTTCCGTACCATTAACTTACAATATTAGACAGTATAGGAAAAAAAACTTTTTAAGTTTATACTGTTCTTTTGGAAAAAAAAAATATTTTTATTTTGTTTATAATTTCAAAAGTATTCATCACAGGATACCCGAAACAATTTTAAATAAGAGTTTTCGCGCCTGTTTCTTTACGTGAGTGATTTGAAGTTTATAGGTCCAAGACTTTAGAAATTACAGGGGGGGGGACCGTGTAAACGACTTTGGCGGGCTATATCTCGCAAATGGTAAAGCTGATAAAGAAGTGTTGTATGGAAACCCTACCTTATTTTCATAGTCCTTTTCAACGGTACCCCACACAATGGGGTGCACTCAAAAAAAATATTTACTCCCCCCCCTTTACATGTATGGGGAGGTACCCTTAAAAGGGGGTAATTTTAATTTTTTGTATTTTTAAAAATGAAATCTATATGTGAAGTATACTCGAACCAAGTTACATGCAAATCAGTCCATAAACGTAGAAGATATTCTGCTATGACAGACTAGGACGGACGGACTGAACGATCTTATAAGGGTTCCTTGTCGGATTACGGAACCCTAACAAACAACTTAACTAATCTTTTTTAAATAAATACATCAAACTTCACATTGCGTACCGATTGCCATTTTTCAAAGTTTTTGTACACTTAACTAAATGATGTTGAGTGAGATAGGTAACTTGTTTTACTGAAACTGCTAAATTATGAAAAGTAGCTAAATAACATGAGATCTCCTGCGATTGACCTTTGCCCACTGCAGTTTTTTTAATTGCTATTTATCGGAAATCGGTTGTGCGTGTGTTTTTTAAATGAATTAATTTAAAGCTCCTTAATATTGTCTTACTTTTTTTTTAACTCGGGTATCGATATCAAGAGATGTCTTGCCCATCACTAGTGAGCTATCACTGCCATTGTCAATTTTGACGTCTCCTTGTATGAGCCAATAAGAACTAGGAAACCTCTCCCCGCACCCCACCAACTTTTGGCGATTTTGTTTTCGTATTAGAGTTGATAAAAGCGTGGTCTTTAGGTTGTGTGGTCTGTGTTTGCTCATTTTATCTTAACGAGCATTCCTCCAACAAAATAATATTCACTCTAAAGTAATTCTACGGAATGTGCATATCATTTAGCAAGTTTTATCTTGATCTAAATTTCTAAAGCTCGGTAGCTCACTCGCTCTTAATCAAGTCTGATGGTATCTGAGCATACTTGCAGTATTTCTGCGTTATCAAGTGGTACAGTTAGCCACATTAGTGTGGTTCTAACAAAATTACACAGTTCCCTTGTGTTCAAGTTAGCGCGTGGGCAGTGCTAATGTGTGTACAGTCGGCACGGCTTACGAAAATATGAGAATACAACCCAAATGATATTGTACTCTACACGTTATCAAAATTTCGTTGAAATGTTGTGAAATGTTGATTTGTTGCTGACTGTACAAAAGTTTGGTGAACTATTGGCTTGGTCTACTTTTAAAAGTGAATAAAACATCCATAATTGTGTTAGGATGTTTTGGAAGCAGCAGTGGAAGATTTGAGTTATTTACCCTTCTTTAATACGCAGACATTTGACCGCAATCCTACCATGGTGAGCGACGATGCTGCCGAGGATCGAGTGCTTATTAGTGATATTTCAAAGTCATAAGGGTGACGATACAATTATAAAAAACCGGCCAAATGCGAGTCGTACTCGCGCATAGAAAGGTCCATACCTAATTCAATATTAAATTAGACCCTTTTTAAACTTAAAAAAATACACCTTTGTTGTATGGGAACCCCACTTAAATATTTATTTTATTCTGATTTTAGTATTTGTTGTTATAGCGGTAACATGCTATTTTAACTGGCTAGCTCGGACGCTTCATGAAATACAGCCTGGTTACAGACAGACAGCAGATTAGTAATAGGGTCCCGTTCTACCTCATGGGTACGGAACCCTAAAAAAGAAGTCTACTCGTCTCAAAACTTTGCCTACAATTTCGCACACTGAAAATTTACTACACTTGGAAGTATTTTCTACAAATCCGTGTAATGGTTAGTTATTTTGTGTGTTTGGTTCGAGTTCATTAAATTTAGCCACACTCCAAGTGTCGGATTCCTGGCTCCTGGTGCAATGCCCTTGAAAGTTTATATTCTCTGCTAAATCTGTTCCGAACAAGCTGTTTTGATTAGGGATGCGCTTAACAATTTTAGTCTGATGCTCTACTTTTCGTAATATTTGTATTCCACAGATGTCTCCGAGGTCATTGTAAAAGTTGATTGATGTCAGGCTCATATTGTGTATTTTTTCGCAAGGACTAGGTAAATAATATTACGAGGGAAATAAGAAACCAAAAATCTTATAAATAAAAAGAATACTGTGAGTGTTAAAATATTAAAAAACTAGTGTGAGGGAATGCTAGAATACTATGATGACTTTGATCATATAGGTACGGCCGAATCCTCGTTGGGCCGAATACTCCTGCCGGTCTCAAGGTAAAAAGATACTTTGCGATGTCCAAATATGGCCAAGGTTTTTATTTTTCTATCCACAATGTTTGTTTTTATTTTTATTTTTTCATGTTTAAGCAATAAGTCTTTGTAATCAGAATTGAAACTACGAGCACAAGTTTGTTAAAAGCTCCACACATACAGGGCACAAGTTCCGTTACTTAGCTTACAGTGGCCAGTAAATCAGACCTACATTTTTGTCGCAAAATTACCCCTATCTCAACTAAATAAGATGCCACTTTGTTTACCTTACGTGCTGTCGTCCGTACAACAAGGCCTAGATACAGATTTTTATCGTTAAACTTTTTTTACAGCATGCAGTGTTTTACATAGCCTACCTATTTGCTTCTCAAATCGATGGTATATTTAAATCGATGTTCTTAATCGATTCAGTATTCGCAATGGCCATCCATTCGCTGGTTCGTTGGACGATAAACTCCGCGTTTAATGAGTTCACCGTTTGTTTAAGAGTTTACGACGTTAGGCTAATACTGATTGTGCTGTGGCGTTTAAACGCTTGTTTTGTTTTAAAATTTAGAAGTTTATATTGCTTTATTCGGGAGCGTCTGTGGCGCAGTAGCTAGCGGGTTGCCTCTCATGCGGGAGGTGCAATCCCACGTGCCGCCATGTACTAATGCCTTTTTCTGAGTTATGTACATTAGTTGTTTCACTAATCGATGCTCTTACGGTGAATCGTGAGGAAACCTGCACATTCAGGCGACTGCATGTGTAACCATGATCCAAACTGGTCAGGTTCCCCTAGTAACAAGGTTACAGAGGTCAGATGGCAGTCGCTCCACTGAAATAACCTGATCTGCCACAACCTGGATCATGGTCAGCGGACCCTGGGCCCTCACGTGCGAGAGCACAACCGGGATAACGCCAGGAGGATGATGATAATGCTTTAGTCGCCCTTGCTGTACCTGTCTGCGCAAATGTTTGATTTCCTATACAAACTAAGCGATCCCCATACGAACTAAACCCCCTTTTTGCCCCCTTAAGGCATTCCATAGTTCCCGAGATAAAAACTATTCTATGCCCTTTCTTGAAACTCATACTACTCATAGTATCTATAATTGGTACACCAAAAAAAAACCGTTTTTTTTGTATAGGAAATACGACCACGACTATTAGTAACGTATAGTAATAAAACAAACCTCAAATTGTTCTTTAGACCCTCTAGTAAACATTTTGTAATAATAACTTTGTAATTGTCGTAGATATCATGATTATTTCCTGAGGTGCTGTATTTTTTTCCTTTTGAAGTACGGAGCCCTAAATAAAACAATACAGACACCTAGTTGCAGCAACATACATTAAATTTTAATGGCTTTATTAGGTACCTTCTTGAAAACAAATTAATGATACATTGATTTGTAGCTGGAGCAATCAACCATTTTTTCTGTTTCTGCAACTGGATGAAAAACGCCCAGTGTGCGAAGAGCCTAAACCAGTCCGGATCGGACGATCCGCGTGAGCTAACAATAGATAGACTAGGAAGAATATTTACCTGACCTAATAGTTTTAAATGCTTGGGTTAAGTGGGACGATGTGATGTAGGTTTTCTAAAGATGATTATTTGTGAGCTTAATAAACCGTAGGTACACCATTGTCCTTTAACTTGTAGTACCTGCAAGTAATTGTTCAATAGTTTTACTAAGCCTGGAGTTCACAAACACATGGTTAATTTTTAATTAGCCGGAATCTGCAGAACACTGAAAGGCACGTCAACTTTACGCCTATGTTCGAGGATATGCAGCTTAGTTTCACAAAGTTCAGTATATAATTGGTATTTTAAAAACATGTTCTTACAATTTTGCCAACTTAACTAACAAATATTTTTTTAACAAACACACCAATTAACTAGTCCCAAATTATGCGTGAGCATGTGCTATAGCGACAAGGATACGGCTTACGGATAGACAATTAGACATACGAGTACTTATATACGTTTTATAAACATCCATGATAGTATTATCTGACACTGACCTGTATTGTTGTGCGTGTAAGTACAACGTTTTACCGCAGTTTCGGATGAGACGTAGAACACTTACTAAATACTGTTCTTGCTTTTCTTCTGCCTATACTAAACTGTCTCTCTTTGACGACATTACAGTTAATGTCGTCAAAGAGAGACAGTTTAGTATAGGCTTTCACTTGCTTGGTACAGTACCAAGCAAGTAAAAGCGATAATATCCTTCGTGTTAATTGATATCTTTGCTTTCCATTATCGAGATCTTTCTATCCATACCTACGATTTTATAGTGCACAAAGAGGATTCAGTCAGTATCTGATTTGTTTATTTATTTTATTTTTATTCTTTATTGCACAAACAAATAATTACAAATGGTGGACTTAATGCCTTAAGGCATTCTCTACCAGTCAACCATTGGGCGAGGCAGAAATAGTCGTGGCGGCTTAAAAGAACAACACAAGAAACATCTCAATTCACCAGAATTTTGGTCGATGAATAATTTTGAGCGAAAATTAAGTATTGTATTTGTTTGGAATAATATTTTTATTTTAAAATTATCATGAAAATCTTGAATGACTCTATTAAAATCATTTATTACCAAAAATGTTTCATCGGTGACCTTTTCTCTTTACGTGTACTTCTAATTAGGATTCTTGTCTTTACATTTTCGAGCTAACTGTACACGAAGCCAAGCAACCAAGGTCCTGAAGATAATGCTATTATGTAAAACTTAAATCCAATTTGGTTTGACGTATTCGATGCTACCTACGAGTAAAATGAGGAAATAAAGATTTGTGCGTTTTACCTTGAAGTAATGTTATATTTTTTTTAAGATTATAAAAATCTTTAATCTCCCAGCTTCAAGGAACCGCAGCCCTAAGTCTTTAATGCCAATTTCAACTTTATACATGCACGCGTTCTTGAGAGAAAGGATCTTGACTGACAGATGGTTAAATCAAGTGATCCTTTGGTGAAAACCAGGTTGAGGTACGGAACCCTAAAAACTTTTACACAGTCTAGGATACACAAAAAATGACACTCATGCATGGACTACGAATAATAACATGATGCCCCGAAAAATATATTTGGCTGATAGAAGTAAGTACATTTTTTTATAATGAATTCATTAATAATATAGAATCCCACAAAAACATTCTCATTCATGTTGTTGCCGACCAAGATATCGCTCGTATTGTAAAAAAAGGTATCAGATTTCATGTAGAGCCAAGCTTCTGAAGCTTCACGTTCATCTAACTCTATCGGCCGTAACTTCACTAACTCTACCTACACCTTAGACAAAATATGTAGCATGACCGTTTCGTTATCGTTACTACAAGAACGATTGATTTATTTATTTAAACTATTGCACCAAAAAAGAAATTACGATTGGCGGACTTAATGCCTTAAGGCATTCTACCTACCATTCTACCGCGTGGGTATGCAAAGAGATGATCAATGGCGGGACATTCAGTAAAAACAAAATACTGAATAAATAAACGATAAAATAAACTAGATACATACATAAAAATATACTCATATATTTGGAACCGGGGTTTGAAATAATGAAAGTAGAATACGTTATAATCTTTCTTTATTCCCTTCTTCTTAATCAAAACATCTTTACTTCTTTACATCTTTTTTACGACTCACCGCCATCTTGACCGAACCCATAACAACCACTCTATCCTTCATTCTTCTGTTACACTCATCCCAATCATACAGCCTTCAATCACTCACTCTCTATCTAGCTATCCCACATGTATATGTGAAATAATACACATACTTACATAAATAAGATAAAATACGGTCTTATTTGCCAGGAAATCTGATATGACGACATTATTACAGAGGAAAAGTACAAGTAGTGAGACTAACAAAAGTGGTGGTCACTCCTGAAGAGAGTCAAGGTAGTAGTTCCGAAGAGACTTCTTGAACGCAAATTTGCTAGAAGACATCTTGATCTCGTAAGGAATTAACTACTGAATAACAATAAACAGTGATATACAGTAAATACATTTCTCACCCCTGTGATGGTGGCGAAACCCAGATGCCCCCAGATTTACGGAAAAGTGTAGCGATAAATACTGTAGCTATAGTACAACCACTAAACATTACAATATGGTAAAGATCTGACTTTCTTTGACTTGTGTTGCGTTTTGTATGGCACGTGCGTAGGCTTAACGATTTGCCCGTCACAAAGTTAAGCCGAATTTGGCTGTAGTAATACTCGACCACAGCCAAGGCGATGTAAGCCAGTCCATCGACTTTTTTTTCACAAAGAATTAGGTTTAAACGGCAGACTTAATATTCATAAGCGATTCTCTAACTGTGGACTGTTACGCGAAGTAGGAACCATAACATAGCCCATATGAATAGGATCGAAAATGTATCTAATAATAGACAATTAAATTCTTATCTCTTTCTCTCCCTGTATTAGGTTCTATACTTGCCTACTTTTTACATAAGTGCCTGCTACATTTGACAGGGATGAAAGTGACGTCAGAGGAAGAAATATCGTACCTTAGACTATTTTCTACCAGCATGGAGTACTTTCATCAAGCTAAACATTTCAGTATCATAATGCTGTTGTAATATATGCGTTTTCGCAAAAAGATAGCTTAAAATATTCTGGCGACTGTAAATCCTTAATTTGACTGGAAGTGGCGAGGAAACAACACGACTGTCCGTCAAATAACTTTCACATGCGTCGTATGTGAGTCCAATTTAATGGTCTGAGCAATAGTGACAATTTTTGATTGTAATGAACTGGCTGATCTATTAAAGCTAACTCAAAACCTCAATCCGTTTGATGTCATAGTGGGCGTCTTGTAAAGGGCAATCCTAATAACGATCAATTCTAAATAATAGACTGTTAGTTTGATAGCTATGGCTTAAGAGGTAAATAATGAACATACACCAGCTAAATTGTGCCATAGATCAGAGGTTAACGTTTTTTTTGACACGGAACCCTAATTGATCATACTTTCCTTTGGTGGACCCCAAACCCAGTGGAGTAGTTTTAGTTTAACACTTTTTACAACATTAATTTGGACACAACTTTGGAGTCAGGAAGTTGCTGTTAACATATCCGTGCCTCAGAAAGTACGTTAAGCCGTTGGTCCTGCACCTGATCTCTCTCCAGCCTCCGTGTCGGATTGCCGTCTCACCAAACTATGAGAGTGAAGGAACAGAGAGTGCACTTGTGTATTGTGCACTATAATATCTATATATTTAGATGGCTAATCTTTGTTGAGGTCGACCGCCGTAGTTGAAATTAGGCTAGAAGGACATTACTATGTCTGATTTGAAAATAAATAACAAATTAAGAATGTATTTCTCAACTAACAACTTAACTAAGTAGCTTCTATACGCAGATTCCTCATTCTAGGTCAAGTATAGTTCCCCTGCATAATTATGATTTTTCATTGACACGCTGACTCCAATGAATGTGCAATAGCAATTTTATTCACTATGAATGATGAATGAACCAGTAATGAGGTTTTAATCGGTAATTATTGATGCCATTGTTAGGTTATTGGGTAATTAGGAATCATCATTTATCAACTGGCAGTAGACTGGTGTCAAATTATATTAGGCTTCGCACAGATGGGCCACCGTCCACCGGCGCACCGGTGGCTGCCACGCGCCACGCGCCACGCCCTTTAGTCCAGCGCAAACGAAGTTGGTCGGTGGCCGATACAGTTTGACACTCACCTGCCTTTGACAGATGTTTTGTCAACAAGCAAACATAATTTTTGAAAGAACAAAACACCTGACTGCAAAAAATATTATATTTTTGAAATGGTCTTTTTACTGGCTTTCATTTGATACCCATATTGCTATGGTAAGGAAAAAATCAATCCCCCCTCCTCCTTTATTTCCATTTGCGGGCGCCATTTTTAAAATGTATATAGCCTATGTCACTCTCACGATTTTGACAAGTTCAACGACACCTCTTATGTCAAAAACTGTCCAGCCGTTTGGGCTGTAGGGCGTGCCAAACAATTATACATACATACATACTCTCGAAAAACATAACCCTCCTTTTGCAGTCGGGTAAAATGGCGAGTGGCCGCCACTGGTGGCGTGTCGCAGACACCGAGTCGCGAGTGGAAGCCACTCGCTTAACGTGTGCGCGACTCCATACGAAACGTATCAAAACAATGTAAGCAGCTTGTCGCTAGCCACCGGTGGCTGTGGTCGATGGTAGCGATGGGCGATTATTACTAAATTAATCGAATGGTCCCTGTAATCGAATGTATTCGGTAAGCAACCGCAGTCATTCGATTATCCTTCAATTATGCGGCGAGCAATACCGGAGCGTGCGGTGCGCAGGCCGTACTACTAACTACTAACGAATGAATCGTCATTCGTCGCGTCGATTAATCATTCGTTCGCTGCCTGTCCTGTCGCGGCAATTCAATCGAATGCATCGAAGGGCCGAGTATAGATTATAATTCGATTGTCGATTATTTTTTTCCCGAATTACTAAATTGACATTCGATAGTTCGAATGGTCGATTGTCGATTCATTCGATTTTTTTTTCGAACAATGGCCCATCGCTAGTCGGTGGCCCATCGGCGCGGAGCCTTAATGATATTGGTAGTATCAAAACAAAATAATTTGCTGCAACTTTATCTCTGATGCCAATTTTGACCTACTGGCCCTATAACCAATAAACTTCGTAGAGGTACTATTTACTTACATATTTGTTTCCCTTTTCACTGTATCAAAGCTTGAACATAAAGACTTACTTAGTTTAGGAAACGTATCAAAATGTGGATGACTTCTACGCTATCATTCGGAAGCGGACGTCGTCGATGCTTGCTAGGATACGGCGGAGCCCCAACAGCATTCTGATGGTTACCAGAGAGAGGCCATCATGTTCCATCTTTAGGCACTGGATACAAATACATGTGCAGGTATTCGGGAATCGGTTTTTTGACTGAGCACTTCGTAGTTTTATTTTGTATGTGGTAGTTTTAAGTTTTTATTTTTAAGTAGTACTAACAATTATTCTAAGTTATATGTTACTTACAACTATCTGTAGCTATGGATCTTTGATTTGGTCTGGAATAAACGTTTTATTATTATTAATAAAATGAGCCAACTATTTGGTCAAGGTCAGATTTTTAATGATAATCAAACTTACCATAACATATAAAAAGTCATTAAAAATAGTAATACTTCTTAAAGTGCTTATTTTTAAGTAATGAAACCAATAACATATAACATCATAAACAATACAGCTATTATAATCCAATTATGTCCAACATTTTATATATCTTACGACATTATGTACTGCCCGGTACAAAAATGTTGTACCTTTACGCCTGACCTTAATGACAGCAGTTGTAGAGTGAGGGGTTCCATGATGTTTAACTAAAAGAAATAATATTTTATACGTAACTATATTTTTTTCCTTAAAACAGTTTTTCGCGCCACTAACTTCTAAACCAGGCGGTTACGGATTCGAATCCCGCAAGGGGCAAATGTTTGTGTGATGAGCACGAGCATTTGTACCTAAGTCATGGATGTTTATAAAAGTATTTAAGGTTGTCTATCCGTTATCCTAGTCACCATAGCACAAGCTCACGCTTAGCTTGAGGCTAGGTAATTGGTGTGTTTGTTGGAACAATTTATTAATTTATCTTAAAAAAAACTTTTAGCTATCGTGTAATAATATAACCTACAACTTTCTTTGCACAAAAGTGCAAGTAGCACATTAAACTTTTCGTAAAGCTTAATTGCAATAAATTAACAATGCGATAACACATATGTTTTATCGTCACCTGTATTATTGTGTCACATTTGTGTATGCGACTGTACCTGTTCTTTGAACTTGAATTGAGTAATATTGTCTGTACAAATTAAAAGTGCGTCGTTAAAGTGATACCGGTCATTAGTGTTGTAATGGTACAAGCAAATTAACTTACCACAAAACTGAACTCTATCTTGTTAACGTAAAGTTGAGAATTGTTTGAGAGAATTTATCATTTTAGGGTAGGTTTATATGCGGTTAACTGTACTAGTAATAGTTTTACTCGACCTTTCCGAACTGTGGGATAACTGGACATAATAGTTAAATCTAGTGCTATTGTACAAAGAAATAGTTTTGTAGTGGCGAGGTGTATTTTTTATTGCAAAATATAGTGCGAATTTATTAGTTTTAAGTTGATGTGTTTAAGCAAGATGCATTCTTTTAGCATCTATTTGATTGTATGACAGAATAAACTTTATGTTTGATTTTGATGTCGCTCAAACGGTTTTTATTTACGTTCGGTAACGTATTTGTACACCAAGGATCACCGAGTATTCGAAGGAATTACACGATAGTAAAATGAGGCCGGTTGGAGTATCGGGACATATTATAACTCAAAGGTGACTGACTGACATAGTGATCTATCAACGCACAGCCCAAACCACTGGACGGATCGGGCTGAAATTTGGCATGCAGGTAGATGATATGACGTAGGCAGGGCTGTGTATCTTCCCGCGTAGGTAGCAAAAACGTACCTACGCGCGGCGACCCCTAGGTAAGGGACTAAACAAGTTGGGTGTCGCTAGCCGGCAGCGACACGCTCCCGCGTTTAATTCACCGGCGGTGCGTGACACTAGGTTGCTGGTTGGACGAGCGTGAATAAAGTCCTAGAAAGATGCGCTATATGGCGTAAGTAGCTTCTTGTGGCAGTCAACCCTATCGCGTTGCGTGATAGTACGTCACTGAATAGGTTTAGCGTATTATGAATCATATTCCAGAGTTATAAGAATGAAATTATCTTGCAATGTATTTCTGTAGGTGTCTACACGAAAATGTGCTTGAATCAGAGGCGAACTGAATTACACCATATCGTTAACAATATTGAGTAGATATTTCTTTGAATTTGATTGCAAAGTCATACTTCTGTACGAAGTGCTAGTACTTATTCTGTGACGTAGGCATCCGCTAAAAAAGGATTTTGATCAATTTTACCCCCAAAGGGATCAAATAGGGGATGAAAGTTTGTATAGAAAATCTGACTTTTGGCGCGGGCGAAGTCGCGGGGAACTGCTAGTCGGGACATAAGATGCAAGCGTGGTTTCCACCTTTGAGATGTTTACATACCTCTAATACGCACCAAACGTTTTAAATTAAAAAAAAAACGTTTAAATTACATGTTTAAGTGTAACAATCTAGAACACATATATATATTTTATGTAAATATTTAGGCATTAAATGATTGTAATATGTTTTGTATACCAAATAAATAAATAAAATAAATCTGCGTTCCTCTTGCGGCTAGAGAGTGGAATTCGTTGCCTGCTGAAGTGTTTCCTAAACACTATGATCTGGATTCCTTATAGAGTGGAAAGGCGTTACTATTCAGACATGAGCCATCATCGGTCGCATCGTCGCTTACCATCAGGTGAGATTAATAAATAAATAAATTGTTTCAACTAACACACCAATTACCTAGCCCCAAATTAAGCGTGAGCTTGTGCTATGGTGACGAGGATAACGGATAGACATACTTATACAGGCTGTCCCAAAAAGAGCATGCCAGACTATTACTAAGGATAGCTTAGCCATAGACCTTTCAATTCAAAATAACATGACTAATAAAAGTCTTTTAATTTGGGAGATAATGCCACTTTTTTGTACTTTTCTTGTATGAAGGAAACAAGAAAGTGGCATTATCTACCAAACCTTGACACTTTTATAAGACTCATGTTATTTTTATTTGAAAGGTCTATGGCTAAGCTATCTCCAGGTCAGTCTGGCGTGCCATTTATTAGGCGAAAAGTAAAAAAAAATATTAAAAAAAAAACTTTGTGGAGTATATCTGAAAGGTTTGTGGCTAAGCTAACTCCGGTGTGAGTTTGGCACGCTCTTTTTGGGACATCCTGTATACATTTATTATTTGACTTAGGTACAAATGCTCGTGCTCATCACACAAACATTTGCCCCTTGCGGAAATCAAACCCGCAACCGCCTGGTTTAGAAGTCCGGGGCGCCCACCACTACATCAAGACGGTCGTCAGAAATTGTGGTCAGATGTCTGCATATTATTTAAAAAAAGAAAAAAGCCCTGAATGTCCGCAGACCTCGTCTCTGGCTGTTGCCTGTTGCGCCGCGCCACCCGGGTGTAAGGGCACAAGATATTTGCCAATCGAATTCAAGCCATAATGATAAATCGGTAATTTCTATACCTCGTTTAGACGTATCGTCCCAAGTTTTCACCTCTTCAGATGCGCTACACATTGCTAATTGTTTACCATCACTCCATTCACACAGGCTATTGTCTTTACTGACAAACACGACTTGCTTTCATTCAGTGTTTACCAATAGAAATAATGCTCGCATTGTTTTGTAAACATGCCTAATTATGCGTTTAGAAATTTGTATTATGAATATTTATTTGTTGACAATGATACTTGATGTATGAAAGTATATGGTTTTAATTTAGGTGTTTATGAAGTCAAGTTATGCCGCGGTTTGTAAGATCTTGGCTCCATGGACGGACACGATCGAGTTGTGAAGTGATCCGAATAAATAAGTTGATTTGACAACCATAGTCATGTCATGTACCTTTTTACACATCAATTTATTTATCAATCAGGCCTCAACATAGCTTATACTTGTGGTTGTATTTTAACAACTAGCCTGGGCCCCAAACTCGATTGCTTTCAAACTGCAATAGTTCAGCTTTCAGTAAAGCTAATTCCAGGAAAGCAATGGCAGATTTTAAAGGGATAAAAGTTATGTCATCGCTTTGTGATTGCAATATTAATAACGATAGATATCAGAATTTATGTCATTTTAATTACTCTCCTCCCATTTTTGTCTTGTGCCTCATACATTAAAGTAAATTTCTTCTATTTTGTTACAGGTACGTCAACCTATTTGTTTTGGCTCAGGATTAGTGACAACGATATAGATAGCGCTATTTTTAATCAGGTAAGTGTTATGTTCAGTTATGTGTCTGATAAACCCGTATACATGAGACAAGAGCTGATAACGCTTCGCTGATAAGACATTATGGCAACAATACTTTGAGGCTTTGTTGAATGGTAGATGTGGTTCTGATAATCTGTAAAACATACCTACATAACCATTTTTGTGGATATTAAGTGCATGTAAAGTCACAAGCAATGAAATGTATACAAATAAGGTCTCAATCGAATGCAGATGTATAGATATTGATGCTCGTGACCGTACTCAAGTCTTTATCATGCACGATACTTATTTGTTCTTTTGGAACTAAAAAACAAAATCTTAATATTAAATCTTCGTCCAACGGTATATGGCTAAAGCAAAATAATATCCACTTCTAGTTGTTACTAACAATAAAGAAGTAAAAAGCAATAAAACACAATTTATAGTGTTCAATCTAGAATCAAATATCACGGTTATAATGGCTTGCAACGAACTCAAATATTTACAATCAACTCCAAGTCGTGATCTAGTTTTGAACGATAAGCGTCTAAAATCATTTAACCCGACATCCTTTCACTAATAAAAAGAGACATAAAATAAAGTCGGAGGAAGCTGATTGTGTATTCAAAATTAAAACCAAACCTGACCTCAGTCGACACACTAATGAATCGGAATTTTGATGATCCTGCTTGACCACAAATACCTACTTTATGATCATAACATCCTTTGCTATTAGATCATTAATTAAAAAAGGTTAAGAAACAACTAATATTGACAAAACTTTGAATTGCCTTGCTAGTTGCGACATCAACAGTAACCTGAACTCTGTATATTAATTTGAAACGATATTAGTTACAGTTTAATGCACAAAAAATGTTGACAATAGCTGGTCTCGTGACGTCAGCACGCGTCGTGATTGGCCAATCCGCTGTCAGCGCGGCGAAAGTACAAGCGGTCAGAGGTGCGCAACCATTGTCAATCGTTACGGTCCGCGCGCGAGTCAGCCTCTGTGAAGTGAATTTGATATGGCATTGTTATCGGGTTGAAGGCCGGTGTTTCGTTTCGTTTTTACACTATATTACCCGTTTTATTGTGGCCTAACAGAATACAGCATAACAGCAGCAATTTTTTGGTGGTAAAAAGTTGATTATGTCGAATTAAGTTTTTATGCATTCTAGGTTTGTAAAGCGAGCATTTGTAAGGCATATTGCGTCACAATGAGCAATTTAATTTTACCTAAAGGCGGAAAGGGCTTTTCATGTGTAACAATCAAAATCATCGCATGGAGTTACAGGCCAATAAAGGAAATGCGCAACTGAAAGCAAGGACGCTTTACATATTACGATGTTTAATTTAAAATGTAAGTGCCTGAATCGTCTGGGCATCGAAAGTATCAAAGTACTTTTTTAATAATAATACATGAATAAATAGTGATTAAATTTGCATTCGAATTGTATTTATTTTTAAAAGTGACGTTGCATTGTTTGCTTTTAAAACGTTTCTATAATTCTGTGAAAGTGGAGAACAGATATGAATAAACAATTATCGAGACTTTAATTTCTTATATCAATTTCATTGTATTGTGGTTATACGCCTGCACGTACAGCTTTTAAATTGCGGAGAACTATTTATTCGGCACTGGAATAAAAAAACTTTTTGTCACTCGTTTTTCGTATTTAAATACAAAGTTATTAAATGCTATGATTCGTCCAGAGGAAGTTCATATAACCGACAACGTAGCCAGCTCTTTCTCAAATAATCAGGCAGATTTCAGTATTTTTTTTTTCTTTAAATTAGTCTGCTGGAAATCGTTTCGTGTGAAAGAAACAGATTTATCAGAATTGTACAAACGTAAGTACTGTTCGCAACCAGGAAACATGCACTCATGCAATGGCATACGTTGCTATGCTAAACAATTTGCTTCGGAACCTTTGTATTCTTATGATCTGGCATTGTTTCACTCTCTCAAACCGCATTCGGACCTCTCA
The DNA here is from genome assembly GCA_949316185.1 of Pyrausta nigrata. Classification (NCBI taxonomy): domain Eukaryota; kingdom Metazoa; phylum Arthropoda; class Insecta; order Lepidoptera; family Crambidae; genus Pyrausta; species Pyrausta nigrata. The sequence continues at coordinate 12,947,343 of OX438957.1, read as the reverse complement.
CTTATTGTTATTTGAAACTAACTCAATTTCACCATTCATGTATATTTTTAGAATTGACAGGTAGTTTTATTGTGTAAGTTCAGTTTTGAATTTATTTTCAATGATATAATAAAACATTAAAAAAAAAATAACACTGGGAACTGAATAATAATAATAATAATACGCTGTTTCGCTTGGTTAAAAGCCCGCGTAACAAGTGTTATTTACCCATTGCTGACAACAATGGAGAAAAACAAAACAAAAATAATAATAATGTCCGCCTAGCCGAATTTCGACTACGGCGGCGTATCTCAACAGAGATAAGCCATCTGCGCGGGACATATTATAGTGCACAAGTGTTTGCGCAATACACAGGTGCACTCTCTGTTCCTTCACTCTCATAATTCGGTGAGACGGCAATCCGACATGACCGTAGAGAGATTAGGCGCAGGACCAACGGCTTAACGTGCTTTCCGAGGCACGGGGGTGTCAACACCACCAACTTCCTGACTCCGGAACTGTGTCCGAGTAATTTCAAGACAGAAAAACCCAAACACTCTCGGCCCGACCCGGGATTCGAACGCGGGACCTCGTGGATAGTAGCCAGCGTGCTGACCACTAGACCAACGAGGCAGTCTGAACTGAATAGATACCAAATAAATATAAACAATCTAGTTTTTTTTAAATAATTTTAATACTAGTAATACCCGATTATTGAAGACTTATGTAACGTTGTGGATTTTAATCGATTCGAATCTTGCGCATTTGTCTTTTGAATTTCGCGCGAATTCCACAGGGCTTTTCGTCTGGTATTCCTGACTTCAATTTGATCTTATTTTGTAGCTGGCGACTCGGAGCCTTTGCCCAATGACATCTCGCCGTTCCAGACGGGGCTGCCATTGCAATTCCTTATTTACCAAAATAGAGGAATTTTATTCTTGTTGTGAATTATTTTCTACCTAACTAAACAATGAATTTTGGTTTCCTAAACTAAATACTTTGTGAATAAATTGAAATTGTTGTTTAATAGTTATATCGTGTCTCGACGTTTACAAAAGGAATGTTATTTTATTGTTTTGTAAAGATTAGTATTTTCAGGTTTCAAAGTTTTAGTAGGAATTTGTATTTTTTTGTGAACAATCAACACACGTGTCAGGTAGGTTATTTTTTCTTACGTCGAGTGTCGAGCTCATAACCTCTTTTTTATTTATTAGAGAATGCCAGGTTAGCCAAGTTTAACTCGACAATCTTATAGACGTCGACCCTTTGGAAACGAGGGTGAGTTCAGGTTTCAAGGCTTGAATATCTTCAATGCTCGGCGCGAGCAACCCCTGTGATTTTCGTTCTTGTTTCAGGCTGATTTAACCTAATTTTTATGGTTGCCGTGCTGCCACCTTTTCCACATTCTCTCTGTCTTCTCTGCACCCAATTTCTTCAAAGCCTCGTGTCCCCCAGAGGCTTGTTGCAAACGTGTTCCTAATGCTTTTCATTTTTCATTTCAGCTGCACGGGATTATTGTACATTATCAACATTATTAACATTAAAATTGTACAGATTTATAAGATTGTTTGTATATAAATACTTGCAACTTAAGCACATGTTTAAGTTAAACATGCTTTGACGGGGACATGTGAGACCAGCTTCCACGTGGAACCTGCAATCAGCTGCCACTGCACACCTTCCATCACGCTTATAGCCAATGCTAAGCTTCGGCCTGTCCGCAGGAATTTGGTAAACACCGGGAATGCAGGTCGGTCAACTTCATTACTTAATTAGGGCAACTAGTACCCCTTTAGTATTCTTTTTATCAAAGCAAAGTGGTGGTAAATGCTATTTTTACTAGTATTTCTTTAGATTTTGAAGTAAAGTGTAAACGCCTAATCAGAACCCATTTATGTTCGACCCCTCCGATGAACTAGTTTTCTGTGATTGAGGTATAATAGCGTAACCTTAAGCTAGTACATAAGCTGTTCATAGGGAATTGGTCATTGTAAATTCAGTTATTTAATTATTTTGAATAAAACAAACAATTCCAAGTTTCTCTTTTATTTCTTTTGTCCGTGGAACCCGTAGGGCATTCACAGTACAGGATTTCACGTGACACTTAGTATTGTTTCTTTTTGGCACTTAGGTAATACCTTATGTTTTTTAGTACTTCCCTTTTTAGTAATATTTAATATAATATGTCAGATCAATGTAGTAGCATTCATGTACGATTATTATCTACGTTGCACTCAAAATTTATCGACGGTCATCAGATGGGACGCGAACCCAAGACCCTTTGCAACTAAGCTACAATTACTCACTCCATGTTAGTAAGACAGTCAATGAATTTATATAGAAAAAAAAATGGAATTAGTATTGTATTGAGCAGTACCGATATAATATCTTGTGAAAGATTTTGTAACTATTTTATCGTGCAATGAAACGAATAGACGAAAAGATAGTAAATACATTCCAATATTATCTGTCTCCAAGCTTATCAAACTCAAAAGTACTAGAATATGTCAGAAACTCCATAGATAAAGTAGATATAAACCTAGTTGATGCTGCTGACTGAAAAATAGAATAAATGTATTTCAAGCTTAATTATTATTATTATTAAAATATAATGTATTCCAAGTATGTGCCAGATAAACGTGCATAAAAGGTCGTTCAACTTGACAGCTAAAACCTTGTGACACGTATTGATTTTTGGGTTCAAGGTCGAATTTCATTTGTTAGACAGATTCGTACGGAATTTCATTTGTTAGACAGATTCGTACCGAATTTCATTTGTTAGACAGATTCGTATCGCTACGGCTTATAGTTAGGGTCGCCGCGCTTCTCATACTGGCGTGCAGTGGTACACGGGTGACGGTCTGCAGGGGTGACGGGTCAATGACTTTTTATGCACCGTTAAATGGCACGGACTATAACGCATTCACAAAGTGACTAAACTCACGTTTGACATAACATAGCTTCCAATCGCCTGGATATTTCGTCAATGCCCATAAACAATAATTCAGTAAGCTAATATTGTGTTTCAATCGAACATAAACAGCGGGGTTTTCAAGACTCGACGACAACTTTATTATAATTATGGCATACATTTAATATACAAACAGTTCGGAAGGTCCCTTTTGTCAGTCCGTTACCAATATGTTACAAGAATCAATATTACGTAAAAGGATTGCTAGTGATGTAGTACACTGGTACACAAATTGCAAAAAAACATCAGTATTTCACTAAATACTGATGATTAATGAATAAGTAACAATTATGAATTCTATGGAACAAATTGACTTCATTTGAAACCGTCTTGGTGTAGTGGTTCGCGCAACGGACTACACAACGTTAGTGTGATATACGTTAGGGCAAAGTTAGTTTGATAAGCGCGAGCATTTGTACCCAAGTCATGGATGTTTTTAACGTATATAAGTATGTCTATCCGTTACCCACGTCGCCAAAGCACAAGCTCACGCTTAGTTTGGAACTAGGTAATCGGTGTGATTGTTGCAACTACTTGTTTATTTATTTTGCGTTAGATAGATATGAAAAACGGTTTCATATGACTTTGGTCAACTATAAACCAAACAAAAACAGTGATCAAGTACAAATTGTTTTCTCCATTTAAGACAAAATTGGTTAAAATCGATCAGATCTACTTCCTACAGTTGCTGCATACCCTTTGGCGACAGTAAATTATTTTCACGATAAACTCTGCCCTGCCTTGCTTTTGAGTTGCCCATTCGTCAACTTGCGCCATTTTGAACCAGTAAACGGAATATCGACACGGACTATTACGGATAGGTGACGTCACTAGTGCCGGTGGCGGTTTCAATTAAATAGCTGGCGATAACCTCTGACCCGTCTAGATATTTTAATTTGTGTTAGACTTGTCGGTTTGCTTTATATTTTCTTATCGTATATTTCCCCACAATTTCGCCTGCGCAAATGTTAAAACTTTCACTCCCCTTTTACCCCCCTTAAAAGATTATTTCTGGGTAAAAAAACTATCCTAAATTTTTTGTCAATCTCTGTTAATTTTATCTAAATCGGTTTAGCAATTTAAGCGTGAAGAGGTAACAAACAACAGATGCATTTTCGTATTTATTAAATTGAAATGGATAAATCACGACATTTAATACGCTAGGTACTTTCTTCACCTACTATTTACTTATTAGATGTGTGCTATCTTTTAATACTTATCGTAAACATAGTGCAAATCTATGCTTCAGAACTAACTTTACAACAATGATTTTAATTATAAGTTGGCTATTTACAAAAAAGTGTGAGGCGTTTATTGATTTAATCTGAATTTATACAAGACTTTACTTTTCCTTACATATTTTTTTAATGGTAGGACCTACTTCTTAAAAAGGAGGTTAGGTTATAATGCCGATATCGATGGCTTTGCCCATTACTAATGGCGGTGTATAAGTCAGCCTATTAGATCCCACTGCTGGGAAAAGGTGAGGACCTCAACTATGAGGAGGAACGAGCCATACTTCACCACGCGGGCTCAGTGCGGATTGGTGGAGGGGTGTATGTAAAGCAAGTGACAAACCTTACTGTCAGAAGACTTAACGACTAATACCACAGATATAAGCCGGCGGCGATAATGGCGGTGGCGGCTTTAAATTGCTTTGATGATAACCTCCGCCCTGCAGCATCGTTTGAGTTGCAGATCGTAGGTTTGCGTCACTTCGGAGCGTGCCTTGCATAATTCCACACTTCATTATGTGTTGCGAATAAGTTTGTCTGTCGCTAATCAAACATGATTATATTATGGCTAATAAATTAGAAATGTCCGCCATGTTGCAATGTGTTATTTATTATGTACAAGACAAGACTATTAGGGATTTTAATCATTTATTGCAAGTGTAACTCGTTGACAGTTTTTCGCAAACGTATCTAACCTACTGTAGCACAGGTTTGTGGCCAAATAAATAGCTAACAGATAACCAATAAGTAGGGACGACAGCACGTCAAGATAAACTCTGCTATCTTATGTAGTTGTGATTGGGGTGATTTTACGCCAAAAATATAGTCTCATGTGCGGGGTACTGTACATTTTTTTATGAAATTGTTAGCTCGCAAGACTTTTTTGTTTAGCAGTGGACGTCTGCGGCAGAATGATAATTAATTATGGTATATAATATCTTATCAATTTATTTATTTATCTTTTTCTGGCACCGTACTACCCTTTTTCAAATTATTATTGTTTTATTTCACCCAAAATATTGTCTGGAAGAGATCGCTTCCAGCGATAAAACCGTCTGAATTGTATTTTAAGTTAATTTAATTTTAAAATTAGTTGAACCCTTTTTTCTTTTATTATTCAATTAAGAATATCTATCTATCTAAACATGGTGATGGTAAATCACCGAAGCATGCTGAACTTTAGGGGCTCTAGATCTTGTAATAAGGTAGGGGACTTTAGGCAAATATGCTTTCAAGTATCCCTTCTCTAGTTACAACGAAATCAAATGAAAAAAAAATTCATTTTCAATTAGTACGAGGGTCAAACTGAAAGTTCTTAGAACTGGCCACTTATAAACAATATAATAAAAAAAATATTCTAAAATTTGAAAATAGAACTCTTTGCCAATATTACTGAGTATATATTTCATTCATTTGTCATTTGTTTTACGACTTGGCGGCAAATTGAAAATTGTCTGTGTCACGTCAAAATGAATTTAACACGAGAAAATTTTCGTGCAATGATTTTTTATGACTTTCGATGTCATTTAAGTCAACAAGAAAGTTATGATAGACTACGATTGGCCTTTCACGATGAAGCCCCATCTCGTGCGACTGTTTACAACTGGTTTAATGAGTTTAAACGTGGTCGCACTAATCTCACTGATGATGTACGTGAGGGACGGCTTTCTACGGCGACGACTGAAAATAACATCTGTGTTGTGCGGCGTATGATAGAGACTGACAAAAGAGTGACCTATCAGCAGATTCGGACAAGCTTAGGCATCGGTATGAGTCAAGTGCACAAAATCCTCCACGAACATTTAGCGGTCAGGAAGCTTTGCGCCCGGTGGATACCTCATAATTTGACTAAGGCTCAAAAACTCCATCGTGTGGATTGGTGCCGTAAAATGATTGAAAGATTTAACGGAGGTGACTCAAATGCTGTGTTCGACATACTAACAGGTGACGAAAGCTGGATTTGCTGTTATGATCCTGAAACCAAAAGACAATCTGCTCAGTGGGTGTTTCCTTTCGAGGAGTTGCCAACTAAAGTGAAGAGAGATCGAAGTGCGGGAAAAAAAATGGTGGCCTCGTTCTTTGGAAGGATAGGTCATTTCGCAACAATTGTGTTAGAGGATCAAAAAACAGTTTCTGCAGAATGGTACACTACCAATTGTTTGCCACTTGTCTTGGAAAAAGTTCGAGAGAAACGACCTCGCAGTAGGATCCTCCTTCACCACGACAACGCCTCGTCGCACACCGCCAAGCGAACGATCGACTATTTGGCGACATCAAACGTTGAATTACTGGGTCACCCGCCGTATAGCCCCGACCTCGCGCCTTGTGATTTTTATTTATTTCCAAAAATTAAAGAAAAACTTAAAGGAAAGCGGTTTATGAATGCTGAAGAAGCGGTGGCTGCGTATCGCGATGCCATTGAAGAGACCCCTAAGGACGAGTGGGCAAAGTGCTTTTCCCAGTGGTTCCATCGCATGCAGCGGTGTATTGACGTCAATGGACAATATTTTGAAAAGATATAATAAAACTAATAACTGGCTAATGTAATCAGTTTTTGATTTTCTAAGAACTTTCAGTTTGACCCTCGTAGTAAGAAGAACTGGACTCAAGTCGTTACCTACTAATTAAATTACACATTTACGTAGACAGCTAATGGCCAATTTTTTCTGCTAATCATGATCAAATATCAAGTACACAAAAACAGGAGCTTAACATTATAGCGACAAAACCTGGTTTCGTTATTGTTTAAATGTCACAGGTCAGACTTAGTAGGAAATACCAGTTTACTTGCACAATTTTTGTATCTACTTGCTACTTAGGCCGGATACACACCACTAAAGATTCCGAGTATGATCATTCTTCTGGGTCATTTATTTATTTATTTTATCTTTATTTAGGAAATTAACAGCTGTCTTATAGTACACCTAAAAAGGTAATAAATTAGCTTATACACTAGCATTTAAAGTTTCCAATGCTAACTTTTACAATAAGTGCCAATAAGCAGACATATGCGAAACGTGAGGACAACATGCAACATTTTTTTTACATCCACACATGAAAACATTCACAAAAACATGTTTTTTTAATAACAAAACACCCCGACTGCAAAATGTTTGTATTTTTGAAATGGTCTTTTTACTGGCTTTCATTTGATACCCATATTGCTATGGTAAGGAAAAAATCAATCCCTCCTCCCCCTTTATTTCCATTTGCGAGCGCCATTTTAAAAATGTATACTGTAGCCTATGTCACTCTCACAATTTTGACAAATTCAACGAAACCTCATATGTTAAAACACTGTCCAGCCGTTTGGGCTGTAGGACGTGCCATACAATTATACATACATACTCTCGAATAACATAACCCTCCTTCCGCAGTCGGGTGAAAAGAGGGTCTCATTGGGAATTTTCTCTCATAAATATGGAGTCAATGAACTTTACACCTTATGACCTAGCAGTTCCCCGCCGCGCCTGCGCATACGTTCCCATATAACCTTTCATCCCCAATTTCAACCCCTAAATGTTTATATAGCGACAAAAAGTAGCCTTGAGATCTCCTTCTCAGGGTCTCAAACTATCTCTGTACCAATTTTTATCTAAACCGGTTCAGCGGTTTAGCATGAGGACTTCACACACACTTTCGCAAATATACTATCAGTATGGGTGTAGGGAATGAGTACCTGGTTACGAATTAATAAAAAAAGCTATAAAATTCGTAAGTCTTATTTAAAAAACTAGAAAAAGCTATTAACTTGATCAAATACAAAAAAACAGTACAAAATGTTTATGCATCGAGCGAGATTTGAACCCCAGGTACATTGTACCTACTATCAGTCCTACGTCTTATGCACACGACGCTCACGCTTACCAGTGCGAAATTTGCGACCATATTCTCCGTTGAACTATGCGAAAGAAAAACGCATGAAAACTCGCAAACACGCGTTTTCCCAAACATAAAACTAATCTAGATCGATTTTTCACCCCCGATAACACCTTCTATACCAAATTTACCAGAATTCTTGTTTAGAGGTAAGGTAGGTGCGCCTAATAAGAGCCGACCCCAAATAAGGGTCACCACTTCAAACTTCCCGCACTTAATACTTAAACCAAAACGGATATCGCGCGGCCCCTCCCCAGTGACCAATCACAAAAGTGCAACAACATTCATAGCTTTCGCGCCGGCCATTTTGTCAGTGGCTCCGTGTCTTCCTCAAGGACGGTCGACGTGACGCAATTTACAAAATCGAAATAAGCTACGAAGTAATAAGATTAACGAATCATAAAGTGAAATGGTGCCATTTTTTAAATTTACATGCGTGTATTTTGAATAAAACATTTATGTTGATGATTAAACGAAAAAATAATAATAACGATAAGTAAGAACTTGCAACTTCTGGTATCACGAAGAAAAAGTAGATCCCAACAAAGACTGATATTTTAGTTATATATTTTTTGTCCTGATTGTGTGTAACATTCGCAATGAATGTTGACTTAGTTTTCCTTAATTGATTTGTAGTAAATATTATCGTATACTATCTCATTATTAGGCGATACATTCTTTGTTTAAAGTTGTTAATCACTTGAATTTTTATACCTTCTCTCACAAGTTAACTTAGTATTTCGTTATGTTGTTTATTGAATAAAAAGAAATATATTACGTATAATTAGAAAAAGCAAATAAAACACACTTGGAACATACGTGCATACTGATCTCCTTTACTTAAGCTGCAATGGTTGCTCTTCTTTTGCTTTCATATACTTAATAAGGACCAGACTCTTCATAAACAAGTAGAATACCTAATAAGGTATTATAGGTCTAAGAATGAAAAAAATACTGATTAGTAACATTTTGTGATTTACTTTACAATAGATAATAAAATACTGCATTTATATACTTTCTTTTTTTATTTATTACTCTAAAATATATGAATTATAGCATATATACATTGTCTTAGACTTTATAAGGGCCACGACACAAATTTACAAGATTTTTTGTTACATCGTTCGGGACCACGAACTTAATAGTATTTCAAAGCCGTTACTTTTAAAAGATGTGATTTTTCTAGTAAACAAACTCTTTAAACTCGTAGTTCAATAATGGACTTTATTTGGAACCCTAGTGCCCAATAAGGACCGCAGACTAGCTTTTAAAAATCCCTATTTTGGAAGGAAATGGCCATTAATGCCTCGATTTTGTACCATATGTCGCATTTTTAAATAAACATTTTATATGATCATAGTGTCTTACAAACTATCGCACGTCCCAAAATTGATTTATAACGATTTTCAAAAAGTATGCCCTTATAAGGCGCTCTTACCTTATAAGATGTTTTAACAAGCCATTTCGACCAACAGACATTACAATAAGGTCCATTCTAAGGTCCTAGTCTAGATGCATAATTTGGGTTATAGTCTAGCTGTAAACATTTTTATTTCTTACATTTTTTCTGATTTATTTCTGTCTGTAACCTGTTTTGTGTCTTTATTATTAATAAATAAATAAATACGGCCTGACTAGTTTCACTGTTTGAAGTACTTTTCGATGTAGTTTTCTGTATCCTTCGCGCTACATAAAGCAGGTTAATTGCAGTTTCCTTCATTTAATTTGAACTAGACATTAATTGGACGATGATTTTAGATTGAACCGTGATAAAAAAGTAATAAATAGTTCTAGTGCGCCTTTAGGGCGTTTTTTCAAAGAAACATGGAAGATTAGATGTACTCAGAAGTCATCTTCATATGTAATATTAGAGCCCGTTCACAAGAGGACGATTCGTTATTTTGGACGATTCGTCTTTTTCACGATTCGTTCTTCTTTTTGACGGCGGCAATGCTTTTTGAATGCCCACGTTCACACGATTCACAAATCGTGAAAAACGACGATACGTCTTAAATCTAGTATCGTGTTTTTAAAAATCACGAATCGTCAAACACGGATTTTTGACCAAATTCAATTAGGATATTTTGACGAATCGTGAAAAAACACGATTCCGTATGCAATGTGAACATCCATCCGTCATGACGTATCCTGTATTTTGAGGAATCGTCAATGACGGATCCCGTGTGAATGAGCCCTTAGACTGTAGAATATGATTTTAATAACTAAAGTAGCCAAAGCGGTTAAACTGCATGCAACTTCATCCACGCAAATCCTATATAAACTTTAACCCCGTTTGTTTACTACAATATTTTGATTTGTTTGTGTACCCTATTGATTCTACGCCGCGCACACTCACACGCATACCTGCCTTATTTTTATTTGTTTAAAACGTACCGTGAGAACCCCGAAGATCGAGTCGACATCGAGACGTTACCTATGACACATGTACTAGACCGACCAGAGCGCTTTCGCCGCGTGTGTATCCTGTGAAGCTCCTTACAGACATTTCGAGTGATTGTGGCCTGTGAAGTGATACCTGAACCCTGACCGGCAAGTACCTAGCTATAAGTGCTCAGACCGGACTTATTTTCCACCTATCATTGTCGCCCTCCTCGTGTAATCCACTGCCTAAACTCTCAAACACCGTTATTCTAAAAACTTAGTACCGGGCTTAAGACAGGACTAAACTATTAGCTAGCCAATTAGAAAAGCGCTTCTCTATTAGGTTATGTCACGAATGTGTTGTTCATTCCTCTGTTGTCGGATAATATTTAGACCCATTTTAAACCTGGTCATTTTTTTTTGAAATAACACCGTAATTGTCTAACACTTTTTACATTATTTATAAGTTCTAGCCAAATCCCTAATTATTGAAATCCAAGTCAACCTACATTGCCACTTTGGAGTTAAGCCTAAGCGTATGAAAATGGGTGATACATAAATAATCTTACAATTAACGCGTTTTATATCTTTAGCTGTGCGTATTCTGTATTTCTGCAATTCGGACGGTATGTCGTGCTTGTTTTGGTACAAAGATAGATAGGTGGTATCCGAAATCTGTGCCCTTGAATTCGGCACACGTTTTTAGCAGTAAAAATTTATAACCAAATTCCAACAGCTCAATTCCCTATCTGGGTCAGTTATTAGACTCGGTTGCAACAGACAGACAATGGACGATTCGTACTGTAGTGAATTGAAGACAATTGCCCTATTACGTGTTGGTGCAAAGCTCGTGTGGTTGATTGGTAGAAACTTGTGAAATGACCAGTGATATGGGCTTTTATTTAATGACGGAGAGGTAGGACCTTGAGAGCATCGGTGGCGCAGTGGCTAGCGGGTTGCCTCTCATGCGGGAGGAGCCGGGTTCGATCTCATGTGCCGCCATGTACCAATGACTTTTTCTGAGCTATGTAAATACATTAGTTGTTTCACTAACCGATGCTCTTACGGTGAGGGAAAGCATCGTGAGGGGACCTGCACTTTCAGGCAACTGAATGTGTAACTATGATTCAAAACTGGTCAGGTTCTCCTTAACAGGGTCACGGAGGTCAGATGGCAGTCACTCCACTGTAATTACCTGATCTGCCAAATCCTGGATCATGATCACCGGATCCTGGGTCCTCGCGATAATGTTATCCCGGGTCAATCACAATGACCAAAGTGACATTATGCAATTTTGTGGATTGGCGAACATTGCATATATTTTGCGAGGATCACATCACTATCTACCATGTTTAAGAATGGACATAGGTATTTTCGATAGAATCATAGGGCATGTGACTTTGAGGCAATAACTTTGCATTATACGGCTTCTCCTAATCTTAATGGTAGATTTGATATCGGTCCAAGATGAATGCTATATCTTTGAAACAAACCCTAATCATTACCATCCGTAGGACGTCCACTGCTGAACATAGGCCTCCCCACGCTTTTCCACAACGACTGATTGCAAGTTTTCTGCATCCAGTGTAATATTGAGACCTTTATTTGTGAAACACACTTTATTCTACATTAATTTGGTTAGATGCGTTGTACATTCCCTTATTAAACTTTCTAATGCAAACAGTAAATCAATAAATATTACTCTATTTATGAATTGAAATATCAATGCTGATGAAGGCTGTTATATAAATATCCTCAGTAAATAACATTGAGCTCATAAAAATGTCCGCAGGGACCTCCCACACGAAATATTGCAATGGCGTCTTTTGCAGGCTTGAAGTAACATAGTATTATCTATATTGCCATCAAATGTAAATACGGAGGTAATGCAAACTTATGTAAATAGTTAAGATTAAAGTTATAAAGTATGCCATCTAGTAATCAAATTGATGATTATTATATAATATTATTCCAATTCTAATCAAAGTTTTTTGTACTTTATTGGCCATTATCTTTCCGTCGTAATTAGTATAAATAAGAATTTGACCTGGAATGTGAATTAGATTTTATAAACGATATTGTGATTTAAGTAAATTGTGTTCTGTACAACTTATTAAACTTGTTGTGTCTTTTGATCACTAAACATCTTTCTATCACAAGATGCCGCTTATCGAGAAGTCTATTCACATAAACTTAAAGGCATCCAGTATTTATTTCTATAACTGTCAACTTTTTAAAAACAAATTTTAACCAAAAACCCCGGACCCTAAACGTAGTCAAATTAATTACAGTGATAAAGGAAAAAAAAATAATTGTCATCTTATTGTAATAAATATTTTCACAGCAAAACGTTATATTTAAAGCTGAAAAAATATATCCAGAATTGAGGGTTATACCATAGCTGATCTTGAACGCCATCTCAAAATATTCACACCAACGAAATTATCCGATCGCGTCGAGATAAATGTTGAACGGATTACGACAATAAAAGTTAGTCAACACTCAAACCGAACGTGCCAGTTAATCCAGTTTTGTATGGTTCGCAATTTTTCATCGTACCCAATGTAGCATTGAGTGCACCGAACATGGTAATTCATACACAAAAGACCGGTAACGTGCTTCGCTCGCATTGCCGATGCAATGGCGTATGGTGTAAGTCTTAAGATGTATCATTTTCGGAGTATTTTTTTAAGAAAAAAAAATACATCGTTTCAACAATCCCAAAGTAAGCGTGAGCTTGTGCTATGGCGTTTAGGATATCCGAGAGACATACTTATATACTTTTTATAAACATCCATGACTTAGGAACCAACTTGTGCTGAACACACAAACATTTGTACCTTGCAGGATTCGAACCCGCAACCGCTGGTTTAGCAGTCCAGAGCATGCACCCACACCACACACTACACCAAGACGGTCGTCAAATTTATATTTTTAACATTGCAAAGTTCTTTAGTGGTGAACACGGGCTGGATGTCGCAGCTGGAGGTCGTGGGAAGCCCTTGATAAGGGCAGCGTAGAACAGATAGATCTTCTTGAATGACGAATTTTCACCTATTGGAATAAAGCTTTCAGAGCTATGTTTGCTTCTAGAGTGGGCACTTGACTGAAATATCACATGCAACTTGGGAAAAATCTTTCTTACCAGACACAGTGTGTCAGTATTACAGTATCCACTTGTTCTGTACAGTTTATTCTGTGAGGTCGATGTCAGTAATATAATTTTGATGAAAAAATAGGCCAACCTTTCAAGTTGTACCAAACCCAATCACACATTATGTCACTTGCAGTAATGAGGGTGTTCGAATAAAGACACGATTGTTACGTCACACTGACGAAACAGCTAACACTGAATCGCTATCAACATAATAGTTATTAGTTAAAAGGAAACTGCGATTTGTGCAGGTCATTACTACGCTCCGATATAAACATTATTTAAGTGACACACCTCGTAATAACTGCAACGTGTGCTATTAAGTTGCAAATTGGTATTTAAATGCGGAAATTCGATTTGAGATCATCGTTCGTACCGTTATACGTGTAACGAGGAGCATGAAAAATTAAAAATTGTCTAAAATCTATACTTAATATTATAAAGAGGTAAGATTTGTTTATTTGTTTGTTTGTTTGTTTATTTGCATCGAATAGGCTCCGAAACTACTGGACCGAATCAAATGAAATTTGGCACAGAGATAGTTTGAGACACTGGGAAGGACATAGGCTACATTTTGTCGCGATATATAATCATCAGGGGGGGATGAAAAATTGTATGGAAAATCCGACTTTTGGGGCGGGCGAAGTCGCGGGGAACTGCTAGTAAAAGATAAAGCCAATCTTTTAAATATTACCCCCCTTACTAATATAATAATGATTGTGACATTTCTTTAACACTTGTTTATCTGTTGGCCTCGTTGGTCTAGTGGTCATCACGCTGAGTACTATCCACGAGGTCCCGGGTCCGAATCCAGGGTCGGGCCGAGAGTGTTTGGGTTTTTCTGTCTTGAAATTACTTAAACACAGCTCCGGAGTCAGGAAGTTGGTGATGTTAACCCGTGCCTCGGAAAGCACGTTAAGCCGTTGGTCCTGCGCCTGATCTCTCTACGGTCATGTCGGACTGCCGTCTCACCGAATTATGAGAGTGAAGGAACAGAGAGTGCACCTGTGTATTGCGCACACACTCGTGCACTATAATATGTCTTGCGCAGTTGGCCGCCGTAGTCGAAATTCGGCTAGGAGGACATTATTAGCTGGTGAAGGCTTGTTTGGAATTAATGCAGATAAGTGACATGACATAGTGGAGACAAACATTTCGAATAAGCCGTCTCTTGTATATATAATCGAGTGTTACAGCTATGTAATAATGATTTTGACTGATTTGAGTAATAAATACATTCTTAATAGTTTCCTAACAGCCTCTGAAGCACTGCAACATATAACATCGAAGACAAACTTCATAAACCGTTGTAAATACTAATTAAATAAACATGGCAGAATAGTTAACGTACTTCAAGCCCGTAACCCATACGAACTGCCTCATTAACGACGATTAATTAAACTGTCTAACATGTGTTAGCACCTCGCGCTAGTGACAGAGCGAGTAATTTTACTATATTACAACTACAGTAACATGTAATTTACAGTAACGTGTAGTACCTAGTTATACCTTATGATGTTTTTTATCTTTAAGATTCATTATGCAGGGCGTCCCAAGAAGAGCGTGTAAGCAGAAGATTACAAATGGATAACAATCTAGCAATAAAAAACCTTTTTTTTTTTCTATTATAAAACAACAAAAAATATGTAAGTACAGGCATTAAAAGATTTTTAAATTTTACCAGTCGTTTTGTTTTTGCCTATATAGTCGTCCATAAGTCTATTTTCTCCTAAGTCTCGCACGCTCTTTTTGGGACATCCTGTATAAACAGTTCCAGATTTAGGCAAGGCCAAGCGGGGCCTCGGGGTGAAACCACAAGAAAGGACGCTACAGAAGAGATTAAAAAGAATCCTTTCGACAGGTCTTAGGGACTTTCGCTTCTTTTAGGAGTATGGGCCTCCGCTCCTTCGTGGCCAAAGGCCCTAGGGCCTCCTGACTTCCAAATCTGGCCCTGGTTAAATGTACTTCTTGCACAACATTATATATTGGTAGAAAAACTTTTAGTTGTACTAAGATTAGATGACCTTGTTTTTTCTTGTTATAACAAAAACATCGTACATTGTAATGTCAGTAACAAAAATACGAGTAGGTATGTATCATAGACAACACGCAGATTGTTACTACGTTGTGTACACAAAATCTTTTTGAGATTACGATTGAGTTAATGTGTGTTATGTACATTAATTGTTTCTTTAACCGATGCTCTTACGGTAAGGGAAAACATCGTGAGAAAATCTGCACATTCAGGCAACTGAATGTGTAACCATGTTTCGAAACTGGTCAGGTTCCCCTTAAAAGGGGTTACAGAGGTCAGATGGCAGTCGCTCCACTGTAATTACCTGATCTGCCAAATCCTGGATCATGGTCAGCGGACCCTGGGCCCTCGCTTGCGAGTGCACAACCGGGATAACGCTAGGATGACGATGATGAGGATGATGGAGCTTATGTGCGCAATTCTTTGGGAGTGGGCCTAACGTATCTATCTGTATCACCTCTTCTCGCTGAACCAATTGAAATTTAATTTAGAATTGGATGATAACATAGTTTTTATCCCAGAAATCATTAGGGAATAGGAATCGATTCAACAAGGGGTTGAAAGATTGTATCGAAAACTCGACATTTGCGCAGACAATGTCGCGGAAAATCGCTAGGTATTAATAAATATTTTGTATGTGTCTACTGTGAATAAAATTATTTTAATGCAAATAGAATTGCCTGTTCTGTTAACAAATCAAGGAAGTAGTTAATGCAATCAAAACACTTGTGGTAACGGGCACTTAACATTAATTTATTGAGTTTTGACTCATGTAAGTATGCGGGAATCACAGTTACATGCATGCAAGTAGTTTTTTTTAAATATTCTTGCTACATAGAGTTTTTTTTTTCATAAATGCTTAGAATAGGAGATTTTTTGTGGCTCTATATAGAACGATTTTTTGGCATTAAAATTAATTTTATATCGTAATATAATAGGTATATTAGGTGATTATAAAATACTTGAAAGTGTATTTTGAGTAACTTTTAGAAAAATATAAAACTAAAACATACTGATATTGTAAATAAACTGTTCCATGCATAATAATAACACTACGTGGATGATATTTTAGAAGCCTAGGTACTTGTACTATAGCAATTATTTCGCTAGCCAATCAATGCTATATCTAATCTACGAGCCTACAGCAATATTTCATCATAAACCATATAGTGGGTGTTCATCTTCGAGCCACAAATAAACCGAGATAAGCAAATAAATTTCACCCACACACGTATTAGGGTACATTCACACAGAGACTAAGACTATTATTGGGTTGGCTGTCAATACATTAAGAAATTTAGGACTAATTGTGGAATCACCTGGGTCTCAGCACAAAATAAGAAATAAAAAAACATTTATAAACCCCTTAAAGATCGGAAGATCGCCGGCGGCTTCATAAAAATTGATTTTCTATTGTGTCTAGAAACATATCTGAAGTATTAATTAGGGACATCACAATTCACAAACAAACACAGTACAAAATTACAAAAGATATTACATGTACACAGTGCAACAATAAATCAAAACACTACGAAATCCTGTGAGGCCTTTTCCCAGCAGTGGGATCTAATAGGCTGACTTCTACGAAATCAGAAACAAAATAAAAAACTGTAACCATGAACGCTAGCCACACTGTACCTTTGTGTCTACCTACATAATAAATACCTACCTTCTTCTTCTTTTTGATGGCGAGCGAGCATAATAGTTAGTCCCAGATTTGTCACATTTATTTTTGACATCTGAAAGGCTTTGATTATATCTGACAGTTAAGTACAGTAGGCCACGCATCAGCTTACACAAATCTGCACAATATATCTCAAATGATATGGAACACTATGTGATTAATATATTGCGGAAATGTGACAGATCAGGGTATGTTGCTGTGGGGCCCACTTTACCTACCGTTTTTTTTTCTAGAAAATTCCTCTTATTAATACTTAGAGTAAAAACACCAATTTTACAAATCATAGACATGGCATGCAGCCATAAGCAGAGTAAAAAAATTGTAACTAACACTCAATTAATTGTGTGTAACTAACACTTTTTAATAGTAATAATCTCTAATGGTTAAACAAACAACGACAAAGGACAGTCGCACAAAAATATAGAATTAAACTACAATTTAGTAAATGACCCAGCAAGTCCCGTTACACTTATGTGAATAGACCCTAAACTTATAAGGAAGAGCAACAGAATGGCCGATTGTGGCAGTTATGAGTACGGCACTTAATGATTTAGACAAATTAACATATTTCTCACTGAGGAGCAGCTATATCATCTTTAGTGCGGAAACTGACAGTCGGCCCACGTACTTTGCTAATAGATTTCACATATTTGTGCAAAGACTACTCCGGTAACGATGTCAGATTTTCGACTGTACCCTTCTGTCTCTCATCTCTCATGCTAGCATAATAGCGCAAATAAGCGTGATGGCGATTAGAAAATACGGACGTCGTCATCCGCAGCCTTTATAACAAGTGCAAAGTCAGTAAGAGTCAGATTTTTGGCAATGGTTATTGAAGCTTAGTATTTTTGAAAAATTGTCCGCAAAGTCAGTATTTTGAAGATCCGGAGCTACATTTCCACAAAAGTGGTCTGGTTTCTATAGATTGCTTAATTAGCTTAACCCATTGATAAATAGATGCTTGTTCCAAAACTAAATGTCACTAATAGACACCTGCAGTGGTGGAAACAACTGCAAAACGGGATTTTAATAAGCTTTATAAAAATCCCGTTTTGCAGTTGTTTCCATAAGCTTTATTACCTTTACAATAAAACTATACTTCAATTTAACTGTGATTTCAATACAAAATTAACAATTTCGCTTTCACTAACATAGGCCTACATAAAACAAGGTTAACTATTCTGTCCTTATCACAGCATTGCTTTACGAGAAATGGCTTTGACATTATCAAAGTTATCAGAGGTGAAATGTCAAGATCCAACCTTGTCGATCGATAGCAAATCAATTTTTGCGTCGCAGTTAGTATGTGTCAGGTTATTGGAAAAATTGCGACATGGTTGCATGTGTTATGTGACTTTTTATTAGTGTCAAGGTGAATAATGCTTCGAAAATGCATGTTCTGTAAACTATTTAGTTAAAAGATGATCTAACCTGGTTTCTCAAAGATATGTGTGTTGCCACATGATTAACTGTGCTTTTGAAGCAAGGCAGAAAATAGGTTCTAGTTCCCATGTAGAAAAAATATTTCAGTACGAAGAAAGTAAATTTGTTTTGCATGCACAAATCGACCAATAAAATAATTAATCAGTGCTAAGACTTAAAAAAAAACGTATTGGTTGTATATTGATGTAAGAATACGCCACAAAAATCATAAGACCGCAGGCTTCCTGATAACAATTAACTGTCTGAAAATATGATATCTGAAAGCTTAAATTCCATTATGATGGGAGGGTTTTTTTTTACAATAGGCAGCCATTAGACTGCAATCTCACTTAATAGTAAGCGACGATGCGTCAACGGTGGGACATGCATGTCTGTCTAGAAGCAGGGAAAGGATTTTACAAAATCCAACTCCAGACCTCTAGGTTAAAACACACCAAGCCTCTGATCGTAATGATAATCTATAACTGCCGGTACAGCGTATGTTAAATGTGAAAAAACTATAACGCATATTAAACCAAACGTAAAACAAGTGATGCGGCACACAGCGACATCAAACACAAGGCTTTTGTACTATATGGTCACGCTCTGTTAACCCACACTATGGCCTATGCCTCTATGGTCATCATGGCGGCCGGGCAACGAACTCTGGGCCGTTCGACAAAAATTTACATTCACTATGGCCAATCTAGCGTAATTAACATCAAGAATCGAATTATAACGGAAAGGTCTCCAGTTCCGAGTAATATTTGTGTAGTTTGGAAGACGTAAATGAGATGGCGAAGATTATTTGTGATTAAGAATCGTGCATTGATGTAGAAGACAATATTTTTTGTTTATGGAAAAGAGTTTCATTGATTGACCTGTCAAATACCATAAGGTTCACAGCACACTCGTAAACGGAACGTAAACGTATCAACTCGATCCGTTCAGTATTCTTTGTATGTTAACACCACCAACTTCGGACTTCGGAACCCGTGCCTCGGAAAGCACGTTAAGCCGTTGATCCTGCGGCTTATCTGACGGCTAAACAAAACTGCCAACCATGGAGTTAAGCTATGCCAACAATGAAAGGTAAAGGAAAACATCCTGAGGAAACTTGTATACTAGTGGGTGAACATTGTTGACTAGTTAGTGTGTGATAAGGAGCAGACAATGGCAAACCACTTAATTAAAATTGCCAAGTTTTGTGTTTTTTCACATAGTGATCGCGACTACGCAACCCTTAGTCGTGCATGAAATATATGCCTATAAAGAAGAAACCTTGGCAATGTCTTAAATTAATTGGAAAAAACAATAGATATTTTTGTTATTCTTGTTTTATCCTCCATTTGGTAGATCCACTGATTGAACGCAATTCGCAATTTGCAATTGCAATGAAATTCAAAGAAATATCTACTCAATGTTGTTAACGACACCTACAGAAATACATTGCAAGATAATTTCATTCTTAAAACTCTGGAATATGATTCATAATACACTAAACCTATTCAGTGACGTACTATCACGCACCGCGATAGGGTTGACTGCCACAAGAAGCTACTTACGCCATCTAGCGCATCTTTCTAGGACTTTATTCACGCTCGTCCAACCAGCAACCTAGTGTCGCGCACCGCCGGTGAATAAAACGCGGGAGCGTGTCGCTGCCGGCTAGCGACACCCAACTTGTGTAGTCCCTTACCAAGGGGTCGCCGCGCCTAGGAACGTTTTTGCTACCTACGCGGGAAGATACACAGGCCTGCCTGTGTACTCAATTAGGTAGTCTTACATACTTACAAATATACTAATTTCACTTGACATAAAAGCAAAGTTCATCTTAGATACATTTGGTTTTGTATTCTTGGCCTTGTCAAGTAAATACCAAATTATATCGGACAATAAGTGACTTATAGGATAAAGGTCTCAACAAATTGGATTTGATTCAATACTCTAAGCAAAGAAAATAACAATTGTTGCCCAATGATTGACTGGTGATGAATAGTTTTTCTGATCTCCAGCCATTTTAATATTATTAGCTACCCAATAGACTTATTGAGGTAGCGTATTAAGTGGACCCTTCAAGTGGTAGTGGAATTATAAGAACGTTATATGTTTATTCTTATTATTTCTTGATCTTTTGTGAGATACAACTGCCGATATATCATTTGCTGACACTCTATGTCAATGATATTGCTAATGCAAAAGATTATAATTCATATCTTTACCTATATTGGGCCTAATTTGGTAAGCCAGATAGCCAATGGTCATATGTACAGTCGGTAACAAAAATCTGTTGCTCTCCCGCGTCGTTTGTGGAACTGGAAATGAGTGAAATAATTTACTATGCACTAATGTTTAAAATACATAGTCCTTTCCGATAATAATCCATCATAACCACTGGGAACTTAGGGATACTGATCCCTATGTTCAAGAATGAAAATGTACTTATAGTCTTGCTAGTAACAGAAAGTATACTGTGGAAATTGACAACCATGGCCTACATTGATTGGTTAATAGCTCTCTAGTAAAACTTACAATTGTGTATGTCCGACTGTACAAGCTTAATAAATTGGATCCAACAAAAAGCACAACCGTTACTGCGTAATGACAAAGCAAGAGTTACAATGCACACGCGCCACTTACACTAATCCTATAGTTATTAGGTGACACTATGATCATAGTTTGCTGAGCTCCCATTGTAGAAGCTCGTTGGTCGGTCTCATTATGTTTAATTAGTTAAACAACACCACTTTGATATTGTTTCTCTTTCAGTTTCAAAGCAATGCTGTCTCTATCAATGTATGGCTAATTTTTTTTATAAGTAAAGTCAAATTAAAGTCCAAATCAAAAGTCCTTTGTTCGATTTAAGACAGAAAATGCCGCTTATGAACTTAATGACGAACATAGTTAATAATGAGTTTTCACAAATCTGTTTTAATTTTAATACTCAAAAAAATATCTGACCCCAAAATTTATGTTAACAAAGCTTCAAAAATATTAAAAACTTAAAGAAATATTCTCAAACTTGGTAAGAATTTTTGGCATAAATATGTAGTTAACTTATAGTCGTCGAGCACGTAACCTATAGAGGCGAAGTAAGGGCGAGTTTTCTTCGAAACTTATCAGTGCTTGGTACTGATACGAAAAGTGTCAAGTTAAGCGCGTATTTTGAAATAATTATTATGAAATATTTGATATTTCGGTTATGCTCGTAAATAACAATCTTTTAAATAGCACCTTCATTTCATAATGTGTAAAGAAATAAGTGACTTTGTTTGACAAAATGTGTTGAAGAAAATACGGGGGCATTCAGTGCCAAGGGATTTTGACGGAATTTTTTTGAAACAAAACTAATAACATTTCGTCTCTATATGTTATGTGCTCGGTGCGTATAGTAGACCTTTAAAAAACCCCTAATTTATTAAATAAACCAAGTGTCAATGATCAGGTACCAAAAAGACATTCCAAATATTCATTAATCACATTTTAAGACACAGCAGCGTAAGTTCTTTTTAAATACATTGAGGTACCTACTACCGAGCATATTAAGACTGCCTGTGATAGCTAGAAACGACGAACTTTTTCCCACATTGCAGATCTTACGCCTGTTTGTACGTAATAAAGAATTCCTTCATGTCACTCGGCCATGTTGAGATTCATATTTCGTCATGCCTTTCTTCGTTCTTTCGTATTCAATTTCAAATAGCGGGTTTTTAAATCGATTATACCAAAGTCAGTCATCTGAACGTTGATCCGAAATTATACCACTATTGTTTTGTACAACTTGACCAACTTTTGTGATATGAGGTCATTGTAAATGCCATGTTTAGAATTTTTCGATTCGCCGAATTCAATGTTTTTATTATTTTCGTACGAAGACTATATTCAAACTTTTTGATAGCTTTATCCTATTTTTAGATCGGTCCAAATGTACAGTGGGCCACGCCTACCTTCCCAAATGAGTCAAAATATCTCAATGGTATGAAACTCTAATATGATCCACATAAGGTTGAAATGTGGTTGCAAAAACTTGACAGATCTGGATAGGTTGATGTGGGGCCCACTGTGCATAGTTTTTAGTCAGCTCTTTGTCATCTTTTGTTCCACATAGTATAAATCGTTTTCTTACCAACTCTGCCTTGTTCCCAATAATACTTATTACTCCATCGATTAATTATCATGGACTGAACCCATAATTCGTTTGCATAACATTCCCCCATTCATCACGTTTGCGAAATGTACCATGAAATATTCAACAAAAGAGAAGTTTGGATTTTTAAACGGTCATTAGTATTCAGGCTGCGTTTGTGTATCACACCAGATGACGCAATTGACTCAAATGGCAAAATGCCCGAAGCCCAGGTTTCACAGCAAGCCCTTACTGATGTTTATCTAAGTCATGAACTGAGCGTTGATACACTTTTTGCTACACTAGAAAAATTTAAATGATATCACTCTTGAAGATCGTGACGGTTTTTGTAGTGTACCAACATGTTCAGTTTGAGCGAAAGTTCTTTGTGATTGCTTAATCTTTTGGTTGGTCTAAAGGGTCTTCTACTTTCTCTAGTCCATTACCTTCGGGTTAGTTGTTCAACGCTCCAAGTATGTTATTTGGGTTATCTCATGTTTTATTATTGCCATGTGCGGTGTGCTCTTTGCACGTTTCTTTCAAGTTTACCGTATAGCTTTTGAATTTAAAACTCATCAGAATCATTTTTTAGCTATTGTTTAATTCGGGAAATCCTGTTTGAGCTTTATATACTCTCCTGCTGCAAATATTAGCTTTAACTCGTAAATATTGATATTTTTAGATTCAAACAGTAGCAAAAGACAATCGAAATGATAATAGTTGGACACCACAGTACTTTGCAACATATTCATAGAGAGTTTTATAATATAGAAGGTCTTATTGTTAAAAGCAATACTGACACCCTTTGGATAAAGGAGTCTAAAAATTATAATGATGATTAATTTCCATATTATTTGAAGTTTAATTCTTTCGTCCTTCATGGAATTATGTTCTTAAAGCAATTTTGCGCATACAACACTACAGAACATTCCAGTAGCTACTAGGACTTAGAAGCAGAACTGAATAACTCTGATATATTGCCCCAATTACTGTAATGTATATTTGATATCCTTAATTTCACTGGCTTTGTTGAAATTTCAATATCACTATTTAGAGCCTAATGCGGCATGTTTAAGACATTACCTGGACACTGTATTGGCACAGCACAAGAAGTACAGACAATTCAGTTCATACAATTATTAACAAACTTCGAACTCACCATTGCCAATTTTAAAGGAAAGTTCCAATTATGGTTTGTTTGAGGCTAGACCATAGTTGTAACAATCATTTTTTTCTTCGATTCGAGAATAATTAGATGGTCGGGCCGAAGGCTTTTTTCTATATTGAAATAACACAGACCCAGCTCCGGAGTACGAAAATTGGTGGTGTTAACAACCTCGTGCCTCGGAAAGCACGTTAAGCCTTTGGTTCTGCGCCTGCGTCATGTAAGTAAAGAAACAAAGGCTGCACCTGTGTATTGTGCACACACTTTTGCAGTATCTATTATCTTCCGCGCAGTTGACTAATCTCAACAGAGATAAGCCGCTGCAGTCGAAATTCGGTTAGGAGTACATTATTCTAACATTTAGATGATCTAGGTCTTGTTTGGTGTATCTTGTCGGTGGACGCCCTACAATGATCTTTTTATTGAAAAGGGCATTTTTTGCCCCAACGGCTAAATATTTGTTCCAGCATAGAAAGAACTCAGATTGGCATTACAACAAGAGTGATAGAATAAAACCTGCTAAATTAAAGAGTAATTGTTCCAAGAATCAATTCACCCTGTAGATATACGTTGTCGATCTGGTTGTTTTATTTTTCCTGTTCGCTTCGTTAAAGCGTATTGTCTAAGTTGTTTATTAGATCGCCACCGTTATAATGCTGAGCTTGGCTTGCTAATGGCGTTGCGATACGACGTCCACGGTTCGATTCTGTTGTAAAAGCCACTTTTAACTTTTGATTTTTTATAAGTTCAAACTAATACCACAATACGGTTTTGTAATATACATGGTGTGCCAATAAATATTTGCAGTATTATTAATACAGGTCTAGTAAGTACTCAAACATAAGTTAAACGACTTTTTTACGTTTTTGGTAGGTATTTAGTAATTAAAATCCTCGTCAGAAAGAAACTATTTATTACACTATAAAAAATACGATTTTCTTTTAACTCTATTTTTACCGAAAACGCTTTTCATTTTGTTTAAAATGCCCATTCATTTATTTTAAAATAAAACTAAAAGGCTTTACACTACTTTTGTAACTTATACAGGGTGTCAAGTAAATGAAGGATAATAAGAAACAAAAAATTCGCACACAGGATTTGAACCTACGACCTTTGGCGAACCAAACCAAAGGTCGTAGGTTCAAGTGACGACCGTCTTGGTGTAGTCGTCCGCACAGCGGACTTCTAAACCAGGCGGTTGCGGGTTCGAATCCCGCAAGGGGCAAATGTTTGTGTGATGAGCACAAGAATTTGTACCTAAGTCATGGATGTTTATATGTATTTAAGTATTTCTATCCGTTATCCTAGTCACCATAGCACAAGCTCACGCTTAGTTTGGGGCTAGGTAATTGGTGTTTGTTGAAAAATTTTATTTAAATCCTACCCGTGTTTTGGTTTCTTATTTAAACTTATATAAATAAGAAAGAACCCTGTGAGTGTTAAAAATATTCAAAAAACTAAGGATAATACAGATTAATACATAATCATGCCCTATTAGAAGCCAAAAAAAATTTAAGTAAACTAACTAGTCTGCACCTAAAGGACTTTAACGGGACACCCGTAATTGTGTATTTTGTGAGATTTTTGGTTTTTAGAAATATTAAAGTATGAATTTTATTTATCCCTATATTTTTTTAATGACCTATTATTTAATTTATTTTGCGACTAAAATATGCTGTATATATAAGTACTCGTATCTGTGGTTGTAATACCAAAGACTGATAATAGATGGCGCTGGCTGCATCCTGACTCGCGGGTCACATTCAATTTTCTGTTCAGCTAAAGTCTTATCTTCTAAGCATTGGAATTAATATAGGGTTTTACAAATTTTGTCAAATGATAAATTTTTGGGACGTCTGTTATATGCAGACGTTAAAATAACTTACTTTGTATGTATGTGTGTATCTTTCCAAAAGCTATAGTTTATCTATTTGCTAAAAAGTAATATTTGTATTGTATTTATTATTATTCCACCTGTGCGAAGCCGGGACTTTGATAAAGATGAATTCAATAATTTGATCTTCTTATTTATGAGCTTTGGCTTGTATCAGTGAAGTCTTCCATGTTTGATCATTCTCTGCTTTCCGTACTTACCTTCATCTCCTGAAGGTATAGTCTAGTTAATTTATTATTGTACTTACTTGTAACTATGAAAAAGAATTGCTTTAATTTTGGAACATGACATTATGAATATACTGACTTGAAATAATGTAATGCGACTCATTTGTTCATTTTTCACACAGTTTTTCTTCATAATAGTTTAAAATAAAGCGAATAACTTTTTTGCTGTCTGACGTCATAAAACCGATGACTTCTATTGTTTTTTCTTAATTTTGGTTTTGTCGTCACCTTTTTACTTGTACGAGAGGTACAGATTTATCGATCCATGGAGCGATTTTGTTATGTAGTTAGTTATTCTGGTCACTGTACGGCCGCACTACAGATGTTGACTTTAAGGTCGCGTTTATTCCCTTCGTGATAAAAGCTGTTTTCGTATTTCAAATGTATAATTTGACGTGCTGCCGACTGTACATTATGTTGTCTTTACGGTTTTGTACAACTTCTTAAAACTATTGCAGTTTATATCTATTGAAGTTAACCTTTTGTTTTTGTACTCCAATCAATTTACAACCAGTTTTAGCAGCTGTAATATTACTTCAATCCTATAAAAGTCAGATCAAATTAATACAACATAGACTTGCCACAAATATCACGTATCTACCGACTCGATCTTGTGAGGGCTAGGCAAATCGGTACATGGAAAGGGCGTTTATATGGATGACATGCTCGTAACGAAAAAATATGGACATGCGATTAAATATTTCAATACTGTTTTGATTACTTGTCTTATGTTGATTTTTAGTCTCCGACGCAATGAGAAGGGGTTTCCGACGCAATGAGACCCTATTCAGTCGCCTGGTGTGAAACTGGCCAGGATTCATTGTTAACAGGGTCATGGAGGTCAGATGGCAGTCGCTCCACTGTAATTCAGTGCAGCGACTGCCATCTGATCTGCCATATCCTGGATCATGGTCTAAAGCGGACCCTGGGCTCTCGCGTGCTAGTGCACAACCGGGATAACGCTAGGATACTGTTGATGATTAAGTTGCCTAGTAAACAAGATGCAATCAAGTCTAAAGGTATATTCGCTTTCATTTACAAAATATATGGAACTGATTTAGTAATCCGTGGAATAATCTCATGACTTGGATACATATTTTGACATTTCGTTGGCGATAGCGATGTTCGCTATAAAATAGATTGAATCTTGTCTGGGCCCTGGTTCGTTTCAGTTCACAGTTTCATAAGTTCATTAGCAATAATAATGGTTGTTGTGATACATTCTGGCAGAATGTAGCTAGTTACCTTTATGCCCTCATAAAGGGATTTTTTCTTTTAATAAGTCGGTAAAAAGAAACAGTTGTTTATCTCACATTAAATTGACATATGTGGGTGTATATGGAGGTGCTTGTGGCGCAGTGGCGGCAGCGCTTTGGTAGTGATACCAAAAGTTAAGCAACCCACGGCGCGGTCGTGATTGGCTGGGTGACCATTCCGACCATGTAAGTGACGTCCATGACAAGCATCTCCGTGCTTCGGAAGGCACGTTAAGCAGTTGGTCCCGGCTAATATCTGTGGTATTAGTCGTTAAGCCTAGTCAGAGGCCCTAGGGCGGCTTGATAACTTCTGACAGTAAGGTTTGTCACTTGCCTTACATACACCCCTCCACCAATCCGCACTGAGCCCGCGTGGTGAAGTATGGCTCGTTCCTCCTCATAGTTGAGGTGAGGCCTTTTCCCAGCAGTGGGATCTAATAGGCTGAATTATAAATTGACATATGACGACCGTCTTGGTGTAGTGGTTCGCGCCCCGGACTAAGCCATACATAACCAGCGGTTGCGGCTTCAAATACAGCAAGGGGCAAATGTTTGTGTGATGAGCACGAGTATTTGTACCTAAGTCATGGATGTTTATAAATGTATATAAGTATGTCCATCCGTTATCCTAGTCAACATAGCACAAGCTCACACACAAGCTCACGCTTAGTTTGGATTATACGTATAATCTGTGGTTTGTGGCTAGGTAATTGGTGTTTGTAAAATAACAAAAATGAAAAATGACACAATTTAATTCCGTTTGCTGCAACTTAATTAAGAGTCTTAGTCGCTCTGGGTTTGTGCTAAGGTTTGTGGACAACCGGATAGATAAGGATCTATCCGTTTAATTTGTCAGTAACCATTTATTTTACAACCTACCATTGGAACATTTGAAACATTCACTTGACAAACTTGACGACCGTCTTGGTGTAGTGGTTCGCGCCCCGGACTTCTAAACCAGGCGGTTGCGGGTTTGAATTCCGCAAGGAAACATGTTTGTGTGATGAGCACGAGCATTTGTATCCAAGTCATGGATGTTTATAAATGTATATAAGTATGTCACAAGCTCACGCTTAGTTTGGATTATAGAATCTGTGGTTCGGGGATAGGTAATTGGTGTTTGTTGAATTAAAAAAAACACATAATTACACAATTTAATTTCACAACACCATTGGAACATTTGAAACATTCACATAAGTCATAACATAACCAACACCAAACTTATCTCCGATCGAAATAATAAATCTGGGGCGTACAAGTATCAATTATGTATTCATGCTCTAATTGTTTTAATTGCATTAATCATTTGGGGCTACAATTTAGAGAACGGTAGCTTTGGATCTTAAAGTATACTGAGATATCTAAGTGGATAAATCATGACCAAATTGGTGCCGAAATTAGAATGTGTTGATTTGGAGATTAAAACTGGAAAAAACACGTTTGTTGTACGGGAGCCCCTCTGAAATATTAATTTTATTCTGTTTTTAGTATTTGTTGATATAGCGGCAACAGAAATACATCATCTGTGAAAAATTCAACTGTCTAGCTATCACATTTCATGAGATATAGCCTGGTGACAGACAGACAGACCGACAACGGAGGCTTAATAACGTGTCCCGTTTTTACCCTTCGGGTACGGAACCCTAAAGACGACTTATATAACATAGATATATTTCAAACACTAATTTGATCAGCTGTTTTAGAGCTAATCGCGGATTTTGAGTTCAAGAAACATACGGAAAAAAATCAAAAACGCATTTTTTGCTAACCTTAGTTGTTGTGATGTTTTATGTTTAACTATTATTTGAAACCATTCATAAGAAACTTAATCTGCATACATTTAGCGACAGTGTAACAAAATCAGCTTTTCTCTATTCTCTATTCTCTACGTCATAAAGGCTGTTTTCGCAGTTCAAATGGGTTACTTGCCGTGCTGCCGACTGTACAAAGAGGCATTGGAAAAGTCAAGGTTTAAAATCTCGTGTTTCATTTGCCATGTAATGTGTGACTGTTTTTGCTAAGTATATACCTAGAGTTTGTTTTCATACGAAATTCAGAAACTGCGTATCCAATTACCACAAGTATTGTGTATATTACCGTGGATAAAAATATTTTCAATGGCTTTGAAATTGTGTGGAAATTGCAAACTACGCATTTAGATTATTCACAGTTGTTTAAAACGAAAACCTATAGTTACTCGTGTATCATAGTTTTTACATCTTGTTTTATAATTAAATTCATATGAAAACTGAAAACAAGTTAGTTTATTGTTCCCTGTTTTATAGTTAGTCCACATAAGTGACCTGGGTTACTGCTATTTATTGTAATATAGGCACAATGTTTTACATACTTATAATAAGAAATATAATTTCTCAAACATTTACTACAATTTTCTTTTAAAACTTGTATAAAAACTAAAAAAAGGTATAAACTTGGTCAAATAAAACAAAAGTAAAAAAAAATTCGTCATCAAGCGAGATTTGAACCCGAGACAAGCCTACATCTAATCCAGTCAGCCATAACGCTCATGCTCACCGGTTCGAAATTAACGACCATATTCTGCGTCGAACAATGCGAAAGAAAAACGCATGAAAACTCAAAAACACGCGTTTTCCCAAACATAACACTAATCTAGATCAATTTTTCTCCCCTTTTCGAATTATTGCTCTCAAGCATGTTCTAACAGTCAACCACATGCTAGTTATCAATGGGATAACATTTCATAGCTGCTAGTAAAGCTAGCAACAAATATCAAGGTAGAGAATCTAAAATAATGATATTTCAATGCCACAGTCGTAAGAATAATGAGTTTTTGTTAACACGTTAAGAGTCCAATGCCACATTCTTTGCTATTACAAACCCGTCATAACGACTTGTCAACTATGACCTTCCGAAAAAGTTCTACAATTTAAATAAGTAAACATTTTCTACGGAATTTTAACTATCATCCAAAATATTTGATAAAAATAATAATGCTAGTTTTATTTATACTTTAACGGAATAGATATGTACAACATATTACTATTCAGTATACCTATATTATACACAGTTTAAAAAATTACACGAATTTCACGCATCTCTCGTGTATTGTATTTGTACTTGTAACAACAGAAAGTCAAAAAAGGTTTTTGTGGTTATTTTGACAAAAGAAAGGCATAGTATGTGAATAGCACACGTCTCACCTACCTATACACAATGTGTTAATTTTACACTTGATCAAACGAAATGTGCGGATATTAGACAAGAAAGTATCGATAAAAACCGAAAAAATTGTATATTAAAATGAAGTTAACAAAACGTGTATTTTTTTAATTTATAGATAAAAATAAGATTACCAGTTTATGTTTGATATCGTATTTACTTTTATTGCTAGTTAGTCTTTCTAGCTTTCAAACAAGACTTCTTTAAATAAAAAAACCGTATACTTAAAAAGAAAAAAAACTTGAGATCGGACAATAAGAATTTTATTTAAAAAAATAAAGTAGGTGGTTATTGTTTTTTTCTTCAGGTTTTTTGAGGATAAATATTTGTCTAATATCTGCACATTTTGTTTGATCAAGTGTAAAATTAACACATTTTATAATAGTTTTGTAAAAAAAAAAAATTGCTTACCGTGAACATTTTAAACCTGACATGACTCAAGATATGCCCATAGATACTTATCGCCAAAAAATTTCACTGCACGCTCGAAACTTTCCGTTTATGTTAATAAATCCACCAAGGCGGTGGAAAGTAAAAGTAATAATTGCATAGATGCGCTCGCGCCGATCGCCCAGAACCTTTGTAAGTGTGTCAAATGTCACAAAAAGAGTTATGATGGGGTCCGCTGACGAAAGTTGACGGACCGCCAACGTGTTAAATGAAGACGATTTATGTCAAAAACAGTTTCGTTTTACGTAAACAAAATATTTGGCTGCAATTAATTTTAGTGCAAAGTATAGAGAAGACAGAGCATCAAACTATTATTGATAGCAAGCAATTATTGATAACTCAATCGCTTTGACAAAAGCGCTGGTTCTTCTCAGCACTAACACGCAATTTGGCCTGAAGCAATGGTGTAGGGCTTAAAAATATGGTGGGACGTGTATAAGTGCCCCCTTGGGGTCTACTACATGCATAAAAAATGACTTTTATGGGTTTTTATTTTAAGCTAGAGGAATGAATTCAATTGTTTGGAAGATATCGTCCAGAAAGGCACTTTATTCAAACTTTTCTACAGAACCCTGTCAAGGAATATTTTAAGGAAAATAACATGTGTCCCTTACTTACAATATTTATATAAAAAATACTTTTAGTGGTATTTTTGATGCTTACTACAAATACTCCTAAAAGCTAATGGGGAGGATGTTGCTGTTTGCCGTCATTGAGAAAAATGAAAAAAAAAACAATGACGACGTGTTACGGAGAAGTCCACTTTGAAAAAAAAACCGTGCTCTATGGAAGTAAAAATACATGGGGAATGATAATGATAGATCGATTGAGATGACCATGTTAAGCAGTGGGAATCCTTCGACTTTATCTCGTTGATATTTTTCTACGCTAGCCAAGCCGCAGTCAGTGCCTAACTTACCAGTTTATTAACCTCCTACGGCCATGACATTAAATGGTCCTAGTTATTGCAGCTCGTGGTTCTACTATTAATCCAATATCTTAAATGTTCTCCCACCTGTCAAACCCCATAAGACCCGCGGGCGGGATGATAACATTTTTTTAATTGTTTCTGGAAACATGATACTTACGTGAAGGTTTAAAACAACTCTCATTGCCAATATTCACTGCTCACAACAGAACCGGCTCAGGGAGCTTACTCCGGTTGATGATGCCCGTAGTTTTGACTGTAGACGTCCCTGTCACTCACGACAGAATGATAACGCGAACAAGCGAGATGGCTAGACTCGAAAAAATACGGATATCATCAACCGGGCCTCAGATATTAACGGTGTTATTACAAAAAAAAATAGACCAGGTTTAAAATGGGTCTAAATATTAGCCGACAACAGAGGAATGAATGACACATTCGTGACATAACCTAATAGAGAACCGCTTTTCTAATTGGCTAGCTAATAGCTTAGTCCTGTCTTAAACCCGGTACTATGTTTTTGGAATAACCGGGTTCGTGGTCCTAGTCATTGCAGCTAGTGGTCCTACTATTAATCCAATATCTAAAATGTTCTCCCATTAAAACAACTCTCATTGGCAAATTTCACTGCTCACAACATAACCCAAGGCCCCGAGTGATCGATCAAAACACACAAAAACAGAACCGGCTCACCGCATACCACGGGGCAACAGCCGGCATGTGGCCTACAGTTAGGCCCAAGGTCGTTCCTCTACCACTCCCAATGGTATCCTTTTTTTTTGTACATTCACCCGCCGATTTTCGGCGGCCTTATTTAGGACTGTCATCAACTTCACACCTGTAGATATTGCATCATCATATCATATCATAAACTGTAACTAAATGTACTGTAAACTAAAGTTTATAGTTTATTTTCGGTAAAACTTTAGCTTTTTAAACTGTCATATCTGCCAAAAAGTCAAATCAAAAAATGCAAAAATATGACATGAACGTCACTAAATACAAAATAAATTAGAACTTTAGGGGCCAGAACACGCCGGTATGTTTTTCGCTTCGAGTCAAAACACAGACAATTTTAGCAAATGCTAAGGAGATGACACCGGACCAAACCTGCTATCTGTCAATTGAATAAATAAATGTTAAATTAAGAAGAGCATATCTCTTCTTCCATACACTAAAAGTAAACTTAAATTATGGCCATTTATTCATGGCTAAACATTGGGCTTTCAAAAACTTTTATCAAAATATATTTTCTAAGCTGACTGTACACACCTCTCTTTACCGCTACCCCCAAAATGACGTAAATCGCCACGCTACCAAAGCCGTTTTGAACTGTATTTTTCAAATGTCAGATTTCGTTTTTGTTTTCATTTGAATCTGGAATTCGATAGGTCAAAAGCCATACGACGAATACATTTTTGCAAACTTTTTGGAAAAGTTTCTTTGACGATTGGATTCTGTTTGTGTTCGATTTTAAGATGGCCGATGAAAAAAATGGCTGGTACACAAATAACTATCTACATACTGATTATGTCGAGTCCTGTGTGTGATAAGTCAGAAAGATGACAATGAAGATGCTATATTTAATAATATTTATGTAGTCAATTGCCATAAATATTTTTTTTTCTTTCAGGTACGGAATTTTTGTAGCTACATCTTGGCTTGACCCAGAAACCTGTGTTATAAGAGAAAATTGAAATTTTTGAGCAGGTAGATAGATCAGTTACTAACCATGATAATAGAAGGCACCGTCTGTATCGTAACTCGCGGTTGGTTTTCGATTTTTCCTGTACAGGTAAATAAATAAATACGTATGTATCGATATCGTGCGATTCTCGTACGTTATGGCAGACGTTAAGTTTGTAGTTCATTCTTCGTTCGTCGCGTCGGTCTTGTTCTATTAGTAATATACGGGGTCCGGGGTGTACAAAAAATAAAGGATAATCATATAACTGATTTTAAGTATCGCCGTGATAGGCAAAAAAATCATCATTTGTTGAAATGGCCTAAATTAATATCTAATTTTTGTTTTTAAAAATTAGAAAATCTATCGAAACTGGTAATACTTAGACTTGAAAAAAAATTGGCGTGTAGTAGACCACACTGTGTCCTATTCGCAGTTATAGGATTATCCTTCATTTTTTGGACACCCTGTATATTGTGAAGCGGTAGTATGCGAGTATATCTATAAGGAGGAGTACTTAGTCTTAGAAAGTGAAACTATCTAGCTAGCCTGGATTTCACCAACACATGTTTATTTTAAATCAGCCGGTTTAGCATTAATTGACATATTTTGTATGGGACTACTGTCAAATTAACCGTCAATCATCGAGGTTTACCGACTGTTTAAAAATTTGTGAACTCGGGTCTAAGCCGATTTTGAAAATACTTTTAACCAGAGAAAGTTAAATTACTTCTGTTTGTCTAAGTGACATACGTACTAATAATATACACCTAAGTCATGGATGTTTAAACGTATTTGTATATCCGTTATCCTAGTCGCCAAAGCACGAGCTAGCGCTTAGTCGATGCATCAAAACGAACACCGCGCTATGAGAGAAAATTATAAATAAAAGTGTAACGATGTGGCCGAGGATGAGTCATGTCTTTAGCCTATTCTCTCCTTTTTTGACAGCATCAGGATGATAGTGTTTAGAGAATACTTCAGCCGGCAATAAATAAAATCTACTCTAGCCTTTTCCAAGAGGAACCTAGATACAAAACGTTTTTAACGCTATTAAAACCAGTGTTGCCAGCACACAAAGGAAAGAAGGTCGAAACCTTGATCGAAAACGGCCGAAATATGGCATGAAAGGCCAAAATTGAAATAAATAAAACCTTATTTGACTAAAAATTAGTATTTAATGTTTTTTTAATAGTAAAGGGTTAAGGCGCGGAAAGGCCACAAAAAGGCCGGTCACTGCCAAGGGCCGAAATAATTTCAAAAGGCCGAAAATCGGTCCTTAAGGGCCGAACTGGCAACACTGATCACGACGATCGTGTATGGTATGACAATGTGTAGTGAACCTTTAATCGACATAGTAACTACCAAGGCGGTGGCCTCAATAAACCCAATCCCTGGTTACTAGTCTGTGCTCTGTAACCCTAAGCTTGGTTCCGACCGGCGCAGGCGCAGCGACCATCTGGCGGGTCTCTTGTTTCGTCACCGCATATGCTGTGGTATGTAGGGCTGCGAGGGAGGTGGTACAGATTTTAAGTATATGTATAAGCTTTTTTTTGGTATTTTTAAAAATAACAGTGTTATTTTATTTTTATAAGTTTGAATAAGACACCGAAATTCGCACATGGGTTAGATTTGTACCTTTGGCTAACCGGGCTGTTAAATTTTTTTGGAAAACAGATTTTAAGAAGCAATATCAAATTCAAAAATTCAAATTTATTTATTTCTTCTCCACAATCAAAGTAAATACAAAAGGTAGGCAAGGTTACAATTTTAAGCTCTGAAAGCATCTGAGCTAGGCTTCATGCCTGTGTTACAGAGAACCAGTACTCTCCTCTCTAGATGTGATCAGATATAAATATTAACACAAAATGCAGTGAGTTGAAAAGCAAAGAACAATAATGGAGAATTAAGCAAAAATAATAATAGCACTAACTATAAATTGTATGCGTGTGTGTAAGTCTGTGAGTCTGTGTTTGTGTGTTTGTTTGTGTGTGTGTGTGTGTGTGTGTGTGTGTGTGTGTGTGTGTGTGTGTGGGTATGTGTGTGTGTTTATGTCAGTATTTGAAGCCGTTTACGGTAACATGAGATTTTCTGTCGTAGAGTAGTCCAAAGTCTGAAAGTAATTGACCACCCTTCTCTTGCAGTGAAATGAGGTTAGGGGGTTAATGTGTAAATAGGTTACAAAAAAGGTACCATAAATTATAGGCAGCATATTATGTGAAATAGTTTGGTCTCATGCGGTGAACGAACATAAATTGCGTTTACTGGTGACTTGAAATATTGGAGGCATAAGTAAAGTTAGCCTATAAAGATCCCACTGCTGGGCAAAGGCCTCACCTCAACTACTCAACTATAAGGAGGTACGAGGCATACTCCACCACTGGGGCTCAATGCGGATTGGTTGTCTGTAAGGCAAGTGACCAACCTTACTGTCAGATGTAATCAAGCCGCAAGGGCCTTTGACTAGGCTTAACGACTAATATCAACAGATATTAGCCGAGATCAACTGCTTAAGCCTTCCGAAGCACGGAGATGCTTGTCATGAACGTCACTTAAATGGTCGGTATGGTCACCCATCCAATCACGACTACGCCGTAGGGTGCTTAACTTTAATGGAGGCATACATTGCTACTATTTTTACCCCACTGCGGAAGGAGGGTTATGTTTTTCGAGAGTATGTATGTATGTATGTATGTATAATTGTTTGGCACGCCCTACAGCCCAAACGGCTTAACAGTTTTTGACATATGAGGTGTCATTTAATGTTACAAAATTGTAAGAGTGACATAGGCTATATAAATTTTAAAAATGGCGCCCGCAAATGGAAGTAAAGGGTCCCGACTGCTATACAATTTTTAATATGGGTATCAATTTAACCAGGGTATGACCTCTTTCTTGTTTTAGGGTTTTAAAATTTCCAATTACACAGAAATGCAGTCGGGTTTTTTAGTTTTTTAAATTACCGTTTTTTTAATACGTAGTGACAGCCCTAAACAAGCTAGGCAAGGGGACATGTGCCATCTACATTTATGGTGCATACTTGCAGACGTTTCACAACCTGCCCACGGAATGTGGACTGCCACGTTTGGATCCTAGGGCTAGCTTCTTGTTGCCATGTTGATTTACTAGTATTTTTTAGCAGTTTAGTGATGGCAGAAACGGAGGTGGCCATTGGGAAAGTTTGACTTAACATTGCTTAATAAGTTTATTTATTTCACAAAAATTGTTACATTGACTTATGCAGTGACCGAAGCGCCCTTTTAAGCTCAAAAGCCTGTATCAGGGAGCAACGCTCTTCCATTAATTAAGGTTGTTATCAGTACACAGTAGTTAAAAAAAAAAGATAACAATAATAACACAAATTAGAATTTAAAGGTTATACTTCTGTTTATAAAAATTATATTTATGCGTGCTTGTGTGTTGTGTGGTGTGTGTGTATGTGTGTGTGTGTGTATGTGTGTGTGTATGTATGTTTGTTACTATTTGATAATAACAAGTAATGCCTCCAGATCATCATAGGTTTTGTTTTCTAAGTGCACCTGTAAGCATCTCTTACAATCTCTATATGTTTTGTTATATAAGTTACCATTCTTATTAATAACTTTATATAGATAGGCCGAGCGAGCTGTATATTGCCCAGAAGCAAAACAGTATTGAATTTAGGGGTCTCTATCTTCTGCCTTCTTTTTGCAGCATTGCTGGCATCGAACTGTACTGTTTTGTGTTTCTTAGGAACTGTTTGTATAATGTAGAGTTTTCTAATTGACAGTATTTGCGTAATTTGGTAGAGTTTGTCAGTCCGAAACCTTCGCTTTTTGAAATACATAACTTTTACCAAGTTACGTTGTGCACGTTCTACCTCAAGAAATCTTGTCTTGGCCGCACCACCCCAGAGAGGCAAACAGTAGGCTAGGACAGACTGTACCAGGGATACATATATATTATTTAAAAGACTCATGTTTTTATCCCCCAGCTCGGTATCTGTCTTTGGTACTACATGTCTCAATATCTTGAATATCCAAGTAAGATTTCTTATTCTTTGAGTGACATGTTCAAGCTGAGGATACCAAGAGAGTCTTTGGTCCAACCACACTCCCAGATATTTTACTTGTGCTACTTTTTGTAAAGTAGGGCAGTAGCAGTTTTGCCTATCACTGACATGACACTGATGAATCCTCACCACAAAATCCTGTCCGGGCTGGCCGTTATTATAGATGCTGAAGCATATGTAATTACTTTTAGCTGTGTTAAGTGTGAGGAGGTTATAACCCAGCCATTCTCCTATTTGCTCAAGACCCATTTCTGCATTTGCTCTAGTATCTTCCCAGGATTTCCCGGTAAAAACAACGGCAGTGTCATCCGCATAGGAGAATATTTTGGCATCCTTTATGGTGATATTACACAGATCGTTCTGGTAAATTAAAAATAACGTGGGACCAAGAACACTCCCCTGCAGAACACCAAACGACACATTTGTACAGTCACTAGTGTAATTTCCTAATTTTACCATTTGATTCCTATTTGCAAGATAATCCGAAAGTAATTTCAGCGGAACACCTCTTATACCGATCTTGTTCAGCTTGTGTACAAGGATGGGGAGAGAGACCGTATCGAAAGCTTTTTTTAAATCCAAGAATACTGCCATACATTTGTTATGTTTATCCATTTCCTCCACTACCAGAGAGCTCAGTGCAGAAATTGCATCTTCTGTTGACTTCTTCTGTCTAAATCCAAACTGAGAAGGAGAAAGGATGGCATATTTGTTTAAATAGGCGACTAATCGTAGATTTATAAGCTTTTTGAGAATTTTCGAAACTGCTGGCAGCACAGATATGGGTCTATAGTTACCTACATTGTCTCTGTCTCCAGACTTGTGCACCGGAGTAATGATCGACCGCTTCAAGAGAGTTGGGAATATTCCTTTATCAAAGCACAAATTTGCTAGGTGAGTTATGATAGGGATGATAACGTCTTTAGCGTGCTTAAGGAAAGCGGTCGGGACATTATCCCAGCCTGGAGAACTTTCTGATTTTAGGTTCATCAAAATGCCATAGACTTCATCATAATTAGTGCTTAAGAGTACGAAGGAGTTCGGTTGTGTTGGTAGGTTTCGGAGGTAAGAGTTAGCGTCCCTTTCGACATATTGAATATTTTCAGCGAGCTGTTTACCAATTTTGGTGAAATAGTTATTGACAGAGTTTACAGAAGCTACCGGGTCATCATTAATATTAAGAAGTTCTGTATTAAAATTGTTTAGCTTATTAGTATGTGTAATTTTTTTTTTATATTTTGCCATAATTGTTTGTTATTTTGAGCCGATTTTGCTAACAAATCTCTTTCATAATCTCGTTTTAGCTTTTTTATAAGGTTGTTACAGTAGTTTCTATATCTTCGGTACGTAATTTTGGTTATTTCATTGTGGGGTTCACTACGTGCTTGTTTTTGGAGCTTATTACGATTCCTGATGCAGCGTAAGATACCGCGTGTGATCCAAGGTTTTAGGATACGACATTTTTTTGGTATAGTAGTAGTTATTGTATGTTCTTTCAGTGAGCTGGTTAGCGAGCAAATCAACTGATGGGTTA
This sequence comes from Pyrausta nigrata, assembly GCA_949316185.1. NCBI lineage: Eukaryota > Metazoa > Arthropoda > Insecta > Lepidoptera > Crambidae > Pyrausta > Pyrausta nigrata. Next base: position 12,908,086 of record OX438957.1, on the reverse strand, counting down.
TAAGTTCAGGGTTATCACATTGTATAAGTTTCTCTAAATTTTGATTTTTAAAGTGATCTAGAGCCTTGTCAAAGTCAGTAGAAGTTTTTGTTTTAGATACAAAAGAGTTAGGTTTGATTTTTGATAGTAATAGAAACGTTGTAAAGTGATCAGTAGAGGTCGTGCGTAATACAGCTATAGTTGCCTGCACCTTGAGCTTATTGTAGCTCTCATCTGTAAAATACATGAAAGAAAATGCTTAGCAATAAGACAGCCTAAATTGTACGATTCGTTATTAACATTTATGTAAATGTCTTCTCTGTGTTGTTTGCAATATAGAGTATATAAATATATCTATTTAAGTATCCATAAGTTAAGTTAGTTACTATTATAATATTTATACTTAAATGCGAAAGTGTCGTCTGTTGCTTCTTGACGCTTAAACCACTGAACCGTTATAAATGAAATTTTGTTTAGAGATAGTAAGAACGTAGAAAGGACAAAGTCAAATTTTGTCGCGTTATAAAAACATTAAGGGCGTGAAATTGATGATGAAAGTATAGGTTTAATGGATATTATTTTGGCTTTTAGCGCGTGTAAAGTCGGGGGTATAAGCTAGTGAAAGATATATTTGTATGCCTCGTTGGTGGGCTAGTGCTAAGCACGCTGACTTCCATCTACGATGTCTTGGGTTCGAATCTTGGGTCGGTTCGATCTTTTTTTGTAAGTTTTTCTCCCTTGAAATAACTCGGAAGCAGCTCTGGAGCCCAGAAGTTGATGGAGTCCATTAAAATTTTAAATAATTGTAAAAATAGCACGATCGTTATTTACTGCAGTTTTTTATATTTATGAGTTGAATAACATTCTCCAAATCGTGTATATATCCTCCGTCAAATATAATTGCGTTGATTACATAATTATGATAATCTTACATTATTAATACTACGAAATAAGTCGTAAAACTTATAAAATCACTGGTAATGCAAGCTAAAAGCCAAAATATTAAATAAGTAGGTTAGTAGGCAAAAATAATTTGCTGTGTTAATGTGGTCTTTCGCAATTAATTAAGTATGTTTTGACTGCCTCGTTGGTCTAGTGGTCAGCACGCAGGGTACTATCCACGAGGTCCCGGGTTCGAATCCCGGGTCGGGCCGAGAGTGATGGGGTTTTTTCTGTCTTGAAATTACTCAGACACAGCTCCGGAGTCAGGAAGTTAGTGGTGTTAGTACCCCCGTGCCTCGGAAAGCACGTTAAGCCGTTGGTCCTGCGCCTGATCTCTCTACGGTCATGTCGGACTGCCGTCTCACCGAATTATGAGAGTGAAGGAACAGAGAGTGCACCTGTGTATTGCGCACACACTTGTGCACTATAATATGTCCCGCGCAGTTGGCTAATCTCTGTTGAGATAGGCCGCCGTAGTCGAAATTCGGCTAGGAGGACATTATGTTCGTCTAATATTATTATAAAATGTATTATATTTTTTCTAAGTACCTATTCTCTAAACGACAAAACTGCAGGTGCCATAGAAAAAAAAAGTCACTGTTAGAGCCTTCAAATTCGATCTTTTAAAAACATTGTCCCCGTTATTACCGGGTTTAAGTCAGGACTAAGCTAATAGCTAGCAAATTAGAAAAGCGTTTCTCTGTTAAGTTATGTCACGAATGTGTCATTCATTCCTTTGTTGTCGGCTAATATTTAAACCTATTTTAAACCTGGTAATTTTTTTGTAATAACACCATGTAGGTATGTCAATAATACCGATTTATCGATTCAGAGATCCGTTTGCGAATTATAAAGTTTTAACGCCTTGAGGATCATAAGGCGCGGGCGTCCTGATAACAATTGATTGTCCATTGTATCTGAAAACATGATATCTGAAGGAAAAGCACCAAATTTTATGTTGGAGTCAATTGTCACCACCCTCTGTCAGTCAAACGGTTGATTTTGGGTACGTAAAAAAACCTTTAGAGTAGCATTTATGAATGAATTTAAAAGGAAAACTATCACGGATAAGTGGGCTTTCTGGATGCAGAGCCCTTGCAAACGGTTACTTCAGGAATCTATCGAGGAGACCCCAATATGTATACGGTCCAACTTTAACAATTGTATTCCTTTTCTCAAAAAAAAAAAGATCAGCTGTTTTTTTTGTGATTTCGATGTTGGTCTTTCAGTAAAAGTTGATTTATTAGATTAGCAGAATCACCCTCCAAAGGGAATAAAACTGATCTTGTTAGACCCTGTATGTGACAGACCACAAGAAAAGGTACCTTATGGTCGGTTGTGACTTACGACGTTTTGTTTAATAGTAATGCCGTGCATAACGGCATTACTATTGGTTAAGATAACAAAATGTCTTACGTGACAACCGACCATAAGGTACCTTTTCTTTCATACATGTTCAGCATTGGACGTCCTGGGACGGAAACCGCGGAATGTAGATAGAGACGATGACTTAAAGTAGGCAGTGGAATCAACACCATCATTAAGAAAGTAAAGCTACTTTCGGCTGACATAAGCAAAGCATGTTAAGGTCATGGCATACTATAACGGCACCGCCTCAACCCAGCTTGCCATAACTTGCCATTCAAGTTAGAGCATTAAGTTGTGAGTCGTACAAAATATTTTGTAAATTCGAGGCGATGTCGTGCTGCACCCGTGCTGTTGCGGTGCCGGTAGTGTGCCATGACCTTTAGCCGCCTAAATCAATTGAAAGAGAGTTTTGAACCTCATTATAACTTTCAAAGCTAATCAAAACAAGCCACCATCTTGTCATTTGATATTCAAATCCCACGGAACAAAGAATTTGTCTTAATTAACGAGAAGCGTTCGTTCACTTTCGATTTCTGGCCCTTCGTTAGATTGATTTTGAATAATTTAAAACTTAAAAACCTTTATTAAGTTTTAAATTAACCAAACTTGATTTTTAATTTTTGAAGTAGCCAGAACTTTCAAGTAAAGGTTATCGGAGTTTTTCTTATTGATGGGTTCCATAGAAGACCACTTAAAAACCTTTTTTGATACTTTAACCATAGTACCTACTGATTGCATTGGGTGCAACAAGTAGGTAAGCTTAAGTAGTAATAGGCAGCTGATGAAACTGTTTTTATTTAAATATCTGCATTTTTCTGCTATACCCACAAACATACAAGTAGTAATCTGTAAAAATATCTCAAATGATATGGAACTCTATGTAATCAACATACGTTTGAATTGTGTGGCTTACTGTACATACAGAGCTACTGTCTTGGTTATGCGAAAGCCGAACGCTCTGAACAAATAGTTTCCAATCAATAATACGCATGTTTAAATATTTACCTAGGGGTACTCTACTATTTTGTCGTCTTGTTATGTAAACATCTCTACTCGTAGAATTTTTTGGTCACGGAAAACGAATTTAACATTATTTTTTGCGTCTCTTACCTCTTTGAGAACAAAAGTGTGATCTTGTAGTCTATACTAATACATATTATAAAGAGGAAAGATTTGTTTGTTTATTTGCATCGAATAGGCTCCGAAACTACTGGACCGAATCAAATTAAAATTTGGCACACAGATAGTTTGAGACACTGGAAAGGACATAGGCTACTTTTTGTCGCGATATAAAATCATAAGGGGGGTGAAATGGGGATGAAAATTTGTATGGAAAATCCGACTTTTAGCGCGGGCGGAGTCACGGGGAACTGCTAGTTTTAAATATTTTAATATTTATTGCGATTATGATCCTTGTTTGCAAAAAAAACAACGTGGCCTGCTCACTGGATCCCTAGGTTCTGCGAACGACCATTTTGAATATTCACGTACTTGGTAGATAAAAGATTAGTATTGGTCCTCAAAAATATAACGCCAGTGACGACACGAAAAGAATAAGAAGTATAAGAAACGTATCAAATTACGACTTCGCTACTTTATTGTGTAATAAATGTTATTGCTTCTTAGGCTCTCATTGGATTTGATACAGATATGTCGTTCACTCGACTCTATCAAAGAAGTTTTTGACGTTTTATCTGTCTCGTATATAAGAATTAATATCTTTGTTTGTTCTACCTAACCTAAAGGTTGCCGCGAGATTTTACCTGTGATGTATTTAATTTTTTTGTTTAGATAAACAAAAAAATAACATAACTTGATATGAATGAATTTAATTTTTAAAAATCAAACTTCTAAATACGCCTAGTAAGTACTAAAATCTCGCGACAAGCTTTTATATCATATAAATTGTGTAATGATGTTATGAGTTGATCGTAAAAGTTTTAAAAGGTACATTTCTTTTATTATTTTTAGCGCATTTACATAAAACTTGTTTTTTAATATATTTACACAATTAATATCGAAGCTGTAATTTGAGTGAAGTAAAATACGAGAATTAGGCCTCTTCTGATGCCTACTTTATTGCTTCACGTTACGCAAAGGAAAGCCCTATGAGAAATAATATATATCAACGTTTCCCCGGTTTCGCTCTCAACGACTCATGCTCACGCGCACATTTCTGTTATTTCCCAGTACGTGGATAATTAGGTGGGCAAAGCTTTGCGCAACTTGCGGGTTCGATGCCTGGTAGTGACGCGAGTTTATCGATAGTAACTTTATTTATTAGATATAGGTATCGCAATTTCTTAAGTTTCCCAGATATATTTTTTTTTCATTACAAAATAAAAAGCATCATTTACCATCATCATTTTGATTTGGTTGTATATCAATAACACTATCGAAACGTAGCAGTTGGTATATTAGTTGTCGCTCTACGATCTCATTCCTATTTTTTTAATACGACAAACAGAGCTGTTTTTATCAAAATAAAATGGCGCTGTTTTTTAGTTGCCTACAAAATCATTTTTTTATTTTAATTCATGCATCAGTCAAATAGCACCATGTCCTGACAATAGGTACGAGTATTTCTCCTCCAATAAGTTTTATGTTATTTTTGTTTTCACATACATTTTTCGTACTTTATAGTATCATCTTATCGACAAACCCTTATCGATGACAGTACATCTCTATTCACGAGCTCACTTTCGTTGAAATTCCGTGCGTTTGCGCACAAATATCTTTAAATTGCCTTAAAAGGTTAACATCATTCACGTTTTTCAGCCTAATTACAAGTATGTCTATTGTTTCTGCCTTTTGTGTGAGTACTATAAGTTCTGATTATTCAATGAATGAATGGAGAATGAAGCTGGCATTTTGATGAGGCCAGTGATATCTGTTACCAATTAACTTTTCCTTTTCAATATAATGATACAGTTTGTTTTGTGCATTCAAGGTCTTAACAACTTCATATTGGATCAAAGTTAGCATAGGCTTTATTATTATTAATAAAATTTGGGCAAGATACAAGCCAGCTCGACCAGTGATTGGTCTATTGTGGCAGCCCTTTTGATTATAGCTCACTACTTAATCCCTCTGAATCCAGAAATCGCCAGATTTTTCGGGGAGGGAGCGTTGTTATCTCACATTATATGCTGTCTTAAATGGATACTTATTTTACTCATAAGCGGCTATGTGCATAGCCGTTTCTTCTTCTTCGAGTGGCAGAATCGGCGCATCAACGTCACACGCGTCCTCGGTCAACTTCATGGTTGCCATGTGTTTGTTGAGTTTGCAGTGACCCGTCAATACAAATCATAGACTAACTTTTAGTTTTTTGTCCAAACATGTGATGTTGATGATGATAAAGTTGCAAAACTATAGGTTGTCCAGTAAATGAAGGATAACCCCTTAATTACAGATTAATGACATTATGCTCTACTTGAGGAATCAATTTCATCAGGAATGTCTTACCATTTTCGAGACACAAATATTTAATTTTAAACAATGTCATACTGTAGGGAACAATTTGATAAATCTTACAGAAATATTATTATAACAATGAATGACATTTACTGCTTTATTTGGACTGGGCACCCTGGATATAAACACCATTTACTTCTATTATCTTCCTTAGAACTAAGACAATAAAAAAAGTCATTTAAAGTCCCCATTACAACCACTCTTATAGATCGAATAGGGTTTTTTACACATCGTTCAATAGACATTTCTTACTTCGATCTTTCTCGTGTCCTGCTTAGGATTCCGTTGGCGTATCTCATTTATGCTATTGTTATAACCATACGTGCCGTAGATGTAAATATTAACCCATAAATCCAATTTCACATTCTCACAAACAATTCGATCAAACGGTAAAGTGCATTTTCGTCATCATTCAATTGCCGTAGGTGCCATAGCCTGACCAGGAATATATGGGACCTGAATTAAGGGCGCTACGAATCCCCTTTATATGACAACACTTGATAAAATCATACTAGCGTAGATTGGCAACTGGACATTTAAAAAATATACAATTTATATAATATCATTTACGTTACATTTCTAACAGATTCTACGATACAAGAACAAGACAGAACACTTGCAAATTAAATACTTATTATGTAATATAAGCCTTGAAATTTGGACCAAATTGTAATAATTTTTGTTAAACCACAGTCGGGTAGAAGTAAAATACCTGTTGTTCTTGTAAATGTTTTTATTTGTTATGTTAGAAGACTATTAAAATGTTGTATATGAAATTTTTAAAACGAAATATTTCAGTAAAATAGCTAAGCAGGGTTGAAATTAAGAAAATAAAACTCTTAAAACAAATTAATATAATTGTAATTTTTCAAAATCGGTATTAAAATATTTTCGGTTACCATCAATGGCCAATTCTCACTGTTCACACTACATGACGTACCAAAAATTGTAATGTGACAACTAAATCGTAATTCATTTAAATAAATTATGTTAACTACACAGATTTCCTTGTTGAAAATTACTAAAACACATGTTAAACCACTTTTCTTTTACGACAGCGAATAGTTTTGGGCGTTTTTAACACATAATTTTATCACATACTCGAAAATTAGATTACGCGTCCGCTTTGACACTAATCAATATGACAATTGATGACATGTCAGTGACGATTTGAGGTTTCTGTTGCCAGTTAAAGAAATTAGTTCCAGTTGTTTTCCACAATATGGCAAAGTCCCATATATTCCTGGTCAGGCTATAATATATTTATCAAAATGCCAATAAACATGTCCATTTTGGTGTGGTGTGGTGTGTTTTAGATCAGCGAAAAGAAACTGTATTGCATATTTAAAGACCAATCAGTAATTTTTGCTTTTTGTTATGTTAAACAATTTTGTAATGTTAATTAATTAATTCAAAGTTTAGGAATTAAAGAAAAAAGCCAACCCTTACCTTCTACTGCAAACTACATTCGTACGAAGTGTTATCGTCTAGGTACCCTACGGTGAGAGATGTCCAAAAGGCAAGCGACGATCTATTCGTGGAGATTGGCATTCTCTTATCTCCAACAGGGAAGAAGGGTGACGTTCGGGGAAAGCCTTACGCTCAGTAGTTGGCCAGCAACAGATGCGTTCACTAGCCAGCAACGGTATTTTCTTTTAAACCCTGTATTATCCAAACGCTACTTAAACCACTCGCTGGACCTATGTCTCAACGCTACTCGCCACATTTGCGGCTGCAAGCGCATTCTCTGAAACGCACCAACTTGCATATCTCACAACCATCGTTCTACTAAATTGAATTATTGGCTTACGACCATACCGTTGTGCTTAGAGCCCACTCTGTGAAACCACGTCCAAATGTTAGGATATAGCCATTGCACTCACACGCACTGTCAAGCCGGCATGAGTGACAAAGACTGCTGTCTCGAAAATTCATCGTCTTCACAGACAGATTCAGAGTAGGGTTCCAGTACGTGACCAGAAAGCGTACAGTTCGATAACGCTGTCAGACTGTCATTTAAATATCTCTAAGCATCGATTTGAGGGAACTCTTGGACATTTATAACGTCAAATTATAATTTCAAGTCCTCAATCTGAATTTTGTGATTGATGGTTTCCAGAGCGGAATAGGGAACTGCTAGCAGTATAGCAACGAGTTATCGAATCTGACTACAAAAACTTAGTTGTAGTTTTCCTCAAACTTGTCCATGTCCACATCATAGCAATTTTGTTGTTGTTGAAATTATTGTTTTCTACAAGCTTATCCATATCCCCAATACAGTAATTTAATGTTGTTGATAATGTAAAGGTCTTTGCAGTTGATCTAGGAATTTAAAGATGCCATTTCGACTGATATAAATTCACTACCTCTGTAATTAGATGTCATTTAAGTTTAATATTTGTGCCGGAACTAGCCTAGAAGCGATCTGTTGACGCGTTCTTTTTAACTTTAACAATGTTACTTGTACAATTTGGAAAAATATCTTATGCAAATTATTGTTTCACAGCATGTGTATTCCCAACCACAAGTAAGTTCTTTCTCTAAACCTCATTGGGTGTTTTAAGTTGTCAAGAGGTGTATGTTAAATCTTGATACTCTTACGAAGCAATCTTAAAAGCAATTTCTTTGAAATCAATTTCAAACCTCTTTAATTTTCCTCGTCAAAAAACCTTAAAAAAAGAACACGAGTCGATTCCCTTATAAGCTCACATTCGGCTCTGACTCATCTTTAATCCGGAGATCATTGTCTCGTGGCATTAGCGTTGTGCGAGAGAGACAACCGTATGTATCAAAATAGCTGTATCTTAACACAATTAATGTGAAATCAGGTAGGTCCGCTCTTTCGACTCTTGCAGCACTAGCTTCAACAAAATCTTTAGTCTGATGCTTGATTTGTGACAAGAATGCTAAAGGCGTGTACCTTCACTCTACGAGATGATATAACATAATATACTTCATCGCACGCACTTCCAATCACTCCGTTACACCGTAATCTCCCAAAATTATCGGAAAATGGCAGAAGTCATCCTCAGTTAAGAAAACTGTAGATAGGCATGGATTGCCAATCAGAACAAAAAAGAAGAAGAGGTGGTATAACCTGACGTATGAAATATGCCACGTTCAGAAACTTGGCCAAAAGACGTTCTTAATGACAGTAACGATGTCGATCTGTCTGACATTGGTCATGTCGGATTGCCGTCTCACCAAACTATACAAGTCAGTTAGACAAGCACTCAACATATGGCATGGTATACTTTCACGAGCGTCAGTCAACGCCTTGTGTATTCTCAGATCATTAATAGCAGAGATTTGTTATTAACTCGGTAATTCTTTGCAAACCTGTGCAGCCAAATTGATTTGAGTAGCGTTACAACTATTAGAACATTATTGTAAGCGTAAGAAACAGTGATTCAAATCACAACGCTCTTTGGCGCTTAGTGAACTCACACTAGTGGCTTAGAATAGTTCCTTTTGATCATGACGCGTTCGCATGGCTCACATCACACCCCTTTCTTTCTAAATATCAGGGACCTATTTCACCAAACAAATGACGAGCAAGAAGCTACATATGTTAAGTGACAATTTTAAAAAATATTTTCTATAGAAATCGTAAACATTCCTAGCATTTATGTGACATTTGTCTATATCATAATATTAATGACAATTGTGTCGTGAAACAGGAATATTTTTTACAAGTCGACATATTGTAGAATTGTCGGGAATTCTTGACATTAGGTCGAAGTTTGTCTGTCTTGCGTGACAGTTGTAGTGCTTTCGTCGTACAAACAAAAGGCACGATTGTGATATAGCGATTTAGTCGCTATATCACAATCGTGCCCGAGTTCTCATACAGAAGAATGAATAGAGAACGGATATCCTAATGAAATTGGTAAGTTTGCGTTTAGAGAAAAATAAAACCATTGTACAATATAATAATATCATAAATTTCATAACTTAAAAAAAAAATTTGTGACAATTTTCGCGCCTGTCAGTAAGTATTTAAAACCGGGCCTACTATGTCAACTTATTTCGCTTGGCGTAACGGGAGGCGCACGCGCCTCGCATGCCGAGTGCCGCGGCCGAGGGCGACCGAGGCGGACTTTTTTGCTGACCGTTACTGGGCTAAGCGCTGTCCACAGAGACAGTTTACTAACTAATCTTCAACCGGTACTTTATAGTAGAGTTAGCGATTATCAAGCCAGCACAATACTTGTTTTTTTTATTAATTGTAGGAACACAAACGATAATGTACAAAAGTGGTTTAGAGGCAAAATATTCTATAGGTACTATCATACACACCAACAACATGTTCCACAGATTTATAAGAAGCATAAGGCTACTGCCACAGTTATTAAATTAGTTCATTCTTAAGTGTGATAGTATTATAATCAGACTAGTAAATTATTCAAAAAAAATTACACGTTTTGTTAAGGATTTAGGTAAAATTGACGAATGAGAAATAAAAACTATATAAAAGGATAATAAACTCCATATATCAACCCTTAAATTATAAGGAAAACACTCGTAGTTGTTTAAATACTAAGGATTTTTTAGTGCACCATATTGTTTCTATAGCATAGCATTTAATTAGAAGAACAAATATCCTAAGTTACTCGAACAAGATATCAAAAGGAACTAATTAAACGAGTACATAGCAAATCAGCTGTTAAACTTCCTATTAAAATATCGCATTGTCAAAGTAAGTGTTCTTTCCTCGATATTACTTTACTAATGAGTTGTATTACTCTTATATAGACGAGGTAAATTAATTGAGGTCGATACTTGCTTCCTCGTTTCACTATAGATCTAGTTACTTTCAGGAAACACTATACTTAGCTGGTGTTCATTTATTTTATAGCTGCTAAGTTACGGTCGATTGTCTACTGTCACACTTTTTTTCTTAATTAACAAGCAGACATTGTGACGACCGTCCTGGTGTAGTGGTTCGCGCTCCGGACTACGAAACCAGCGGTTGTGGGTTTAAATCCCGCAAGGGGTTTAATGGTTGTGTGATGAGCACGAGCATTTGTACCAAGTCATAGATGTTTATATAAACGTATTTATGTATTTAAATCCGTTATCCTACTCCTAGTCGCCATAGCATAAGCTAACGCGTATTTTAGGACCCTGGGCCCTCGCATGCGAGTGCACAACCGGGATAACGCTAGGAAGATGATCATTAACATGTTTATTTTCTTAACTGTTGCCAGGTTTTCCCAGGCAGGCGCAGTATTTCTCTTCCATAGGTACAATAACATTTTGCAACGTTTTGTACAGCTCACCTAAATTAGGTTTCATGATAAATACTGAATCTAGATAAGCACTAAGCCCTTATCAGCGTGGCCTAGTGCGTCTAGAAACTGCATGTTTATGCGCTGTCGCCAAGAGGGCATTGCCCTGTCTCATTTGTAGTGATTACTGAGATATTATTTTGTTATATTGGCCAATAGTGGTAGTATAAGTCATTTAAATAATAAAATTATATAGGCTGAATTGTATGAAAGCAGTAATAGTAAAACTTTGAAAAGAGGCTATGAACAATAGTCATTAAAACTCATTAATTTTCTCAACATCGTAGGTTTAGGATTAACGTGGTACGCTTTTGACGATTTTTTTGTGTTTTTGTATAATTAAATTATGTATATTTGTTTAGTGTGTATATTTTTTGTATGTATATAGTATCATTATAATTTGTATGTATAATTATTATTGTATGTTTATGTAACTCAGAATATTTATTAGTGTTATTAATATTTAATAGCCTTGGTAATTTATGTATATGTATGCTTATATCGTGTCTTTTTTTATTTTTTTTATTCTTTACCCATTTCTGTTAGTTTTCACCGCCGACCTAATTTAATCTTGGACTGTTCTCTACCCGAAGGTTGTCCGGAAAAAATTGCTTTCAGCAATAAGACCGCCTAAATTGTACCATTCTCTATGAACATTTATGTAAATTGATACTGTGTGTGGTGTGCAATAAAGAGTATCTATCTATCCATCTATCTAAATTATTTAATTAATTTTGGCTTTACGATTCAGCCTCGAAACTCTAAAAATAATCCAGTGGAACAACTTTTAACAGATTTATTCATATGCATTCGTGTGCATTCTCATAATGTCACTCGGCGGCCTTGTTTCTTCCTTTTGCGTCGACTGAGATTCTTTTAAATGTCACTCTTTATTAATTGCTGGAAAATTTATTCCCCACGCTCTTGAGCAGGATGTGATAAGCTTGAAGGACATGTTACAATGAGAATTGAACAAGAGAAAGATAACTTGTGAGATCCTAAAATATTCCATTTAGGACAAATAAAATGTATAGTAAATATGTTCAAAAAGAATTACAAATCAAGTGGTTTACATATTGAGTCAGGCTTTCTTTACCTTTAAAATGTTAAGACCAGAAAAGTCTAAAAGGCTGGCCACATAACCCTTTGAATGGCTGAAAGGCTGGTCGGGGTAGATACCAGCCTTTGAATCGTTTGATGCCTCACCCAGATGTTTAGACATCTCACAAACCTTATGGGCACTTGGTCTCCATGGCCCCATAGTTTCTACCTTCCCCAAGATTTGTTACTAAGTGAAATTCGTGTGATGACGATATCGCTGCCTAACGGCGAAAGAAAATATCTTGAGACTAACATAACAACAGGTTGGCTGTTGGCTGGCCTGTGACATGGAGAAGGCAATAGTAATCTCTCCATTAAAGTTGCCAGAAGAGTCGTTGAGTGTTTATATCCCACACAATGATAAAAATCAGGACCTATATGAGAATATGACTATCAAGAAGCAACCAATTATGATATTTGCTTGTTTCATTATTTGGTATACTAAGGATCCTCATATTAGAGGGGAAGCTGAAGATATAACACTAACTACACGCGAATTAACTAAGTCTTAGAAAATTTATCTTTTTATTCACACTTTATTTCTTCTTAATGAGAAAATCTACCTTGCCTCAACAACAATTAGGTAGGTAATCAATAAACGCCTAACCTGGCCAAAGCTAGGTCCAAATGATATATCTAGCCCAAGTTTCCGACCCACCACTGTTACTAATAGTTTCCTATTACATAAATCTTCAAATAAGGACGCTTGGACGATTTCTCTTGTTAGACCTCAGTCTTTGTCCTGGGTGACCTAACTGCCCTTAGCACGTGAACTTGGACCTTAATGGCGTAACAATAGAGGCGGTAATTGGGTTACATTTCAGCTGTTATCTAGCTACGGGTTGTGGTGTAATATTGAACGTAGAAAGTGTCCCATTATGAGGGCGTCTATGCTTTTCGGTGTGTTGAGACAGAATTTTGATGCTTGATGATGTAATACTAGATAGACTAGGGAGCATATTCGCGTAGGTTACTAAACTAAGGAAATTACAGTACTACATTAAAAAATGTATTTTCCACTCATTCACTTGCTGGCGAGATTGACTCAGAGAAAACGTCAAAAACTGTAGGTAGTGACATAATGAGAATGAATTAAATCATAGATTTAATGGAACGCATGAATAGACAGCTACTCTTTTTCTTTGTATGTATGTACCTTACCTTGTAAGTACCTTGTGAGCCTAAAGGTCTGATTGATAAAAATATTATCTCAAATCGTGACAAAAACTGACCAGGCAACATACCTACTTATGGGAATATAATATGGGAATATGGGTACAGCATTTGGTGTAGCTTAAATTAAAAACCGTAGTAACCTAAAATGTACCCTCTTCAAGTGCAAATAAATAATATTTCATTTCATTTCATAGTCGGAAATATACTGAAGTATTATTGAAATGAAACTTAACATACCACGCAATAGTGGCTGTAGCTATCTTACAATAAGTATGACTAGAATAAACACAAAAAATAGTATTGACCTTCAAGCTTAACTTCCAATGTTCAAAGTCATCTTGTAAAAACGAACATGTAATTGTAAATATGTGACAAGACAACATACCAGAGTGCGCGTGTGTTGTTGTTTCCAATTTCCGATTTTCCGAAATGCTCAGAGTTCTCTAGAAGTTTCGGATTGTGCAAGTCCTGAAGTGAATCGTCGAATATTCAGTATTGAAATTTCTTCTTCCTTTTTTACTAGATTCAGAAGAAAACCTTTATACCTTTATATATTTATTCTATAATTAGAATAGTTTAGTGTTCCATTTTCATTGAATGCGAAAATGAATATGAGTGAGGGTTAAGAAGTTCCTTTAATTCAGGAAGATTTCGTCAATATATTACATTTGTGTTTCATACCATTTGAATAGCAACTTGAACTAGTCAATCACGTTTTTCTTCTAACAGGCTTACCTATTAATCGCCGTACCTAATCCCGTTAGGAACTTAACTAAGTAAAAAATATTTGTGAAACCCCAAGTATTCGAATGTCCGGATCTTTTTGACATTGCCTGTCCCATTCACTTATGCTAGCGTCTCAACGCAAGTGAGAAAGAATACAGTCTACACGGACATCGTATTTTATAATGTTCTTCTAGCCGAATTTCGAGTACAGCGGCTAATCTCAACAGAGATAACCCAACTACGAAGGAGATATTATAGTCCACAAGTGCCTGCGCAAAACACAGGTGCACTCTCTGTTCCTTCACTCTCATAGTTCGGTGAGACGGCACTCCGATATGACCGGTCGGTGAGAGGTCAGGCGCAGGACCAACGGCTTAACGTGCTTTCCGAGTCACAGGGGTGTTAACACCACCAACTTCCAGACTCCGGAGCTGTGTATAAGTTTTAAGAATGCAAAACCCAAAAACTATCGGTCCAACCCGAGATTTGAAGCCGGGAAGTGGATAATACCCAGCATGCTGACTACTAGACCAAAGAGGCAGACATTGTCTTTTATCAACAGGCCCACAGCCTAACTCGATGACTTTCAAAATTGCATTCCAACAAACGTGTCATGGCTTTTCAGGCGCCATCAGTTTTAAAGCCAGCCAATAGCTGAACTTGCTATTCGTACCAGCTATGCTCAAAGCCTCTTGCAAGTATGGTACTATCACAGTATCACTGAGGCAAAATTTTCGTCAGCATGGTCACAGGCAAAACAATGGTATATAACTCCACGCGCGACGCTGTCACATTGTGCCAGTGGTGTCAATTCAATGGGCAATGGATCACAAGGGCATAGTATTTTAATCATGCTCAGATTTGAGATATCGAATGTGGGGCGTGATTCGGCGAACTTGGGCCATTATTAATACTTTTAAAACTCATCAGGCTTATTGTTTCTTAGAAGTTGATGTTATGATATTATCTATCAGGAATTAGAATCGTGGCTGACATGAAAAGGCTTTCTTAATTTAATCTGGAATTTATCCTTTATCTTTTTTTTAATAGCGACTGACTTAAAATACATGTACGTGTACTTACGAGTATAACTGCTTTCTTGAGAGGTCTCTCAAGTGGCCTGACCACATCCATATATGTTAAGACCAATCCACGCGCGACAGTTCATTCATACATATTGCTGAATCTTAGTTTCTAACGTTTTTTAACAATGATTAAAACCCTTGAAGATCATAAGACCGCCGGCGGTCTCATAACATTTGATTTTGTATTGTGTCTGGAAACATGATCTCTGAACGGTAAACAAGAATCAACGTATTTATCCATCAGTCCAATGATATAGACCAGATAGCATGAAAACTACACAATTGTCAGTATTAATACCTTGTATAATGATGCCAGATGTAATAAAAAGTGTGCCCTTGGTCACAGTTTGCCGGCCACCCTTTTTTCTGGCAGCTCATTGCCCATTCAGACCTGTACCTGCTTTGTCAATGGACACAAAGGACATTATGAAGTACACAGGTAAAATTACCAACAGCCGAGTTTACAACAAAAGTCCCAGTTTTTGGGATAACTCAAAAATTGCTGGAGATTCTCATAAACAAGACTTTTCAGACTCAGAGGTTACTCCGAATGACGATGTCCGTATTTTTGACTGTGGCTGTCTCTGTCACTCATGCCAGTATGACAGCGCGAGCAAGTGTGATGGCTAGGGCGTCAGACTAGCGATTGTCAAAAATATGAGACTTAAAATGACGATGAATTTAAATCCAGCTGCACCTCCTGTGTCAGACTAATTTAAATTCGCGTATAAGACGCATACATTTAAAACGAGTTCTATGTGAAATCGAAAAGTATTTGATCTAAAACCTGTACCAAATTGGTCTGCCCAAAATGGAAACGGCAAATTCAATTCCCAATGCAGTTAACAAAAAACGCGATAAACCTAACCATATGTTGCGAAAGAAAATAGTTTATTGTACCTAATAATAACACGTTATCGATTAAGAAATTGTTATCTGGTCTGGCTGCCTGCGCCGGCGCAGGGGAACGCTCCATCATCCGCGCGGAGGCAGTCTCGCCCGCAACGCGACGCGCAACGGACGCACGTTGTCAATAACGGTTATTCGCGATAAATAACCGAACGATTGTCAACTTTATTCTACCCGTGTTATTGTTGCGTGTCATACATCTGTACAATTTTGATATTACGGTAATTAAATTCACTCATTGTCAGTTGAATAACATTGCGAAAGCCTTTGTGAATGGTCAGATTTGTGGACGTCGACGCCATAGAAAAAACGTTGCTCTACGAGATTGAGACATGTTGTCTCACGGATTGCGTTCGTTTTATTTCATTGCACAAATGTTTGGATTGCTCAACGGTTTATCAGTGAAAGATCGAGCGTTGTAGAGATTTTTTATTCCAATCAAATTCGGGATCTACCTGGCCGTAATTATAACGCTGGTTCTCTTTTTACAGGTAAAGGGGACGCATAATGGACTGCAGAGGCGAAGCAAAGTGAAGTGCTAGTGTTGTGAATAACGGTTGTAACGTTAGTGTTTGGTTCTGATATGATGTGAGACGGTTTTGTGTCCGAAATGCCGTCAGACAGTAGCTCGGCGTGGTCGCCGCCGGCTTCCAACAGTGAGAGGAGGTTGAGCAACTCTTCAGATGGCAGCGCTTGCAGCGGATATTCTAAAACTGTAAGTTTTTTTTATTATGCTGATCTTGCCATGACCATGAGGTCCCTGACCTTTGGAAGGCAGTTCCGAAGCTAACACGCAGTGGCCAGTTAGACAACATTAATTTAAAAGCAATCTGACATCAACGTAGCGTAGTATATCCTTCTATGCACTTATTAGGAACCTGTGGTATCCAACTGGAGGGCAAAGGCCTGCCTACCCTTTTTCGACACTTTTTACAATTCTGGGCAGATGTGTCTTTTTTTCATCACTATTTTTTTTGCTTTAAAACAGCATCAATAGACTAGCTGAACTGGCCAACTGGAATGTTTGATGGACTAGAGAATTAATTCAAATTAATCAATAAGAAATTGAATTGGTACCTACCATGTTTTCATAAGTAGCAGTTATCATTGAAGAAGGCATTTAAAAAAAGACTGTTGTTTATGGCCCTTATTGTTATGTCTACACAAGATTAATACCAAAAGCCTTAAATGAATCATCTAAGACAGAAGCTTTTAAAATAGATATTGAATCCCTAGACACTTTGTACCTCCCTCCCTAATTTATAACAGGCAGGTACTTCATTACACTGGTGCCATGAATACAATGTTCGCAGTAAATCTACCTCTAAATAGAATAAGTACAAGTACCCTCATAAAACTCCTGCAGACAAGCAAAAAACTTAAAACAATATGAAAAGTACGTCGTCTAGACATAATAAACACGACCAGACTTGGTTGTAAAAACTAGGACAGATATTGGGTGCAACAGATGTTAAATTTCCTTCCATGGGGAAACTATTAGTGATACGCAAACAACTACTTATCTAATTAACTTATCTACGTAATAACCATCCATCATCAGTGAGTAAGAAACTTCGTAACAAATATGACCAAAATAACAAAACCAACCAATCTCCAATGAAATGATTACAAAGGTGAGACTATTCGCATCAATTAATCAACTAAGGCAGATCTAAAAAAATTTAATCAACCACGAACATTTAACAACATCATCACGAATATACAATAGAATAACAAACTAGATAAAACAAGAAAAAAATGACATATAGATTATTATTAACTAAATTCAAAATAGACTAGTCAAACATTCTCATTAGTACGAGTACCTACTGGATACTAAATGATTCGATTCGAAAAGTAGATTTCCATACAACATTAAAGATACACGATTTATTAACAAGCACACAAATAAAAAAGCTCGTATAGGAAATGGAATACAATCACAACTTGAACATACATAAGTTTAAAATCCAAAGGATTTGAATTCTAGAGCAGCACAAATAAAAAGCCTTCGAGCAGACATATCTAGAGCAAAGATATGCATAAAATTGCAAAGCGATATGTATAACGAAGAAATTGTTTCACCACAGCCGGTTCCTTGGCCCACTGATCAAAATCGTAAATAGCGGAAACGGAGACCGACTCTTATTGTCTCGTCCGGACTAGGCAGACCTGTGCCAAAGGCAGTTAGAAACAGCCAGTTCAGTACGGATCTAAATATACTGATTGGCACTTGGTGCTATTACTTGATGTTAAAAACAAGCGGCTCCCGCGATTTCTTCCGCGAAAATGTTGGAAAGAGCATCAACACCTAAAATTTTATTTTGACAATAGTCATTTTATTCGCCTGTGTACTTATTCATTGGCACATTGAGATTGCTACTTGATTAAACTAGTGGTTTTTCGCTTTTTTGAAAAATTTGTCCGTAATTTCACCAGATTCAAATTTTAGTTTCGCGAAAACATTCTCACGTCGTCCTTCAAGATCCCATCTAACTTTATACCGAAAATCGTCAAAAGTTACAGTTGGAGTTAACAAGTAACGGACAGAGTTACATTACGATATATAGGAGGGACTAGCACAACAAATGAATATTGAGGACTCGAATCCTCAAATTTTTTTGTCGATTTTAGTTTTTATAATTAATTGAACGTTTTTCGGATACTTAAACAAAAAAAGAAACGTTTTACGTTACCCTGTGTTAATAAAACGTTTATTTCCTGCATTTTGCACTACCTTTCGATATAAACTGGCTCTTTTCTTTTTGCTTACGAGAAATAATTAAACCCAGTACACGTTTTCAATGTCTGTACTTCAAAAGTACCATTGTTATTTTAAACAGTGACAAAGTATTGTTTAGTTAACATTAAAACTATGACCTTTCTAGGTTACTAATTAGATGTTTCCTTCCTTTTACGAATGTGTCTAAGTATTTTGAGGTTACGGGTTTTAATTGCCTAAACTGAACCTTGTTTTCTTTCATAATAATGTTAACGATAAGGCAACATTGTCAATGTCAAATATCTTCATGAGTGAAGATTATTTCTGTCGATGACATATATTACCTTCTTGTGAGACATGTATTTTGTGGTTTACATATGTTATGTATTTTTATAGCAGTCAATATTATTGAGTTCTCTCTCTCTCTCTCTCTTTTCAGCTTGTTTTGACCCTCCGAGTGTAGGCTTTCTTCAATTTACGCCATTCGTCGCGGTCTTGCGTTGGATCCACTTTTTTCCTAACCGTCCTTTTTATGTCGTCCTCTCAACGCATCCAAACTTTTCCGCCGTCTTCGAAAACAACTAATTCCAAGCGGATAAAGTTGTGGGCAAAAGCTCTCTCTCACTCGTCATCACTTCTATGTCATTCTATCTTCAATGTATAGAAAACTAAATACCGTTCATAACGTACCATCAGCTCTCATTCCGCATAAAAGATGACTTCAAGATCCAGTGTGATTTTTGTAACATTTCTTAACCAGCTAGGTGCTAGCTTGACAAAACGGTAGATGCAAACCACGTAAACATTTACCTGCTATCATGAAGACGTCATTATAGTCCGACAATATGCAACTGTAACTTCACTTTACATAACTAGTTTATGCAACATGTAGTTATCTAAACCACTAGTTGCATATCGCGCTGACAGATCTGTTAACATAGTGTGTATTTAGTTTCACACCGAGATTTATTGAGATAATCGTGGGATTAACTAGTTAATAGCTTATAATGTGCCATTAGTAAAATGTGTAACGTAACTAATAATCTGAATAAATATTGATCAAGATGGTCAATATTTGAGAAGACACCGAGTCGTTTGTTGCCATATTGATTTAAGATGAAAAAAGTCAATACCTGACGAAGGAAGACAAGAGGTTGCAAATTATAGTCCAATAGGATACCATTCAAATAATTATTAAGTTATGTTTGTTAGTTTCATCATCCCTATTTTCAAATTACATAGCAACTTGTTACCCATTCACACCCAAATTGGTGATGAAGCGATTTTCACAAAATTTGGTCTAAAGACAAATGAAAATGAGAAAATAACATGAGCTACTTTTTGTCGCGGAATTAAAATTCGAAGGGGTTAAAAAAGGGGATATAATTATGCAAATGTATTTGCTGAAGTCATTGTTCATACGCTTATGGTTCATACAATGACTCGTTGTAAGCGGTTATACGCACAATAAGCACAGAAAAACTAAAAAAATAACCAACTTATTAAAGTATAAAATAACAAAAGTGAAAGCATTTTCCAGCTGTTATTTCCAGATCACGCTACGTTCGAATAAACCTAATATTGGTTTGTAGGACCGAAACTAATCAATTGATGATTATATACAGCAAAAAGTGTTGCTAAACTTGTCTCAGTGTAAGATTAAAATTGTTTTCTACATGTTTCTTGCCTTCAAGTTTTTGTTTGATGTCGAAAATGTGACATTTCTGCTGCGTTTGCAAACAATAGGTTTAGAAATTTTGCAATTTCACGAAAAGTAAAAGCGTCAGAAATATTAAGTTATATAAGTTATTTACTGTCGCTTCTAGGAGCATACATATATATCAATATCTGTATTTGAAGATTAAACGTAGGTTAGCATGACTTCGTTTTAATTTGCTGTAGCAATCCGATGTAACTCCTAAATAATGTTAATATTATTATTGCTTCTACTAGGTGTTAATTTTATTATCATAAGTGTAATGTTGATAATGTGGCACAAAAATTAAAAAAACACGTTCCCGATTATGAAATAAAACACGTCTTTTTAATTATATCATGATTTTGAGCCCTTCACTTTTATGGCATCCCTTTACTTTAACACAGATAAAACCACAGGAGTCTCGTAAAACTTTCACGTAGTTACATCGTTTGTCTTGGTAATCCAATTTTTTTTCGGCTTTTTGTTTACATGCAGTTTTTTTAATGATAAAGGCAAGATATTTATTGATAATGTTTGTAAGGGAATCGCCCAGATTTGGCCAAGGCACACGAAAATTATTTATATTAAAAATACCGTCTTATTTTTATTTGCACCCAACCTTATTCAATTTACGGTAGAAGTTAGGGATTAAAAAACATATTTAATAAGTTTTACAATGATTAAAATCATTGTTACAAAAAACCGGCAGGGCAGCGTTGGAAAATATCAAACGATTTATCGATTTATGTAACCTGAACAAAGTAGCAGTGAGCGGGATTAACCATATTTTAATTAATATTTATTATTAAATAGGTGCTTTGGTAGCATTTTTAAAGTATAATCTGAGTTTTATTACACCTTTTACATGATTTAGAAAATAAGATGTTTTATAATAATCGATTTTCATCGATTGAACGATTTTTTATTCATTGCACTGGCAATCACCATGTTAAAAAAAATGACACAATTGTCAATCGTTACGTCTAAGTCAATTGTTTTTCTTTCGTGTAATTTCGTCTTGTTTTTCTGAAATAATTAGTAAACGAATTGGCATTAAAATGGACCCCGATGATTCTTCAACTCTATTGACCTTGGCATGAATACGGATACCGTTTCCACTTTTTCCGAAAACCCTCGCGCAAACACGGACTTGATAGATAACCTTGATGATCACCCAGGCATTGACACAGGACAATCGAGTTCTTCGCAAGCATCAACAACGCATCCTAGCATTTCTTTGCGCTGCACTGTGTGAGATGTGATATAAATATATCTAGAATGCGAAGACATCCGTTGGTTATCGCAGAGGTACGACGTCTTGTAAAAAGATGGATTGAACTACAGCAGGTTAACAAAATAAATTATTTACTATACGTTATAAAAAATGAATGCATAGTTATTTTGTTAGTAATTGTATGATTTTTCATTAATTAGGTACATGTAACAAGTGAACATTTCGTGTGCCATTCTTGCTGGACGGCGGCTTGGAATAAAAAATATTTCTTCAAAATCCGAAGATTTATTGAACCAATTCCTTTTCTTATACTATATAGGCAATCAATATTATACTTTACACATTAAATCATAAGTGTGCACTCTTGGCCAAACTCGCTATGGACTTTGGGCATTTCCCTTTGTAAACTCTTGAAAATCTTTTATAAATTAAGACGGTGGTCTTCTACTCCTTAAAACATTACATAATATTTATAGTTTTTCAAACTTTTATGTTGCATTCACTGAAAAAAATGATTGATTAAATGTAACCAAAATTGGCTACTTGATTACGGCCTACTAGGCCGTAATCTAGTGACTTGCGAACACCTGGTTATCAGTAACAAACTAGTTTATTTATATTTAACAAAAAATGACTTCCCTACAACGTAACCTTAAACTAACAAAACTAGTTTGGTTGATCCTTTTTTCAGTGTTGTAAAACTGTATTTAAAGCACATATCTTACTTGCGTATATGTATACTACAAGGTACGATTCCTATTACCGGTCATGCCAAACTGTAGCATGTACAGTCTGCATGGATTAACATATTCCTTTCTTCACTATTACCATAATATTTAACTTGTGTGCGGTTCTTTATAGTTTAAAACTAAGACCTCTGGGCTCGATCTTAATGTTACCTGAGACTAAATATAATATTGTATCTTTCGCTGCTAAATAAACGAAAAGACACATACTACAAACATTTAGAAACAGCTGTCCGTTTGCTAAGAAAATAACGAAATCCATAGATAATCTTATCAACCGCTCATGAAAAAAAAATATATATGACGAATAGATGCACTGATGCACTGTTTTATAAAACTGCATTGATTGGGGTGCTGGCCCCAGACTACACATTCGTGAGAACCGCTAATTTAAAAAAAAATCTTTCTGTTCTTCTCGCGTGATCATGACATCCTATTTTAGCAGTTGACTGTACTTAAAACACACCCATTTGTTTCTTGAGCTTGAGTACAACAATACCTACACGCTGACACTGCGGCACCTTATTCAGTTGTAATAAAGTCGATTTTGCAACAGAAATGTGTAGCCTGACGTGCTGACTACATGCCTCGACCTGAGACCTTTTCTGAGCAGTTCTAATGACACTAAGTGGTGACTCAGTTCCTGCTTAAGTTTCAACTAGCTTTCTTGCTATGGTAATGTTTTGACCTATTTATTGATATTTCTAACACACGACTCGCGGGCCAATTTGAGTTCAAGTCGCAGTAACGTTGCATCAATACTTCCATAGTTCGGTGGGCCTGCAGTCCGACATGACCGTAGAGAGATCAGTCGCAGGACCTATGTCTTAACGAGCTTTCGGAGACAATACCTAACACCGGAGCTGTGTCCGAGTAATTTTGGACAGAAGAACCCTGTAACTTTCGGCCTGACCCGAGATTCGAACCCGGCACCTCGTGGAAGCCAGCATGCTGACCAACAACAATTCAGTCTAATGCCAATGCAATAATAGCTAAAAAGCCAAACGATGAATACAGGCAGATAGTGGCCTAAAATGTCAGTTTTACTCATAAAAATGTTACACAACATTAAATTACTTTACTCAATGTACGAATACAGTGGTCATCACACCAGTCTTCACTGTTTCGTTGCAAATTAGCCCTTGTTTTATCTGCATAAGATGCCACAGTTGTTACCATAAAGTTCTGTCCTCCGTACAAAAATACAAAACGCGTAAGTGCTACTTACGTGCCTGTTGAAATGTTATCACAGTACAGATCGCTTTAGATGTGTGTCGACTTCGATAAACGAAGATAAACAGTGCAGTAGTGTTGCCGAACCATTGGCAGTTTGACTATCGATAGTTGACCTTAAAAACTAATCCCTGGACATGATGGGACATGTTCTGGCCCCTTATGGGCCAATATTGATTGATATTAATTGTTGACGTTCATGAGTGGCATTTTGTGTCCTAAATTGAATAAATAATTTTTTGAGTTTAACTTTTGATGCAATTTTTTCTACAGCTAACTTTGCGATCGCCAACGAAAGTCAACAAAATGTGTGTATGCAAAAGTCACATGATGTTTCGATGACTAATGCCAGTTTCATGCATTTTGCTAGCGATAACGAAACGAACATCGCTCTAGAATAGATTGCGTCTTGTCTAGGGGCCCTGGATATCAATATTAATTGATATAAAATTAATTGATAATACTTTTAGTTTTACGAACAACAGTACCTCCTTGTCGATATTATAACGAAGTTTCCCAAAAACTGCCAATACCATCAATCATTCGATAGTATTTTAAAATATAATAGTATAAATGCTATGTGCATACCTACATGTCATAGTATTCTCGTTAGCAATTGGCGTTGTATTGATATTTTTAATTACCTTTTTGTTTTTTTGGTTTTGCCAAAATTACCGATACGTTAGCGAATCCATCGGTAGCCAACACTATAGGGCAGCCTCGATACGTGTGTGAAGTTGGTTAGATAAGTTTATTCAATACGGATAGTACGATGTGAAATGCATTGCAATCAGGTTTCTGTGTTAGTTACTTTACGATAGAGGTTATGTGTTTTACTTCATTTTGAAGTCAAATGATTCTTGTCTTTTGTTTTGTATTGTTTTTTTTGTAGCATTAGTATTTTGTACGCATAAATTTAACCAAGTTCTCTGTAATTCAGAACCACGTCATTGATAAAATATCGACAAAAAAACGAATGTTGGGGTCTAACTCCCCCGCACTTGAAATTTTTACATATAGGTATACTTACTATTTTTATGGATCTAGATCAGGTGGTCCTAAAAATTAAGGTATTAGAAATTTTGCCTAAAAATATTCTAAAACCAGTTGTTTTTATAAGTAAAAAAACCAACCCTGTATTTTAATGTAGGTCCTTTTTTAACACGATGCAAGGCAATTTATTACACATACAGGTCTTATCGCTAAAAGCGATATCTTCCAGACAACTATTAGGTAAAAGTGTATTCTCATTCACAGGAAGGTTAATTATAAAAACAGTTAAATGTTAACCCGTAACCTTGAATGAGGCCGCATAGTGGTTTCTATAATCAGTTTATTGCTACAGTGTTATGAACACTAGATATAGTCCGTGCCATTTGACGGTGCATAAAAAGTCATTGACCCGTCACCCCTGCAGACCGTCACCCGTGTACCACTGCACGCCAGTATGCGAAGCGCGGCGATCCTAACTATAAGCCGTAGCGATACGAATCTGTCTAACAAATGAACCTCGGTACGGGTCGACCTTAAACCCAAAAAGTCGTAATAATCGCTAGTTAGAAAGACAAATGATACCTGTCACAACGTTTTAGCTGTCAAGGTGAACGACCTTTTATGCACGTTTATGTGGCACGTACTATAGTAGATATAGTAACATTCTGACTTGTCAACATCGTACACACAGCCGCACCTCAGACTACCCCACTTTGACCTTGAGACCGCCTCTATTTTCTACGTAATAAAAGCTGTTTTCGTAACTGCACATACTAATCAATAACTCTTCCCACGTTGTTCCTGATCTTGAAATCACAGCGAATAATCACTTAAAAACACCTTCCAACAAATCGAGTACTAAGACGTGTAATTACTACGCAACCAGATTGAGGATGTTCCCAATCAATCACAATTACCATACATACGATATCCTTTCTAGATTCCCACGGTATTAGTGGATATTTACATGGAATCGCTATTTTCTTATCACAACCGCTGAGAGTTCAAATTGGGATGATTGATTTTATTCATAGGTGACATCTCAAACTGGTTGATGTTAGTGGTGTGTATAGTTAATTTTATCGATAATTAATTTATTTATACACATTATCTATATTTATCAGAAAGTATTTTAAAGATATATAATGGTATTGATTTTTTGAAGGATTTGACTTGAGTAAGAAAACACAATATTATACCTTAAAGTAAATTAATAATAGTACAAAATAAAATAAAAAAACACTTATTTAGTAAATAAATGTTATATTTTTACCCGCCTGCGGAAGGAGGGTTATATTTTTTACAAAATTTTAGGACATATACCAGAACGCAATATTGGTATACCTGCATGTGCTCTTAAATCAAACTACTATCATTTTATTGGTATTTTAATCAGGCATTAGGTACATAATCATAGATACTTATTGCACAGAAGATTACTTGCTACTTTTGAATAAGACTTATTATCAATTTATCGACAATGTTCATCCCGTTTAAGAGCAACACTAGTTGTCACTAATCAGCACGATTCAAACAGGTGATTAATATAGTATGCAGATCAGGATAATTTATATTAAA
Source organism: Pyrausta nigrata (assembly GCA_949316185.1). NCBI lineage: Eukaryota > Metazoa > Arthropoda > Insecta > Lepidoptera > Crambidae > Pyrausta > Pyrausta nigrata. Next base: position 12,881,827 of record OX438957.1, on the reverse strand, counting down.
ATAAGGAGAATGGCGTCGATTTGCCACTAGTTAAACTAGTCACTACTTACTACGACACAGAAACTCGATATAATCGGTTTATTGGAACTAATCGGATTCGTAAACCGAGGTAGCCAATAACCTTGAATGTGTTTGTAAAACGTCCAAGTAAAATAATGTCATGACGCTATAGAAGCCTTGTACGTACAGTCACAGGTATAAATATTTGCATACTAAGCCCTGATTCCCTTACCTGAAAAACACAGTAAGTTTCTGTATCATATCATAATAAAATCATTTATTAATTTCATAATTGCAGAAATAACATTAATGCTTAATGACATATGACAAAGTTAGCTGCCAATTTTGACGACCGTCTTGGTGTAGGGGTTTGCGCCACGGACTTCTAAACCAGGCGGTTGCGGAAATCATGGATGTTTATAAAAGTATTTAAGTATGTCTATCCGTTATCCTAGTCACCATTTCACAAGCTCACGCTTAGTATGAGGCTAGGTAATTGGTGTGTTTGTTGGAACAATTTATTTATTTTAATTTATTATTAATTGTATACAGACAGGGTGTTAGGAGTAAACAGGTCTTATTCTTTAAATACCTACAACTTTTACTATGAGACATCACGGATTCCAGAAGTATTGTTCAGGGGAACTTTTTTAAATTTCGATCATGACCCCACATTAAAAGTTAAAAGTAGGTATTGATGGATTGATGGATGAAGGGAGTGAATATTCACTCCCTTAAAGGATAAGACAGTTTACTGTCACACCCTGATTGTAATGATATATCTCTCTCATTCTCGCATTAGCAAATTTGAAAAAAAGTACGTTATCGACCAGTCATGTATCGAGGATTAAATGAAACAAAATAAGAGAATAGAGCCCATGCCCATTCAAAAAAAGTTCTTTGGCTCCATTGCACCACGCTTTACTATAGCTAAATGTGTTTTTGATAAGTACTTCTTTTGTTTCGGAAAAGTACGTTTTTTTGCAAGCGGCACCCTAATTGGTGTTATTTCTACATGACACACAAGTCTTTCAGACTTCTGAAGGTGATAAGACCTTAGGTGTGCTAAATTAACCTTTTAAAGTTAAACGGCAATTTAAACTTTAAAAAACTAAGTAAACAGTAATATCGCTTGAAAAATATCCACTTGAAAACCTCTAACTTGTGTCTTTGTGTAATCAAGATCATCACCTCGTAAATACCTAAGTATTTATCCTCGCGTCATGATGATGTCAATTTGAGTCATTCTTGTGAAATAATTTATACTATAAAGTTTCTTGTTTCTCGATTGTGTCTCGATGGTTTTAAATTCAATCGTAGGAATTGACGGTGTTAATACAAATTATTATATTTTAATTTTACTGCATATTTATCAGTTTTCATTGATTTCATTCATTTGCGGTATTATTCTATTAAATACAAGCTTGCACTGTGTACCAAATTCCAGAAGTAAAAATCATACAAAGTAAAAAAAAACACTTGCCCCGTTATTACAAAAACTTAGTACCGGGTTTAAGCCAGGACTAAGCTATTAGCTAGCCAACAAGAAAAGCGTTTAGGTTATGTCACGACGTGTCATTTATTCCTCTGTTGTCGGCTAATATTTAGATCTATTTTAAACCTGGTCTAATTTCTTTGTAATAACACCGTTGAAGTTTTACTATGTTTAAAATGGGTGGTGCCTTGATGCCTGCTTATATATTGTGGTGTGATTCTTTGTAGTCGGTCCTTTGAATATATTTTCATTTGACTTTGCCAGTTCAGTGCTCTTTACTCTTGGCTGGTGAACTGTTCAATTCAAAGTAAACACCTCCAGCCTACACTAACTGTCTTGAGAATGCCCTAGATCAAATATAAGCCAATTTATATAATGACCAGGTTATGCAATGGAAAGACCATTACATTGTAATAAGGATTGCTCTACTTTTCTCATCAGTGTCCAGATCTCTCATGAATTCTTTGTCCACTGTTAAGGAAAATTTGTCCCACTTTAGTTCAAGACTGGTCACTAAAACTAGCAGTCTCCCGCGACTCCTCGTGTATTTCCCATACTACACACTTAAAACTTTATTTACGTAACAAAAAAAGTCTAAAGTGTCAAAGTACAAAATATAAGGATTAGCTTTGCGGCTTATTGGTAAAAAAATTAGTAAAATTTAGAATTTGGATTTGAAAAAAAATCGGAAAGTACATCACATTCTGTCCAGAGAATTTTGCGTGGATTGTTACTCATTCACGCAAAATTATCTGAACATCCATCTCTATCCTTACTAACTTTCAAATTGTTATTGGCATATTCATTGGGATGTTCGACCCATCTCTACCTGCCAGTCGCACCTGCCGCATTCTGACATTTGCAGCGCCACCCGACGTCCTTCAGCCATCTTGGGCAGGCCGTTTCTAACGTACGAGCATTACCTAATCGTAACTGGAGAATGTTGGAATTCAATATGCCCATTGCGATACTCGCAGTTCGGTCCTGTATTACCAGTTGGACTTACAAAACTTTGGTCACTAGGTTTGTTAGTATGAGGTAATTAGGTTTATTGGAAAACACCTGACTAGTCTTCTCAATCTCTTAAAAGGCCTCTAGTTATCCCCAACTTGCCCCTTCTGGTTCATTGTCGCAATTAAGAATATTTTTTACCGTGAACGTCACAATTCACAACATCAAAACATAGCTTACTTTTTAGTTTTCTTAGAAACATTTAATCATGTATTTTATATGTTGTGTTTTGCTCTTTCTTTGTAAAACGCAATTAAAAGCAAGGTTTTTCTAATTAGTTTTGTTAGTCACCACAATAAATTATGTTTTATTTTTTTGTCAACCACTACTCCTTTGTTACATGAGAAAATTTTATAGAATGTTGTATTCGTAAGAGTAAAGAAAAATATGTTTAGAAAATTTCTACTAGCCCTTTTGGGGGTGAAATTTTCTCTAAAGTAGCACAAAATAATTGTTACTGTAACTAACGTCAAATCTGTCAACTCCTATATTTTAAACTTAGTTGGTGTGTAAGAGCCAAAACTATCTTTTGCGAAATCCAACATTTATTTATTGATTGTTCAAAATAAATATACCCAAATACTACACTAACATGCAAAGCTTAGAACCAATGACGGATAAAAAAAATACCAGTTTTTTTTCAAGCGGTCCATGTTTGGTGCACTCACCATCCCAGCCACGCCCGTCCCACGGATTTATCATAGCACCTGCACGTGCGCAGCTGGCATTTGTGCGGCCTTCGGTTTGTGAATGCTGCAGGTCAGGCTGATCTCAGACGATTGTCTAAAAATTTTAATGCCAAAGATCGGTGGACATTGTGCTCAGAGTAGGTACAAAATACCAAAACCATGATTCGTTTAGTGGCATCATCAGCAATCACTAGTTTGATGGTAGGTTTGTCAAGCAAATTTAGTTATCATCAGCGTAAGTTATAGGCAAATAGTTATTAACACCAATATATGGATTTATGGTCCGAAATAAAAGATGTTAAGTTTAGTTAGATCTGCGTATTGCATAGCTAGCATCGAGTTGGATTTTATTATGGCTGTCAAATCGCTAGACTTTAGTTGAATCCAGTATCAGTACAGCAATAAGTTCCGTATCCTCCGTTTAAAATTTCATTTATCATCATTATTAGGTATGCAGGTACTATCTCAAACTAGGACTCTTGTTACGAGTTGTGTGACTTTGTAGTTTTACTGTATTTTTCCTAGATGACCTAACATCATTAGGTGATTTCATCTAATTAAAGCTATGATCTAATCATAACCTTTGTAATATCTTAGTTCATTTCTTTCCTCAATCTAGCTTCATTTCATTTAAAGAACCTACACACATTAGTAAAGAAGTAAAATCACATGAAAAAACTCAGGCGATTTTGTTGTAAAATTCTTCTGGCGTATCACACGCCAAGTTTAAATACAGTATAATAATTGACTGTGCTAATTGAATGAACAAAACTAACAATTTGCTTGAAGGCGACATAGGAAGGAAAGTGTTTTACGCAACGTGCGTGCTACTATTTTAAATACACAGATTTTAAATATTACGTACTATCGAAATCAAATATGGAACTTATAGCGATGATACTGTTACAGTTAAACAAAAATGGTGATGGACGTTGTAAAGCAATTGTAGGAATAGAAAAAAAACTTATCGTAAAAGTGAAAACAGAAATAATTACTCATTAAAACACAATTTTACGGATTACTTCGCGATTTATTTACATTTTATTTTAAACCTGACGTTTCGAACACTTTACAGCGATCGTGGTCACAGGGAGACTAAGGTATTATTTGTCATTACAAAGTTTTGAAAAATTTTAACTACCGTCACTCAATAATATTAATTTACGTGCCTATTTACGCAGAAAGAGCTAACCGTGTCTTGAGATCTTGCAGTGCTAGGTGTTGCTTTGGTTTTTGCTAGAATAGGATCCCATGCCGGTGGAACTGTCCAACCATCTTCTCTATTGAAATTTGGATGTTTTTTAATTTCAATGGCTTCACGTAGCATTCGAGGAATAAAACGCCGTTATTTTGCAAGTATTTTAGGTTGGTCAAAACGAATGAAGTGGTTGGGTTTGTCTAAGGCATGTTCACACACTGCAGATTTCGTGTTCCGTCTATGTTTTACGTCAGCTATGTGTTCTTTTATCCGCACGCCTATACTTCGCTTTGTTTGCCCGATGTAGGAGAGGCCACAGTCACACTCCAGCTTGTATACCCCTGCATCTTGAAAAGGTATGTTGCACTTGACAGGTGGTAGGAATTGGTTAATCTTCTTTTGCGGCTTGAAGTAAGTTTTGATTGAAGCACGCTTCAAGATATTCCCAATCTTGTCAGTGACTCCCTTCATGTATGGTAGTACTGCAGGTTGGCGTTCAACTGTCGTAGGTTTGGCACGGGGTCTGCAACGACGTGGTACTGGAAGCTGGTTGTCCCGTAGTACCTTCCTTACATGCTGAAGCTCAGCAGCCAGGTGTCGGTCGTCACACTAGCTCTCTGAAGCAAAGTTTTGCCCACGGTAGCTAACTGTGAAGGATGATGGTGAGACGTACCATTCAGATATTTATCGGTATGGGTAGCTTTTCTAAAGACTGTGTGGCTAAGGGTATGATCCGAATTCCTAGTTAGTAAAATATCTAAGAAAGCTAGTTTACTGTCTGCCTCAATTTCCATAGTAAATTTAATTTTTGGATGTATTGAATTAAGATGATTAAGAAAAGCAGAAACACTATTGGTGGGTAAAATTGTAAAAGTGTCATCTACGTACCGCTTATAAAACCTTGGTGATATAGGTGATGTGCTCAGAGCTCGATCCTCAAAATCCTCCATGAATATATCAGCAACAACTGGGGATACCGGAGAGCCTATTGCTACACCATCAGTTTGCAGATAGAACTCATTATCCCACAGTAAATAGCCAGATGTAAGGCAATGTTCCAATAGTTCCGCATATTCTATTGGCATGTCCAGTTGAACCAGCTTCCTTTTAGTAATTTCAATGCAGTCCTGTACTGGTAAGCTTGTGAATAGGGACTGTACATCAAAACTAAAAAAAAGAAATAATTATTTATATTGTCTGCCTATTGGGGTGGTAGAAAATATGTTATTTAACACATTTCTGTAGTCCAGGGCCATGTAAAGTTCAGGTAGGTATGTTCGAATAAATAGTTTTTAATATTTTTAACACTCACAGTGTTTTTCTTATTTATATAAGTTCAAATAAGAAACAAAAATTCGCACGCAGGTAGGATTCGAACCTACGACCTTTGGCTAACCGGGCCAACGCTCTTACCAACTGAGCTACTGTGCAGTTCATCCAACCGTGTGAAATGTTCGAATAAACTCAACATTTGCAGAATTTCATTCGACCACTAGCCTTCTGTGTCATAATTAGCATTCATCCCGTACTCAGGGTCGATAAAGAGGTCAAATGCCAATAACTATAATGAATGACTAAACTAATATTTCGGAATCTTGTGAAACATGTCCCAACCAAAAACGAAGAAATACAGTAAGCAATCTCTGTAATTATGAGGTAAAACAAGAATCCGTGGATAAACCCACCAAAATTGCAATCTAGATTAAGCATGCAAATAACATTGACAATTAAAACGCTTACTGCCGTTCCCAAACCGGCTGACCTGGTAGTATCAATATCAGGAAGTCTACAATGGAACTGTCGATCTTGACCGTAATACTGATACCGATCGGAGCTCTTTAAAATAGTCTTTATCACTACTGTCGTAAGGCACCCTCCTTTTGAATTAATTCTGCAATTGTTTGCGTGTCAACGTAGCTTTGAAGTAATCCAAAATGAGTCTTATTACAAGTGATCAGAAGCCAATAAAAAGCAGATTTGTCGTTATCTACATTCGAGTACAAATTAGGTATGTACGCAAAATCAGAGCACCAGTTTTAATCGTTAAACGTTATGGTAAGATGTAACTGCTTATTGATATTGCTTATGAAAGCTTAACACTCTTCAAGAATTGGAGCACTGTTCTTTCCTGTTACTTTGCAAGTTTGTGGAATCATATCATCATCTTCTTAAATGAATGTGTTTTATTTTTAATTTCGACAATTTACTCTGATATAATCAACTTCAAGCAGAACGGTACCTACAGATTTAATAACATTGTGATTAAAAATATGTTGAGTCACTTTAAGTTGAGATTAAGGACAATTAATGTGCGTCAAGATTTGCTACAACAACAGTCTTAATCTGTTTACAGAACACCACGTGTACCAATGCAAACCGCCCACCTCATCATCACCGCTCAGTCCTATAACGATACCCGTCTCTACCTATATTCCTATACCAACCTCGATGCATATCTTGTTGGTTGTGGCCGATGGGTTCCGGCTAGTCTTCCTCTCCCATCCCAGAGCGTGTCATTCCTTATAAAAATCGTGCTATTTGGTGTGCCGGTTTTACCGGATCAGGCTTGGAACCTGGCTGAATAGCACATCGTATCGTATCGTACAACAGTATTAATCTGTTTACTGACATGCTTTTGCTGTCACCCTCAATTTCTTATCATTTTAATTTAAACTTTTTTAAGTAAATTATAATCGCCTAATTTGTAAGTGTAAACAAAGTCGCTGTCCTTATTTGCAAAATAATCATCAGTTACAGTATCAACAATTTTATTCGCACATCACAAATACATGTTGTTTTTTTCCAGCAGCCAGATAAGAAACTATAGTCGATTTGAGATGTCTGGGTTTTGATTTTTTTTTTGACAATAATATCTTCAAACTTTCTGAATATCTACAATAAACAATACATAAATAACCAAGATTGAATTCGCTTTCCAATATTTGTAAATTTCACAACATGAACGTCCTTGCCAAAAGACTCCAATTACTGAAACACGGTAACTAGAAGCCATACACCGCATGTTTGCCCGTTCCGCTGACATTACGTAGCTGCTGAACTAGGACGCGTTCCAGTTATATTGTTTGTGTGAGATGTGAGCCTCTGAATGATGTGCTGAAGATCACCTGAATAGTGGACAGTGCCAAAAGGGTTTGAATAACCTCCGGTGTCCTTTTTAGAGGTTTTACTTTTTTCACTCGTAGTGTGATTCAAAAGCAGATATTTAGGCAGTTTATGTAGAGGGAACGAACTTTGATGAAGAGGATTTAGAGGTAGAGATAAAAAGAAATAGGAGGACAATAACTTAACCGACAATAGTAATAATGCGGTTAAGCTACATTGATCAGGGTATCCGTCAATATAAAGATAGAAAAAAAAACTTTTTTTAACGAAAGTTACCAATATTAGAAAATAAAAATTTAAAGATGGAAGCTACATTTTTAAATTCGATTCAAAATCTTACTTTATAAAGAAAAGTATCTTTCTAAGTGACATATATGACACTATCATTGAAGCCAGCAGTTGAAAACTCAGGATGGGCACTAGCGAAGAGTGAGCTCAACTCAAACAGAAAACATTCAAGACACGAGCCATAAACGTCAAACCTATTACACATCTCTAAGACTGAACTGGGCCGTGCTCCAGATGTATTGTACAGGAGCTCTACACTGTTTGACGATATTCGTGTTTTCGAGTCTATCCGTCCTTGTCACTCATGCCATGCCCATCATGCGATTGAGCGCGATGGAGAGCCAAAGATACGGACATCTCACGGAGTAGGCTCCAGCGACGCATGAGCAGCGTGTGACGTTACAAAGGATGTCCTTTGAAAGAGATTTGTATCTTCCGCACTGAGAGCTGCTATGGTTTTTGTGTTCCTGAGCGTTGCGTTATTTCTATTCGAATTGAAAGCACCTGCTTGGCGAATTCTTTATGTCTGTATAATTTTGTGAAAACAATTAAGGACTTTCTAATCATCTAAGACCATTTTTAATATTAATTTTATAGCGAAAAATATTCATATTTTCGGCCTTTTGATGATTTGATTAAGCATCCTTACGTTTATGTAAATCTTAAAATATCTTATAAAGAAGATTGTACAATAGATAGAAATACGTAAACAATTATTATATAAATTCTAAAAACTAATAAAAAGGATACAAAAAGCGTGATCGCTTTTTCGAAATCTGTAAAATTGGCCCTGGCGGTGAGCTCATCTCTCGAAAAGGGTCAAAAAGAGAACAAGACTTACCGATTTGATACAATTTCATCCTGTGGTTTAGTTTCCTGGTTATTGGGTAATTTTCTTATGTTTTTTCTTGTTTTGAATCAGTTTGAGTTTTATTTTTTATTTTTGTTGGAATACTCTTAGTAGGAACTTTCTCGTAAAATTGTTTTTGTTGTTCCAGCCTATTTAGATACAACTTTGAAGTTTTTTTTGTCTTAATGTAAATTATTGCTGTTAATTCTTATTAACTTCACAAAATATGTTTCTCTGGTTTATTTTACTGGTAACAGCAGTACTATATCCTTATTTAATTTCGACTAAATTCTTCTATCCCCGTCAAATTTAATAACGCGAAAATTAGAGGTAAATTATTTACATGTGTGACATTTGATACTGTAATTCTTGCAATAATCATCTGTAATGGGAATTTTAGGTAAGGGAATTAGGGCCTAGTACTTGATGTACTCGCGAACAACTAAGAACCCTGTTATTCAGACGATGCACGCAAATTAAATTATCTCACAATAAATTTCAATTAATATCACTGCTAATTGGAAGTTAGATAACGTTAATGAATTAAATTGTTTAATCTATTACTTGTTTACGTTTACGCTTTTATTCGCAAAACGTGTGCATATGTGTTTTCTTGAACCCTGTACCTTTCCAATGCAAGTTACGATATTGCGTTTCGCAGTTAATGAACAGTCTTGTATCTGTTGCATCAATGAAACAAGACGCTATTTATTTAACATAATAAGTAATTTTCCCTGCGTTTACATAAATATCTTGGCAGTAATTGGTATGATAGAATCCTTTCTAGAAATATTCTTCAAATTTTCGCAGCAACAAATTCTTGTTCTCGTCTATTAATTTTAATTACTAAACAATCCGCTAATTTATAAGCTAGTTTGAAGATTTCACTTGTTCTTTAAATTCTACAATAGCAATGATAACGTCATTGTCAAAATTATTTCAATAATCCGTTCAGAAAAGGTTAAAAAGTTGACTTCCTAAATATTTATTAGGTACCAATATAGATTTACGATTTCGCATATGTTTTTACCATTAAGAAACTTGTAATTTTACCGTATAGACACGGTCTAGGGTAGTTCAGAACTTGCCTAGTACTAACATACTGTTCACTATTGCCTTAAAGAGCCCCTTTTATATTTTAATGTGGGCCCAGTTCCCATATGTCCGCGTAATTTTCCTTTACAAGTAGTCCTTGATACCAGCAGTAAATCGCCATTAGTTAAACTTAATCCGTTATACTTTTGTACTCACAAATTCAAGAATTGCAATCCTCTAACCGATTGCAGCATTTATAAATTCTGTCCATCCTTCATAGTTGCCAGCAGCAATTTGCCATTCAATGCAGTAAACGAACATGAGTGATTCCCGAGCTATTCAAACGAGAGCAAGACTCTGCAAGAGAGACAAATGGTGTTAATTAGGAGACAAAGGCGCTCCGACGTAACAAATTAGTGCAGTTTTGTAATGGTCACGAAGATCTTTGGCATGGACACATCAAGCTGAACACTAGAAACGTTTGCAGTTGTAATATGACCTATTTTGCAACAAGCTAGCTACCGTATCAGAGCTAAAGATGCAACCTTGTTTTAAGAAATATATGCTTTAGAGTTTTTACACTTGATTTAATATCTCGAAAAACAAAAAATATTTCGCGGCTTGTCATTGGTATCGAGAGATACGCCGTAGAATTTTTATCAAAGTGTCTTTTGACTTATCAGAAACTTCTAAAATTTAGGTAGGTACTTCTTTGTTACTTTAGCCCAAAATTCTAATTCTGATTCATTTTAAAGCTTTCATAGCCTTATCATCTATTTCATTCATTTATATGAAGACCAGACTTAATTTGGATATACATATGTCACGTGCAATACCTCTTATTACGTACCTTCGCAATATGCAAATCTTCATTTGTCATTGGCCATTACGAGGCCCTTATGAGCTGTCTCAAGACGTGTTGTAACTCGTCAATCAAAAACAAAGGCTCGTTAACATTTCTCGTTTAATCGCCAATTTGTCTTTGCCTTTTTATTACGTAATTGCCTAATGAGTATCCTAAGCAATTATAAAAGTAACAGGTACTTCACGTTTTAAAGTGTCTAGTTACTTCGCCTGTTTGTTTTGTCAAATGCCTCAACCACTGCGTGTTTCATTATTTCTACATTAACGAATATTGACGTATGTATCAATAAATTTAAATTACCGCAGTGTTTGTCGTCCTCATTATCGATGTTGACTTGTTTAATTAAATAGATGATTGTGTACATTTCCACTATTGATTGAAACCGGACAGATAAGAAAGTAATTTTCGCTGATGTCTTTAATTTTGTTGAGATAAAATTAAAAAGTGTGTTACAATAACTAATCCGCATAGTTCTCAACAATGGAAACATTTTTGTATCCGAAACGTAGTAATATAAAAGTTTATTAAGCGTCCATTAATATAAATCACAAATGATGTATATAATAAATATAATAAAACCTAAAATACTCACTAAGGTTTGGGTACTTGTACCAGATTTTCAAGTAATTCAGTTTATAATAAATTCTTACGTACTTACAATAACAGAAAACAGACGTGACACAAATGGTTATATCTAAATGGAAAACCAAGCCAATGATCATGTAGATAAATAATGATCTGTTGAATCATACAACGTGTTACATTAAATCTATTGCGTGTCTCACGTCATATACACTATTCACATTTAATGTAATGATATATTTGTTTAGTACTAATCAATATTTTTAATTATTTCACGCCCGAACCTGACTCGACCAATTCTATTCTGATTAGTATATGATTTGAAGCCTAAATTGCATGCAAATTTTATTTCGTCAAACAATTCTAAAGATAATAAATCCTCGTGTTTGACGCCATTATCTTCAGATCTCCATGTTTATAATTAAAACTTACATCACATACTTTGGATGACCTTTCTGTCTGTCTGTCAAACGTTGCACCGAGGTGGGCCATCATGTTTAGGGTGATTAATCAATCAAGATCATTTTGTAATGGCGTCGTACCTTGGTTAGGGTCTTAATATAAAATAATATCTGTTGCAACAATTTGATTAATATACGCAAGATTCGATTTAGGAATAATCGCTACTAACACTTCTTTAATTATGTCAGCAATTTTGGATTGCATTGTGTTGAAATGTGCTTTAGTTATTGTCGATGAAGAAATATAAACGTCTTCGAAGGTACATCAAGGCTATGCTCTTTTCTCATCACATGGGAATACATACGTGACCAAAAGCACTTAACAACAGATTGATCTGATAAAACAACGGGCAATTACAATAATTTAATCTCCACATCGGTCATCATTGTTTGGTTCTCCGGCATTGGCCCACGCTCCGAAGGTCGATCTTAAAACCATTGTTGTAACTACTCTTAAACATTCGTTTAAGCTTGACATTAAATGTAAAGCTGTTGCTTTAAAACACCTACATAGTGACCTTCGTGGCAGAAACGTGGAATTTCTTAAGGAAGACTATGTAGGAAGCTGTACTGATGCGATTTTAATGATTAATGATGACGATAGCCTAGTCTGTAGAATGCTTACCTCATGAGAGAAGTCGTGCGTTCGAGGTGAAGTTACAATTAAATTATGTAAGCTTATGAGTAGAAAACTTCTAAAAGTCTGAAACTCTTTAAGAAGATAATTACATAATCAGATTTTTTATTGAAGAAGTAAGTATAGATAAGGAGTATAAGTCTGTGGTATAAGCATACTTTTAATCTTTTTATTTAATTTGTTAAATCTTAAATCAACTAAATTGTCTCTAAAATTAAGAGATACGCTAGAGGGAAACAAACAAAAGACAGGAAATCAGCATGTAAAAGCTCAAATTGCCCATGTAAACATATAATAGTGAGTTTTTTACAAACAATGCAAAATAATATTCGTACATTAAAACGACACATTGAGGCAAAGGCCGTACCAATTAAACAGTTTTTGTTTACCAATTAAAAACGACACGAGATACAGCAGATGCCGACGGAAGCATTAATCCAAGCAATTGACATTGCGGCCATCTTCAAAGTCTTTGTTAGGACCAATTGACTTTCTTATTTAGTAACTTATAAAACGATGACGCGCACGAAGAAAACATTCTATCAGAATATCATTTAAACGGAGAAGGTGTAAAAAATAAAGTGAAACTAAAAACAGAAGCCAAAGTTGATAATATAAATGAAGTAACGCATCCTACTGCATGGACGGAATGGAATCCGTAAAAGAATAAAAACTAAAGCAGAGGCGGTTCCTTCAAAGCTATAACAAAAACAAAAGAAAGCAACGGTTTCGAGAGTGAAATGCGTACAAATCCAGTTTCGTGGACCCAATTACCGGCCATATTTAGCCCTAGGTCATACGGGCACATACCACTTTTACCATTAAGCAACGTTTCGATGTTCTTTTGCGAATATCTTTGTCCGAATGCGTTCGATACTTGTTTCTTTTTTTATCAACCACGTTGTATGTCCTGTTCAGTAATTGGATTGTGAAACTGGACTCATAAGCTGTAAATTAAATTGTTACTGCTTCCTTTTCAAACTAATTCATGGTCGCCCAGGAACTACTTAGAACCTTTAGCATATTTTGATGACAAAAAGTTTTAGTCGTGACTTAGCTATTAAAGTGAACTGTGGAGCAATATTCTATTTAAACGTGCCATAAAAAGGCAACTGTTAAATATTTAGTGCCTATTAAAGCGAAATATGCGGACATGTTATAAATAGTTGGAATAATGATACGATTAATAAAGTGGATGGCTTCATCATCAGATGACTGAATGATTTATTTTATATGAGACGCAATTATCTAGATGCCGAAGCGGTCAATATTGCAAAAGGTCAAGAACGATGCCTAACACTTGATAAAGCAGCTTACTAAATAGAGGTTTATGGCAATAATAAACCCGTGTCATGATCAGCAAAAATACTGTTGTGAAATGTCAAAGTATGCAGCATTTTGTCCGACGGTTTCATGAAACAACGAATAAATGTATTATCAAAGCAAGATAATCTAAAAAATACGTACAATGAATATTTATTTTGCCTTTAGCTCTATTATTTTTTGTGACTGCCTCCTTGGTCTAGTGGTCAGCACGCTGGGTACTATCCACGAGGACCCGGGTTCGAATCCGCGGTCGGGCCGAGAGTGTTTAAGTTTTTCTGTCTTGAAATAACTCAGACACAGCTCCGGAGTCAGGAAGTTCGTGGTGTTAACACCCTTGTGCCTCGGAAAGCACGTTAAGCCGTTGGTCCTGCACCTGATCTCTCTACGGTCATGTCGGACTTCCGTCTCACCGAATTATGAGAGTGAAGGAACAGAGAGTGCACCTGTGTATTGTGCACACACTTGTGCACTGTAATATCTCCCGCGCAGTTAGCTGATCTCGTTTGAGACAGGCCGTTGTAGCCGAAATTCGGCTCGGATGACATTATTTTTTTTTGCGCCATGGTTGTTATTCTTTGATTTGCTGTGGTTATGTCCGATTTTAAATTCTTGAACTAATTGATTTTTAAACTATGTTTAGATAAAGTTCTTGTCACAGTCACGTCAGGCTAAAAATCTTTGTACTCTACGCTACTCTTACTATGATGAACTGACGATGCGGCGAAGCTCTTTTATTTTAAAATTACAGACAAGCCAGTATTTTACAACTGCCAGCCAGTAAAGTACAACAAACAAGTGTACGTGATAATAGCCAAGATTTTCCCATGCTTCGGGAATCGGGACGGTGTTACAATGGACAATTGCACGCATGCGCGGTACGACCTTGGAAAGAGAAAGTCCGTTGTAGTCGCAAAGATACCATAGACTCGAGATTCAAATACTTGACTGTGAATATAAATATAATTTACAACTTTAGGTAGGTTTCTAAAATACTCCATCCAAGTTGAAATTAATATCGCTGCATCACTGTCAGCTTACGGAACACAAACACTAAAAAACATTGACAATGTTCACATCAGTTTGTAAGATACAACGACTGTAAGAGAAAACATCATCTAATTGGCTTATCTTGAATTTCGCGATTATTGTAATAGCATCACATGAAAAGCAATTGCCAGAAACATTCTCTGTCAACTATTCAAAACTATACTGTAATTTTTTTTCCGTGTGTAAATATCATGATAGATAATCGATATGCTAAGTTGTTCTGCAAAGGAGCTCATAACGATTTCTTTGACTTGCTTTTGGTAGTATTAATATTTAAATCAATTGCTCATGTATACCTACTTGCTTCTCAGTGCTCAGTTTGTGCTCTATATGTAGTCTTTTCTATACCTTAAACTACTGCTATCTGTAAAGACTTATAAGTGATTTAATTGTTTTTCAGACTGTATTATTATCATCCATATGTAAACCCTGGTTTTTCTACAATGATGATGTCCTCCTAGCCGAATTTCGACCACGGCGGCCTATCTCAACAGAGATTAGCCAACTGCGCGGGACATATTATAGTGCACAAGTGTGTGCGCAATACATAGGTGCACTCTCTAACGTGCGTTCCGAGGCTCGGGGGTGTTAACACCACCAACTTCCTGACTCCGGAGCTGTGTCTGAGTAATTTCAAGACAGAAAAACTCAAACACTCTCAGCCCGACTCGGGATTCGAACCCGGGACCTCGTGGATAGTACCCAGCGTGCTGACCACTGGACCAACAAGGCAGTTTTCTAAAATAAATAAATAAGAAGCAGTTTCGACGAGATAATAGGACACTTTTCTTATCACTAGTTAAAGGTACAGTTAGTAAAATATTTTTATCAGCAGCCACTTGTGCAAATAGAACAGTGCCTTGACCTGCTGTTCCCAATCTGTACAGTGGAAGGCATAAGCAGGTAGCTGTTTGAACAATTGTTTCTTTTCTACCGCTAGTGGTCTTAATTATAATGTGCATATTGAATAACAATAAGCCGAAAGAAAGTGTTTCGAACGAAAAGTCGGATGAAAAAATGGCTAGTATCATTTAAGAATGCTATATTATTTTGCAGTCTAACTGCTACGTAGTCTTAATTCTTTAATACACTACGATTTGGATTCCTGTTCGAAAAGAGTCAATAGGCTGCTTCTAGACAGACATGTTACATCCTCGACCGCACGATCGCTTACCATCAGGTGAGATTGCGGTCAAATGTCTGCCTATTAAATAAAAAAAAAGTCTAGACAGTAACTTTTGATAATTCTGACATTTCATGCAGTAATATTATTTTGCCTTCAATCACTCTACTCAATATTTTCAAACTCTGTCTACATAGATTCCACCTAAACGTTATTTCGAATATTTTCTATATTTGCTGCATGTAGCTTAATCTTAGTCTTTCTCGCTTCTTTTCTTTTTGACAGGACATATGGGGAAAATACTGTTAAAAACAAAAGTTTTATATTAGCGATCGCTCTCAGTATTCTTAATAAAATGTAGAATGCTCAGTTTAGGGCATGATCAGTTTAACTATGCAAGGCCAATAAGGTTGAGCATATGCCATGGCTAAATGTGGACGTTCCACGACTTGGGTGGGGCGAGGATAGGTTGGGCACAGTAAATGCTTGACGAAACTGCAAATTTATGTCCTGTGCCATCATGGTTCGGTTCTATTACCGAATGAATTGTTAAATGCTTCATTTTTGTTATTCGCTGAAGTATCTTTAACGACAGCACTATCGCTTGTAACTTTGTAAGGTTACATTGATTTTGAGAATTCTTTATCATTCAGTGTCAATGAATCGGTTTTTGGGATAAAAGAAAAGTAAGCGTCTCGTTCGTAAAGAAAGAGCGCTTTTACGATTTGTACTAATAAGCCCTATAGTATTTAAGTTTAAATAAGAAACCAAAAAATCACACACGGGTAGGATTTTGAACCCACGTCCTTTGGCTAAAAATGTGGAACGCTTCACGATTTTGCGGGTCATCCTTGCGTAGGGGCCATTTTTAGCCAAAGGACGTGGGTTTAAATCGAATATAGTGTGCGAATTTCTTTCTTATTTAAACTTATACAGGGTTAAATAGTGGTCCAAAGCTAAGGTGTGGATACACTGTACAAGGAAGCACCACATACCAGTATTTAAAAAAAAGTTATGTACAGGGTTTTAAAAAAAAAAAAATTTTTTAATTTTTTTTTAAAATCGTTACCTTGCCTTACAAATTTGGTTATAATTTCCAAAAATTACGGTATTTTTTTATGCAGTTTTTTTATTATTATTGCTGATCACATGTACTTAGTATTCCATTTGTTTTTTTTTACAAACTGAATTTAATTAAAAAAAAATTAAGTTACTTTCAAAATTCAATACTCACTGCTAGCAAATCGTTTGACTTTAAATGCTTTTGGTGCAAAAAAAAATGTACCACAATGTTAGTGCCCATTATTTTACAAAAATGTCCATCTTTTGCAGATTCTAAAATGGTGCAACAATAAGTGTTACGACTTACAGGAAAAAAGTTATTGCTTTTCGAAAAAAAAAGGAGCCCAATTCAGAAAAACAATTTATTTGAAGTTCAAGGGTTTACAAGGGTTGTAATTTTTTTCTAACCAATCATTTAGTTTTTCTTTAATTTTGGTTATTCAAACGGCGTTTAAAATTTTTAGAACGTGGATCCATAAAAATGTTCTAAGCATTTTCAAAATTACCACGACGACTTGTGTCAGGTTATGAAATTTTTGTGGTAATTTGTCGTCGCGTGGTAATTTTTCCTTTCATTTAAAGTAAAAGGAATGCGACGGGACCTTACAGTTCAATTCAAGGTCGAGTTTAAAAAGGAAAGAGACAGCAACTCAAACAATAAAAGCAGTACCGTCGTCTCAGTCGGGTTAGGGTCATAAATTCATAGCGAGTGTTTCTGCTAACGGTGGTCATTTTGAACATTTAGTATAGGGCCTAAACTAAATGTTCAAAATGACTACCTTACTGGTATGGTACACCTTATGGTTTACTGTAAGTTTAATTTGTTAGTTTAAGTTTAAGATTTAAGTTAAGACTTTTGTTTTTTAATAAAGATGATTTCAGTACACCGTTTTTTTTTGTCACTAGAGTAACCTAAAATTTAAGAAAGAACTGAATAATTGGTACAAAAATATATACAACACTTGTAATGTAACTAACTTGAAAAAAAATGTTTTTCTTAACTAGGCTCTTTTTTGTTTCGAAAAGTAATAACTTTATTTCTGTAAGTAGTAACACTTATTGTTGCACCATTTTAGAATCTGCAAAAGATGGGCATTTTTTTTAAACAATGGGCACTGACAGTGTGGTACATTTTTTTTGCACCAAAAGCATTGAAAGTCAAACGATTTGCTAGCAGTGAGTATTGAATTTTGAAAGAAACTTATTTTTTTTTATTAAATTCAGTTTGTAAAAAAAAAACGAATGGAGTACTAAGTACAAGTGATCAGCAATAATAATAAAAAAATGGATAAAAAAAAACCGTCATTTTTGGAAATTATAACCAAATTTGTAAGGCAAGGTAACGATTTCTAAAAAAATTAAAAAAAATTTTTTTTTTGAAAACCCTGTACATAATTTTTTTTTTAATACTGGTATGTGGTGCTTCAGTGTACAGTGTATCCACACCTTTGCTTTGGACCACTATTTACGCCACACCCTGTATAAATAAAATCAAATTGAATTTCTCTTACAAAAATTAATCGACTGTGTCATCCGGTGGGACTCGAACCCACGTCCCTTCGCTATCCGGGCGAGTGCTCTCACCAACTAATTCAATTTGATTTCGTAAAAACTTGCAAAATAATTGCTTAAGTTATAAAAATAATTATAAGTTAAGCTGATTTTATCTTAACCGATGGTTAAATATTTGTAAAAATATTTCCATCGGATACATGCGGGTACATTCCCCAAGTATTGATGAAATCGAACGCCGGCTCACTGGCGTAGCAAGCACTTGCAAAAATTCGTCGGCTGACTAACGTCCTCCGTAGCTTAGTTGGTGAGAGCACTCGCCCGGATAGCGAAGGGACGTGGGTTCGAGTCCTACCGGATGACACAGTCGATTAATTTTTGTAAGCGAAATTCAATTTGATTTCGTTAAAACTTGCAAAATAATTGCTTAAGTTATAAAAATAATTATACATTATATAAATAAGAAAAAACACTTAAAGTTAAAAAATAGTAAAAAAATATTTAAAAAACTAAAGCTCTATAGTACTTACTTAACTAGTCTGTGATATCAGTGCATTAGTATTATTCGTTTCATAAACTTCCTTGCTGTACAAAATAGTTCATTGACCTCTAGATCTCCTTCCATACCGTTATGAGACGAAGCATATAACAACATACAAGTAACAATTTCTCCTTATAAATCAGGCGTGAAAGCGAAAAAAAATGTCATAGCATAATCCCCATAGCGTGTTGATGCTTAATCCAAGCTCATAGTTGAGAAAGTTTTGATATGAGTGACGTGTAGAAGCTCGTAAAAAGTGGATCACTATTGTGCGTACGCGCAGCCTTATACAGTTATGTAATAGGGCTGTCAAGAATATTTAGTATGCTTTTTTGTAAAGAATTTAGTAATAGTAAAAGTACCTACTGTCAAATAGGTTGGCTTGGCATGAGAAATTACTTGTGACATGAACAAAATGTGACTGGGAAATATCATAAAGTGTGTGTTTTTGTTACATTGCGTTCTTTCATAATTATATAAGTTAGTTACGATCACGTAGTCCTACATTAAGCTACTTTCATAAGATAATAAATTAGTCCTAACATGACTTCATTAACTTTACACCTTAGAATATCTCTAGTCTCTTCTTGTTAGTATTATCAATATCTTTAAAATATATTGCATTTAATTTTTATGCAGGAACTTCAAATTAGTTTCTTGCTATTAGTTTTAAAAAGTATTTAATCTATTACGTATATTTGGCAACCCTATCCGCCCACAGCTTGTAAACCGTTTAGCAGATGATATTGTTTACTATCTTGCTTTAGATTTGGAGTTTATTGCCCTTCTTTTACTACAAAAAAATATATATTTCCATGCCATTAGCCATGCCAAAAACCTGATGTAATAAAACACATCGTTTAAAAGTTTCCATCGCTACAAAAAATATAACATTTTTGATTATGTGTAAATGAAACCTCATTTACTTGATAAATACCCAGCAGTAACGATCGTCTTCGTGTACGAGTACGTGTAGTTATCCCCGCACTGTGCACTTTAAAGCCACCGGTTGCGGGCTCGAACCCCGCAAGGAGCGAATGTTTGTATTGCTGTAAGTATGACCGATATGCTTATAAAATATATGAGTATGTCTATCCATTATCCTAGTCACCATAGCACAAGCTATGCTTAATTTGGGACTAGGTTATTGATGTAAGCATTTTGTATCTAAGTCTTGAATGTTAATAAGAACTATAGCGGTTATCTTAGTCACCATAGCAGAAGCTATGCTTTATCTGGGTCTGGGTAATTGGTGTGCTGAACATTTTATTTAAAAACTACTTTCTTAAGGCTGGAGACTGGAATTCGTTGCTGGCTAAAGTGGTTCCTAAAGACTATGATCTGCTATAGCCGTTATCCTAGTCACCATAGCAATGCTATGCTTAATCTGGGTCTGGGCAATTGGTACGCTGAACAATTTATTAAAAAAATGCTTTCTTACGGCTAGAGTGGAATTCGTTGCCGGCTAAAGTGGTTCCTAAACACTACGATCTGGATTCCTATATATAAGGTTGAATTGGATGTTACTAGTCAGATTTGACGACCGTCTTGGTGTAGCGCTCCGGACTATAAAACCAGCGGTTGCGGGTTCGAATCCCGCAAGGCGCAAGTTTGCGTGATGACCACGAGCGTTTGTACCTAAGTCATGGATGTTTTATGTACGAGTAAACATCCATCATGACTGACGAATAAACATTCGTTATCCTAGTCACCATAGCACAAGCTCGCGCTTATTTTGGGGCTAGGTAGTTGGTGTGTTTGTTAAAACAATTTATTTTATTGATCTTTGGCCACATCGTCGCTTCTATGTTCTTACCGTCAGGTGAGATAGCGGTAAAATGACTGTCTATTTATATAAAAACAGCAGTCGCAATGCGTTTCTTTACTATCTACAGCAGCACGTGTCTTGCTAGCAACATTCTCGTACAGTCACAAGCAATGAAATGTATACAAATAAGTTTTATGGCATTGTAATAAGGTCTCAAATCGATTGCAGTGCAGATGTGTTCATATTGATGCTCGTGACTGTACAAGGCCGGAAGTCGGCCCCCCTAAATCCCTACAAATGCTGTAACGGCATGTAATTGGATATTTCAAGGCGTAACGTGGCGATTGTCTGTCTGTGACTACTGGCCAGTGTTGTGCTGTCAATATTGTAGACTGCCAGGTAAAAAAACTTAATGAAACTTAAAAAGGAGTTTGCTGAAGAGTTTTTAATTATGCAGTTAAGCTCACTGAATAGAGAGATATGCCAACTGCACAGGTGATAGTGAAAATATACCTAAAGAGGTATATGTGCGCAAGACACATGTGCACTCTCTGTTCCTGCTAGGTCAACTGCCTGACTTCCGATTTATTTCAGGACAGACAAACAGACAAACTTTTGGCCTGACCCGATGACAGATCGTGTGGGCTTTTTGCACTACTAATCAAATCAACTTCGAGTAAGAAAACTAGCACCTGACTAACATTGTGGTAATTCAATTGAGACTTGATTAACACATAACCAGAAACCTATTTGACAAGGAACAGTGTTTTCATAGGAACTAAACTAACTACCACTGTTTGAGAGTTTAGGCAGTGGATTACACGTGGAAGGCGACAATGATAGGTGGAAAATAAGTCTGGTCTGAGCACTTATAGCTAGGTACTTGCCGGTCAGGGTTCAGGTATCACTTCACAGGCCACAATCACTCGAAATGTCTGTAAGGAGCTTCACAGAATACACACGCGGCGAAAGCGCTCTGGTCGGTCTAGTACATGTGTCATAGGGAACGTCTCGATGTCGACTGGTCGTCGGGGTTCTCACGGTACGTTTTAAACAAATAAAAATAAGGCAGGTATGCGTGTGAGTGTGCGCGGCGTAGTATCAATAGGGTACACAAAGAAATCAAAATATTGTAGTAAACAACCACTACTTTGAACTACTACTAATTAACAATCAATTAAAACTATTGTTATGGCCAGTTATGGAGCGTAGTTCAGAGATCGTTCATAAGCCTACTCGATATTTACTATTTACGAGTCGCCTCACTATTCCGACCGCGGTAAAGTACCGTTGCCCGTACGATTTTATGGTGTGAACTCAAAAAATAAAGAACGTTTGTACGTGTTCGAAAAATATTGAACATTTCTCTCTTTATCGCCAATTTTGCGCAACTGTACTTTAACAATGTTTGGGGAGACGTGACCTTCACCGCGAAAGCCTACGGTTTCAGCGACAGAAAAGTTTTATTGATCACATCACGTTTCCGAGTATCATTTCTAAAAAAGTTAACTAGAATCTACTTTTTTCCTAAAATGTCCCGTTTTACTTAACTACAGCTTGCCTACAATGTCAAGTACTCTTAGGATCCATCTACAAACTGCGCCACACGTTTAGAGAAGACAGTCAACTATGTATGACATTTATGACATAGGAGAGAGAGGAGTAAGCTTAGTGACGTCACAAAAGTCTAAAAAGCTGAGCTCTGTTGTAAGACACCTGTTTTTTAATCGGGCATCATTATTAAATCAGCTTAGTTCTTGTATGGGAATCCTTTCAATCTCTCCGCCCTTATCTTGATGACTTGATACGTCACTACATTTATAATATATTTTCTACTAGTGGTTCCCCGCGACTACGCTCGCAAGAGTTGGATTTTTCCATATAAACTTTAATCTCCCATTTCACCCCCTTAATGTATTTATATCGTGACAAAATGTAGCCTTTGTCCTTTCCAGGGTCTCTAACTGTCTCCATACCAAATTTGATCTCAATCGGTTCCGTGGTTTAAGCGTCAAGAGGTAACAGACAGACACACTTGCGCATTTATAATATTAGAAAATATTTACTGCATGTAACTTATTCTTGGTCTTTCTCGCTTCTTTCTCTTTTGACTGGACATCTGGAAAAAAATACAATTGAAATCAAAAGTTTACTCATTAAATTCATTAAATATTCGTCTCTAGGTCTCAATAATGTACTATAAAAATTATCAACACGATAAATGAACTCCATTACATAAACATTAGTCTTATTATGTGGGAGATAATATCCCCTTGAAGAAAGCTATTAGAACGTTCATTGCGCATTAGTATATCCCATACAAATGTATGGTAAACGTTTGAAGCAACGAAAGTTATCAAGACGACACAGGTCAAGGAGAAAAGCCAACTCATGTCAGACGAAACAAACGAGAACTAGAAAATAAAACAGTGTATTCAATCTATGTGATGGAGGCGCCGAATACTCTACTCATGTCAAGTGAAAAGGAGAAAACTTGTAACAGTACTCCAAAAAGTAATCATTATCGTCATTATCAGCCACAGGGCGTCCACTGCTGAACATAGGTCTCCTTTATAGGCGATTTCCAAAGTAACTCATGTCAAATGAAACAGGAGGAAACTAGAAACAGTAATAATAAAGGACGTCCACTGCTGAACATAGGCCTCGCACATAAATGTCCAAAGTGACCTATTGCAAGCGGCCTGCATCCAGCGCGATCCTGCAACCTTTATAAGGTCGCGTGTCCATCTTGACGGTGAAGGCCCTAAGCTACGCTTTTAATAAAATGGTCTCCAATCAAAATATGCGATAGTGGTGCCTCTTAAAGGAATTAGTGACAAATGTTTGACGCTAGCAATTAGATTCAGTTTTTTTCCGAATGGCCTGGCTGTTATTGATTATAATGTGTTCTTTTACGCCACGAAGAGTGATTTGGGCACAAGCAATGCTTGTTCATTGAAGATTATGTAGGCACTTGAGCATGTTGATGATGAAGATGAATCTCGTATAGCAGTATTCGGGTTGGGGTGGGTACTGTACATACCATGAATACTAAAACCCACGTTATAATTCAAAGAATAGGTTAAGCTCAAAATTAAATAATTATTTTTATAACTTAAGCAATTATTTTGCAAGTTTTTACGAAATTGAATTTTATTTTGCTCACAAAAATTAATCGACTGTGTCATCCGGTGGGACTCGAACCCACGTCCCTAATTCAAAGAATATGTTAAGCTCAAAATTAAATAATTATTTTTATAACTTAATCAATTAGTTTCAATTTTGAATTAGCAATCACAAAATCTAATCCTACTTTTAACATGAAAGTAGGTAAAATTTTTGTGATACTGTCAGTGATTAAATGATTTCTATAATACGCTGGACCACGTCAGTCAGTTTACCCATTTGAAGTACGAAAACAGCTTTAATTTAGTAAGGCATAGAGGTGGTCTCGCTAGCAAAGTGGGATAGCCTAACGTGCGGCCGTGTGTATTTACTGTAGTATTCGTTCTACGCATTAAGACGACTGGCAATTTCTGATTTTACGCCGCCACGAACAGTTAACAGTGGCCAGCACATCAGACTACCCATTTTAGCGGTAAAATCGCCCCTATTACAACTACATAAGTAGCCGCTTTGTTCAGCTTGACGTGGTGTCGTCCGTACATTCAAATCTCGTCAATGACCATTTGAAACTGACCATGTTGCACAAGAGTTCCCAAACTGAGATTTACAAGTGTAGGTGTGTGTGGGTTCGGGGTGATTGACCCGCCTATCGGTCAGTGCACGGTCTTGTTTGATGACGCGATAAGAAAGGCCGTTGCCTCCAAAGAAAGTGCATGTGTGCACAATGCATGCGAAAGCAGTGAAGGGAAGTGGACTGGGGAAAATGTACCGAAAATTCACAGAGCTGAAAACAAAGCCATACTAATGTTATTATTGCGAAAGAGTATGTCTATCCGTTACATCTTTACGCTTAAACAGCTGAACCGATTAAGATGAAATTGGGTATAAAGGTACCTAGTTTTAGTCCCGGCAAAGGACATATCCCAGTTATTAAGTGGAAGGTGGGTGGAAGTTTGTATTGAACATTCAACAATTATGCGAGTGAGTACAATATAAGTTATAACTAAATAACCGGCCAAGTGCGACTCGGACTTGCGCACGAAGGGTTTCATTTCCATACCACTTCGATATAATATTAGACACTATATTGTGGATATAGTATACCTCCATATAATAACTTGACTTTTCACAGGCTTTGCTGAGTCATCGGCAAAACGACAGGATTTGTTCGGAAAACAGTTTGTAAACAAGTTTCAGATAAATTAGAAAATGTAACGGTCACTTTAATCGTATTAGGAAATGCTTATCACCACGTAATCTTGCCCTTACTAGTTTCATATCGTATGTACGACATATCTTTACTTAATAGCGATGGAACACGCAGGATAGCTTATCAGCATCTAAGGTAAATCTTCTTCTGAGTCTTCCGTTATGCGGCAATGTGAATGAATATATTTGCCAGACAGTTATTTACGAATGTTCCATCTATTTTTTATCGCATTAGTCATACTACAAATACTCATAAGGTCACGGCCAGGTCGCGTTGAAGTGGCGAGGGCGACCGATGAGTTAATGTTTGGCTTCGATGTCACTATGACGGAATGTTTGTGCATTGTGGGCGAACTGGCTGCGCGCGCGCATATAGCCGCGTGTCTACCGGAGATGTATGATAATGCTAAGCGAGGGTTGTGTTATTTAGTAAAGTCAGCCTATATATATCCCACTGCTGGGAAAAGGCCTCAACTCAACTATGAGGAGGTACAAGCCATACTCCACCACGCGGGCTCAGTGCGGATTGGTGGAGGGGTGTCTGTAAGGCAAGTGAAAAACCTTACTGTCAGATGTTATCAAGGGCCTCTGACGAGGCTTAACGACTAATACCAACAGATATAAGCCGTAGTACGTATTACTTAGGAACCAATAAAAATCTCTTTATTTACTTAGCCCGTTACCACGAAAGCGGCGCTGTTATGATAGCGCCTAATTTGTAAGCTATCGCGATTGCGAGGGTCGCGCAAGAACTTGTCGGACTATAACGACCATATTTCGAGTATTGTTTGCATTCGAGTACTTTTCGTACTAGAAAATGATGATGAACACGCACCATTGCTGGGCGGATGTGTTTTTTGTTTCGTGTAATGTGGACAATTGTGTAATGATGTGATTGGTAGAAAGTGATGAGAGCATGATTCATAAATTGTTGACATGTAGGTAATGATTTCCGACTTATACAGAATATGACCCATGCTGATTGGCAGAGAAATGTCTTGTGATGTTAAGTCCGCTTTTTGTTGTTTTGTGCAATATTTGTGCATAGAACAAAATGATGTCACAATAAAAAAAAAATGTGACTCATGTTTTTTATGGAAATCCTGATTTGTTATGCCAGCTCGTAAGGTTACCCATGTGAACTTTTAAAACCGCTTTTATAACGTAGGGAATAGAGGTTAAAGTGGGGTAAACTGACATGCGGTCGTGTGTATGTTATGGACCAGGTGATTAATACGGGCATTATTAATAATGTGCGGGCATTATGAATAATGTCTAGCTCTATCGAGCTTAGTGATTAACAACTATCTGAACTGCATTATTTATCACATTGCACGGTCATTATTATATTGCTACGGGACAATTGGGCAATTTGATAATAAAGCTAAATTTGACGCGGTACGGGGAAGCAAGCGGGTAATGTGGTATAGTAGATATGGTTTTAAAAGTGGTTGCAAGTCTGATAAATATAGTTGTCGAAAGGCAAAAGTTGAGTTCCTCAAAATGCTAACGTAGCGGCAGTTTTTCTAAGAAACAAACCTGTTACTTGCTACATGTTGTAAACAGGGTGTCCCAAAAAGTATGGTAAAGCGGAAGTCCAGAGATAGAGTACCTCTTGGGGTACCCGAATCACCCCCATGTAATGTGAAAATAGTAATTAAATATGCCTGTATTACTCTGCCCAACAACTGATGGACAATATGTATAACGCCCGATCAATTTGATTATTTGAATAATTATTATCAAATCGCACTTTTATATTAAGCATTTTTCATAATGACCGGGCATTATGCATAATGCCTAATTTATCACTTGGGCCATAACATGTGCACGAATTGCTTTAGCTACTAATGGTCGTTATGTCTGCCAGGTCTCAAGTTCTTTTCTTACTACGTAATTATGCAAATAAGATTTTATGAGATTTTAATAAGGTCTCAAATCTAATGCACATGTATACATATTGATGCTCGTGACTGTACAACATGCACATTTACCTACTTGACGCGATACTTAAGTTGTACATATATGCGAATACATAAACTTTATATTTATGTTTCTATGTATAGTTAACAGCACATCACCCCAAAATGGTAAATTTCTTGACAGCAAATTTTCGTCTGTACTTCCAACACAATAGAGTTCAGTTTCAATTGAGACGTTTTGTGGTGAGATTATGGACACAAAAACTCGTCAGATGTGCGCATACGCAGACAACTAAAAGTTATTAGATAAGTCCACTTGTGTTAACTCGAGTCGCGTGTAGTGAGAGTTACATACTCGTAGTACGTACTATGTCATGCATTTGTGCAGTGGTTGGCCACACTAGTCGACTTTTGTTAACTAATATTTTAAATGCGAAAATTATTGAAGCATTGCAATAAAACATTCTAGAGATACCTACGACTCCTTTTGTTCAATAATACGAGTCCACAATACAAAAATGTTGTATATTGATAGGTATCATGATTTATTTTGTTATACCATTCGAACATATTTATTTATATTTTTTTCTGTGTAACTTTTATATATAATACACACATTGCGTTGCCGTTTTTTAAACAAACGTACAGGACTTCTTGTATACTATAATAAAGAGGTGAAGTTTGTAAGTATGTTTGTTGGAAATAATATCTAGAACTACTGAACTGATTTTGAAAATTCTCCTGTATAAAGTTATATTATCCTGACATAGGCTATATTTTATTTTGCACCAGTGCAGTGCAACGCTGGCACGGATCGCTAGTATGATACTTACATAATAAATAATAAATAAGTACGAGAATAATATTAATAAACTATGCCCAGACGACTTAATCAATACTAGATTCATAGCATCCATAACATTAGTATATAGTAACCTTTTTACGAGTTAGTTAATCGTCCTTTATTGGACGATTAACTAACTCGTAAAAAGGTTATTGTGAAATCGGTAATTATAATAAATTGATGTTAGAAGATACCAATGGTAAGGTTATAATCAAAAACATATTTACTGTTATTGGTTACTTTATTGCTGTTATTCGGTGAAAGGCAAGATTATGTTGTTGTCAATGTACATAAAGTTACATGTTGTTTACGATGTACTTGAGCTGACCTCGGCAATGATATCGATCAATAATATAATAAACAGATCAGTTCCTGTTACAGGAAATTAATATTTCACTTTGTTTCTTTGTATTGAGCATATGACATTAATATAAATTTATTGATCTTTCATTTACATATTTTTACACAGTCATCACTTTTCAACGCGTGCGGGCTGAAAAGGTCACGAGCAAGTCAAGTCTTAATCTTCATTCGGACTGTATCATATCCAGAGGTCGGAATTAGGTAGACTTATTTATGTAATTGCATCAAAATGTTGATGTTAATGTGGACCTTCCCAGGATTTCTAATGGACAATCCCGTGCAGCCAACAACATTACAAATAAATAATAATAAAAATTTCAGAGATAGACAAATAAAACTTTATTTTTTTCAGCTTTTTAAAATTAATTTCGGGATTTGAGGCATAGCCACTTTATTCTTTCGCTGTATGAAATCAGTGTAAGTACATGAATAACTCTACCTAATTCCGACCTCTGATCATATCTCTTCTAAACCAACATAGTTAAAAAAACATAGTTATAGTAGGTATGTTTAAAAATATATATACAATGTTTGAACCTCGTCTAAAAGACGCAACCATACATCCACTTTTTAATTCACCATTAGTGTTTCATTGTTTGTCTCATATTTAGACAAAGCCTAAACCATGTCAATCCTTTTTGTTATAAATAAGCACTGATTGTCGCAAAAGTCGAATGTCACCGATGTATCTTTAACTTGATATTGTCTGTCTAATAATTCGGTCAAGGACTACATAGTTAGTAACACCGATTGTTAAAATCGAGCAGTGTGGTACAACGTTCCACCCCACGCAGCAATAACACTAGCGATTTGAAAAAACAATCACGTTTTTGGTGAAAGTGCCTTCGATAGCTCGAGTAGTTCGCCGATCGTGACGTCCGTGTGTCACACGCATTTTGCGAGTTTGATTAAACACTTGTTTGGGTGCAGACGGGTTCAGTAATTATAGTGTTAAGTTAAATAATTTTGGGGTGTAGAACAGGTGAGTTCTATTCATATAAGTGAGAGGTGTTACAGTACAGTTTACTGTTGTGGTGATATAAGTTTTTAGTATCCTTCAAGCATCGTGTTTCCAAATACACAAGGCAATGAATTATTATTGAGAACGCCCGCGTTCTTATGAGAAGCGGCCGGTAATATAAAATGTAGTACCTATTAAACTGTAAGCTACTTTGAAGTGTAAAGAGTTACTTCTTAAAAGAGTTTTGCAATCACCCATCTAGCAGAATAAAAGAGGCAAATAACAGATTTTAATACCAAACCAAACCATAACAAAGTCAAAACCATACTGCATGTAGTATGAAATCTCGATTATACTTATGATATGTGTTATTTTAGAATATCACTGATACATTTACTGAAGACATTTGGATGGTCTTGAGTCCTGATTCCTGGGATACAGCATGATCCAAAGTATTGCACTTGAAAAATTTATAGAACGACTTCAGGCTACACTGAAAAAAATAATTGGTTAACAGTAACCAAAATTTGGCTACTTGTAGGCTGTAATCTAGTGACTTGCGAACTTCTGGTTATCAGTAACAAACTAGTTTTGTTACTGATAACCAGAAAATTGTTTATTTAACAAAAAATGACTTCCCTGCAACGAAACCTTCAACTAACAAAACTAGTTTGGTTGATCTTTTTTTTCAGTGTATGATTTAATGCTATTTGAATTAGTTATTTCCGCTAATTATGATATCCATCGTATAATATTGGTTTCTGCTGTTACTGGATGTCATTATCCCAGTTTGTACTATAAAAAGCTCTTTTTTTTAAATTTATTAATTGAAATGTGTCCTACCTTCTTCATATATTAGTTTGTCATCACGTCATTCTTTAATCTCTTAGGTTTAGCGGTTATATAATCTGGCATTGTTCTTCATGCCTAAATCTGAAGTAGTGTCATGATCAATCTTTTCAAAAACATCACCATGACTTGCAGTAACTAAAGACGGTCTGAAGCCCGTCCTCCTGTCAGCATCTCTATGTTAAAGAGTGTAACTGTAGTCTGTATATTATATTCTGTGCTGGTAACTGCAAACTTTTTAGCCGCATGACACCATCTGTCATCACCTCGCTCGCTTCAAATCATGTCATTATATCATAATAGCCTTTGGTTTAACTTTTTGCCGGCAAGACGTGACATTTAGATGGCTTTCTCTTTCACTCGATCAACGCGTTCATCCGACAGATTGTTGAGATTATGAAGATTATTATAAGCACCTTGGCCCTGCGTTTCCATATATAACGGAAAATTCTAGAATGATAGAAAAATGCTGCTCAGTAAGGTATATGGGTCAATCAACTTTTATTTTTATCAATTATTAATTAAAATTGTTCTTATTATTAACAATTATTAACTAACAATCAAAAATAGTTTATATATTTTTTGCAATTTATACTTTATTTTGTGGTTGTCCAAAAGACTAAACATTAAAGTCTCAAGTATCACAGTTTGGACAAGACTAAAGTCATGTTCAACGCACATATTGTCCCGGAACCGATAGCAGTCAGCGGCGAGATGCTCGAAGTTGTCCAAGAATACGTTTTCCTCGGGCAAGTGTTGCAACTGGGTCGAGAGACACTTCGAGCGCGAAATCGCCAGAAGGGTGCAGCTAGGTTGGGTAGCATTTGGTAAGTTGCGTCACATCTTCTCGTCGCCACTACCGCAGTGCCTGAAGAGCAGGGTGTATAACCCGTGCGTCCTACCTGTCATGACCTACGGGGCCGAGACGTGGAACTTTACAGTCAAGCTGGCCCACCGACTGCATGTCGCTCAGCGAGCTATGGAAAGGTCTATGCTGGGGATCTCGCTAAGGGATAGAATCCAGAACGAGATCATCCGTCAAAAGACGAAAGTCATAGATATCGTTCAGAGGTGCAGTAAGCTGAAGTGGCAGTGGGCTGGTCATGTCTGTCGCAGAACCGACGGGCGTTGGAGAGGAAGGTTATAGTAGTTAAGGTCTATAGTATTTACTATCAATAATCTTACAAATAATAATGAGACTGGTCAATAAAGACTGATAGCGTGTATTAAGTGTAAGAAAAGTTAAGTAATACTGTTTAATTTTGTTTTAATTTAACTGAGAATGTTAATGTTTCTAGGCATGTAAAACATTATAAAATACATTTGATACCTTCTTAAATTTTAATCATTACCTATTTAAATAAGAGATTAATACTTTAGAATATTAAAGTTTCCTTTGGACAACCAAATATCCACTGGACAACTAAGTTGTCCCCTCACAGTAAACGTAAAGTCATTCAACTTTCTATTTTAAATTGCAATTAAAACCACCCAAAATGTAAAGACTAATAACAGTATTTTATAACAAATGCGCATGAGATTCTATACATTGTTTTTACTATTATTTCCTGTTTTAATAGAAAGTTTCGTTGCGTTGAAGACAACTGTTGTCCAGGGGACACTATTAACTGAAAAAATTACATAATTAAAAGTTATTTCTTCATAAAATCATATGAAAGAAACAATTTATCCAATAAACAACAAATATAATGTTTTGTTTTGATTGAAATCGATGTCCACATTGATTAAAAACTATATTGAGCTAGTGGTCCAGGGGACAGATTTCAATGGTGGAGTGGTCATTTTTTTGTAAAAACCGACACGTTAAAATAAAAACAGCTCTGCTCTTTATATTATTATAAAGTTAACAAAATTTTCTATTACATAAAATATATAGATGTTGAAAATTTGTAAAAAAAATTAAAATAAAAATTTTCACCATCTGTGCCCTTAAAAGTTGATTGACCCATTTAAACCTTGGCTCTGCTGCTTTCTCCAATGGCTCATAAAGTTTGATAACAAATGTAAAGCCCAAAAAAGAAAATACTGTCTCAAAAGACAAGGCATACCACAGTCCACAGTGCAGTCTTACGAAAATTACTTTCTACATAAACCATGCTGTGTACTTTTTTGAAAGTGAACTTACGCCATACTTATCGGTAAATTAGTTAATAACTCAAATCTTTACAATAAATGTGCTTTAATTAATATTCGACTGTTTTTCTGGTCTACTTACATGCGTAACGGCGGTAAATATGTGCTGTGATCATATTCTGTTCAATTTAGCTTTATTTTGGTTTAAATATATAAAATATTGTGTACATGGATGACATAACAATTAACAATTTTACTAAACCTTACTTCCTATGTGTTACTGAAGATTAAAAATTACACCGTCATTAAACTTAGCGTTCCCATTAATTAACGCTTCAAACTTTTTCCTACTAATCACATCCTCATTAGGAACAAGATTGACTATCTCATTGCGGTAATCTTTGCATAATCAGACAATGAACTTTTAACCATCTACTGTACATCTCAAGGTAGAATTTGTCTTGACCAGAATTTGACTAGCATTTTGGCATACTTCACAAATGATTATCATAATGCTCGTACTTAAATGTCATAATGTTACGTCTCATATAATAAGTAGTGTAAGAATAGACTTAATTTCCGGTCTATATATTCGCTGTCTTTTATGTAAGTTAAGTAGGTGTTCAATTTAAATAGGTACCTACTCTTTATTTGTTATACCTACTACTACTAGTTTCTCAAAAGGGTGAGAATGTACACTTCTTTTTAATTCTCGTTTAATCTTTGAAAAATATTTTTATTTGTGTTATGTCAATATATTCTTGGGTTAATGAAAGTCTTTTCTTCGAAGAGAAAAAAAACGAGTGTTTTAAACGAAACAAAACTACAAAAAGGAACGAACAGAACCTGACAAAATGAGGAAAATATTAAAATGTTATTAATACTGAAATTGTTAAATGAAAGTTATGGAGATTCATGATCTCTCTAACACCATATAGTTCAATTTATTAAACTGTTAATTAGCGATTCATCGATGCGTTACATAAAATATATTCAACACTATTCGGCAAAAGGTTGATGACTCACGTCATAGCTACATCTGGCTTATATCTGTTGCCAGTACTTAAAAGTAATTAATCGCGAATCTGACTAAATGGGTAACAATGAGCACGCAAGGTTACAAAAAGATTAGACAGATTTATTGCGTCTTCGTCTTATCTATCAATTAATTCCTTGACGCTTGGCGTATTATTAGAGAGCAAAGAAAAAGTATAGGCGAAGTCTATGGGTTTCACTTAACACGTTTAGTGCTTTGGACTGTTTATTTTCGGCAATAAATTTAATGCTTTTTAAATATGTCATATTCACGGATAATTTTGGGTTGTATCAGTTAAGGTCCAATAAATGCTGAAGAAGCGCTTCTATGCGTTTGTATAGGCTATATTCTTGCAACTAAAATAATGCTTTAATTAACTCAACACGTTACTTTCCCCTCTCTTAGCAGAGCCGTGGAAAACCGCGAAAGTTAGTCGGCACCTCTCAGCAAAGCAAACGCGCGTACGTAACGTACGGACGGACCCACATCCAACGATTAAATAATTCGAAACTTAAAAATAGAATTAGCCAGTGACATACGACAGTGTCGAATAGTGAACTAACTCTAGGGTTCTAATTTTAAACCGCATACCGAACGGAAATTTAGAACGGCCCAACGGATTGCATGTTCTAATTTTAAACCGGAGTGCAGCTGCCGGTGTGAACTTTGTTCGTAGGGATTCCGTTTTCTTTTTTCGAAAAAAAAAGAAGCACGGGCGTTCCGTTTCTGTGAGTTCCGTCAATTATATTTCTTAAAATAGGTGTTTTATCGTGTCAACTTTCGTTAGCTGCAGCATGAACTCGACTGGTTTCGATCGTAATCGCGAGGCGTGGTCGGATCGATTGTTTCATAATTGGCATTGACAGTGAAAGTGTTTGTTAAAGTCATCAGATTTGTTGGTAAATATGCCCGATTGTTTTCCATTTAGTTTTCTGGCTTTCACTATTTTGAATATGATTACGGGAGATCGTGATCGGTGTTGTCTGAAATTGAATTATGATCCGATGCAAGTGACTATTTGAGTTACATCACTAGTTGCGTGCGCAAGACGGTATATTATCACTATTTCTTTCTTACATCAGAAGGGGCTGAAACCAGCAATTACAAGATGCTTCGAAAGGCCACTGAGAACGATAAACATAATGTTCTACGTCTGGCTGTCAAATAGGAAATTCACTTGTCTTATTGCTGAGACAAGTCTTAAGTAGTCCATCAGACAATAACTATTACGTTTAAGTCATCATAACGCAATGATAGCCAAAATTTCGACACCGTCTCACTTACTACAAACACTAATCCTAAACACCTATTTATTGTCCTTACCCAAGTAAATTCAAATAATCACTTGATCGACTATATTTATTTATTTTAATTGGTACACAAAACAGAGTTACAACAATTGATTGATAAACGTAAGGGAAAAAAGGCAGTAACTGATATATGGCTGGCCTGCGGCTCCAAAAGTATGTGTATACAGCATGGTAAGCTTTAATATCGAGATACTATGCGAAATAAACTAATTATGTATATTTTTGTGTCATGTAAAAGTATCTTATCTAATTTACCTACGTAAGGTTTATTACAGGGCATTATTTATTTTCTAAATAGGTACCCTTTCGTTTATTTTCATTTTTAATGACCTCTTTGTAAGCGTGCTCTGTGTTATTAAAAAAAGTAAATTACAATCCAATTGAGAACCTACTTTTTTGGGTCAGTTGAAAATTAATTCAAAACAACAGCTCGACGTGAACGTGTTAACACTCCAAACCGAAAATCAACCTGCGAAAGCTTACACAATACAGGGCGGCCATTTGATTGCACAACGTGCCATACCGTCGCAAATGACAATATTTCGGCCTTTGCGCACTTAAAATGCAATCTGCGCACGCGCAAACGCAAACGCTAGGAAGAGACGTAACCGTAGAAAGCATTCCTGCCGATTATTATGTAGGAACCGCTTCCGCGGATATAAAATTTCTTTGCGCTTTGGAGAAATTGTTTTTGATGACCCTGTGTGTTGAATATTTTGTATAAAGAGAGTGTGATTGGTGGAGGGGTGTCTGTAAGGCAAGTGACAAACCTTACTGTCAGATGTTTAGCAAGCCGCCCTAGGGCCTCTGACTAAACTTAAAGACTAATACCAACAGATATTAGCCGGGACAAACTGCTTAACGTGCCTTCTGAAGCACGGAGATGCTTGTCATGGTCGTCACTTTAATGGTCGGAATGGTCACCCATCCAATTACAACCGCGCCGTGGGTTGCTTAACTTTTGGTATCACTACCAAAGTGCTGCCGCCACTGCGCCACAAGCACCTCGGTTAATGTAGGTGCGTAATGGGGCTAATTCTACCACTATCATTGGAGGTGTACCAATTTCTATTTAGGCACTTAATAGTAATAGAAACCTAATCCAACGAACGTGGTAAATCATCCTGATGACATCCTTTTTTTATTTAACCTACGCAAATACACTATTATTTCCTTCTTTATACATATTTTAGTAGATATTCTCCTTTTGGACTGCAATGTTGAATCCGGCCCTAAGAGGGATTCCGAACTACGGTCTACGTCCGATCCGGATTCCATCCAAATCCGTCAAAATACGTCATGCAGTGTCAGCAGTTATATTTTAGCGTATTGTCGATTATATGTAAACAAGTCTGCAGTGCAGAAAACGTTTGGTGTGAACGCTGCCTTAAAGTGCATAAAAGTTTCTTATACTAATTTTCCGATAATCTAATAGACATAAACCAGCTATTACTTAGTATAATTTATTATCGGTCCTCATCATCCGATTACTACCGCACTAAACTATCGCTACCGGTTTAACACGTCCGCAGCGACATTGTATTTCTCTCGAATAACGTACCATTAACCCTGTAGAAACCGAGCTTATTACGACAACCCCATAATAAAAACCGGTTCGAACCGGTACGGGACTTTTCATCTCGACATGCAAGCTCTAATATGTGTAATAAGGCTTTGCTACTGTATTTTGTGCGTAGAAAGTGACCACGGAGATCTGGAAAAATTGGTACTTGGTTGGACGTTGTTGTGTCATGATGCCATGACAATCGTTCAGTTTTTTTACATTACATTCATTGCTTAGAGCCCAAAGCACTTGTGTTATGGAAATCTGTAACAATGGTGGTATAAGAACCCCCAGACCCAAGATAGAATATGTGAATTTCTATATGGACTCGACCGGGGATCCCGGTCCTCGGAGGTAGCGACAGCTTGAAAACCGGTGCGCGAGCCACTCGGCTACAAGGTCGTCGTTTGTCCAGACAAATCCTTGTAGGATCTACCAATTACAGGGCAACTTGTAAAATTAAGTTTGTTCTCTGTCTACCAAATGTAAATCGTTAGTTATTCTACTCGTTAAAAACTCGAATGCCACTACACTCCAAATTTACCCCTTAACCCTAGAAGTACACATTTTTTTTAAAATTATGGTTAGAGAACAGACCTTAATGAAGCAATATCTAATTAATCTATTATGTATAGGGTAATTTAAAAATCACAGCTCCTAAAAACTTGACGGGTTAAGTACTGTTAAATATTCGTGTTTTAACCCAATGTCCCTGAAGTATTTTTACTTTCACATGTGTAAAAAGGCTACCCTGTAGTGTTTATTTTATCCTGAATAGACACTGGGTCACATTTATTTCACACTCTACTAAACTCTACGTTCAATGTCGAAATAGTAAGATTTGCATAAATAATGTACCATAACGTCTACGGCCGGATTTTCTGCGGCATTTGCAACAGATAACGCGATAGTAATGAGTTTACTCATAATAATTTAACAGTACTTTACTTAGGGTTGCCACTTCTCGTATTAAAAAACAAGAAACTTAGAAAAGAAATTTAACACTTTATTTATTATTTACGATCGGCAGAACAAATTTACATTTGGACAACGAAAACAGCTTTATTACTAGGTTATAAAGGCGGTCTCAAGGTCAACATGTAGGTATAATCTGACGAGCGTACGCGGTCTAAAAAGACATAATGGGTACATAAATGTAATTCCCGAAAAGTTAAAAACTGACTTTTATCACAAAATTGCTGTTATAAAAATATCCGTCAACCTACCTACATACCGCTACGTTAGGACTAGATGCTCATCACACCAGAATATGAATATTTAATTATACCTTTTATATCTTGTGTTAATGGTGTATCTTGATTGAATTGAACTTTTTGCTGCTTCTATTTTTTGTGTTAAATCAGAGGCCCTACTCTGTAAGTAAGACGTGGTTTGCCATTTCGGCTCTAACAGCCGTGCTCTGATTTGAAAGCTATTCCGATTACGATTGAAATACCATAGCAATGACATGACATATGAATTGACATTTTCTTATTAGTATTTAATCAATCATTTAGCTTTCCAGTCAGCTTAAAAGGTTTTATTGTTTTCCTAAAAGCTGTTTGAAAGCAATCAATTAATGAGGTCTGCAGTGTATGAGCTACTGGGAACGGCTAGACTTAAATAATAAATAAATAAATTGTTTCAACAAACACACCAAATTACCAAGCCCCAAACTAAGCGTGAGCTTGTGCTATGGCGACTAGGAAACGGATAGACATACTTATAAACATCCATAACTTAGGTACAAATGCTAGTGCTCATCACCGCCTGGTTTAGAAGTCCGGGGCGCGAACCACTACACCAAGATGGTCGTCACTTAAATGTACCAGTTATTGCAACTATCTACTTTTATAGTAGAGGCCTCAAGACTACCAGCCCTGCCTCTCAAATGCTATAACAGTATAACATTTGGCCATCGTCTTGGCTTACTTTCAAAATGAACAGTTATCTGTGTTTATATAACTCTTGTAACATGATTATTACATTGTTTTTGGCTGTTAGGTAATTAAACAAATTTGATTGTGATTACTCTGATGTTTTTTGGTGTAACGAGTCTTGTATTAATAATTTACTGTCCTAAATTCACATCTAAATCAATTTACGATTACTATGTTCCGATAATAGAAATAATTTCTTAATGATGAAACGAATGAGATTTGTTATGGGATTGTTTACCTTTGTATTTCATAATATTTTATCAACAAGATTTAGGTACAGAGCGGTCGGTGGCGCAGTGGCTAGCTGGTTGCTTCTCATGCACCGGTTCGATCCCACATGCCTGCATTGTACCAATGACTTTTTTCGAGTTATGTACATTAGTTGTTTCATTAACCGATGCTCTTACGGTGAGGGAAAACATCGTGAGAAAACCTGCACATTCAGGCGACTGCACGTGTAACCATG
The DNA here is from genome assembly GCA_949316185.1 of Pyrausta nigrata. Classification (NCBI taxonomy): domain Eukaryota; kingdom Metazoa; phylum Arthropoda; class Insecta; order Lepidoptera; family Crambidae; genus Pyrausta; species Pyrausta nigrata. Next base: position 12,843,530 of record OX438957.1, on the reverse strand, counting down.
ATCCAAAACTGGTCAGGTTCCCCTGGTAACAGGGTCACGGAGGTCAGATGGCAGTCGCTTTACTGTAATTACCTGATCTGCCACATCCTGGATCATGGTTAGCGGACCCTGGGTCCTCGCGTGCACAACCGGGATAACGCTAGGAGGATGATTTAGGTACAGGGCAAGTCAGACTATACATTCGCCATTAACACGACTGGATAAAATGCCGCAGTGTATACCTTGACGTGCTGTCGCCCGTATACACGGCCACACCTCAGATTTTTCCACTTTGTCATTGAGTTCAAATGGGTAAACTGGCACTGCGCGTGCTGCTGACTGTACATAAAATCAAAATGCTTACTTACATACCAAATCCATTTCCAGTATCAAATTAACCAAGACAATAACAAGTAAACCATAATGTAAAACAGTCTATATAATAATGTCCTAGTCGAATTTCGACTACAGCCGGCCAATAACAACAGAGATTAGCCAACTGCGCGGGAGATATTATAGTGCACAAGTGTATGCACAATACAGAGGTGCAATCTCTGTTCCTTCACTCTCATAATTTAGTGAGACGGCAGTCCCACACGATCATAGAGTAGGGTTCCCATCTCTAAATCTGCCAACCAGGACAAGAAGCGTGAAAACCCCGGATTTCGGAGCTTAAATCATTTTAACAAAGTATTTTTTCTAAGTTATTTAGTGGAATAAAATATTGTTGTATTGATTATAAATCAACTTTTTATTTACTTTCATACAATTTTTAATCTAAATAATTCTTATCTTGATGTAAAACAAATATTAGTTTTTTCAGTGGTAATTTGAAAACGTTAACCCGGAATACTAATAAAACCCCGCCGACGTACCCCGGACGCCTTCTAAACTAGGACAAATCCGGGGAATCCCGGACGGATGGCAACCCTACGTAGAGAGACCAGTCTATTGATAAACATCATATCACTTGACCACAACATCCATTGTCTCTTCCTCAACCATGTTAATGTTTACGAAACCTCTCACATCTTTGCAGACATCAGACAGTGCGGACTTCCTGGCAACCCGAGCGCACACTGCCGCAGTCATCCCGGGGAAGCCAGCAGCGAATCCACTGCAGTTCGTCCGGGTTGGCCCGGCTGACCTTGGGAGCAGGGCCAGGGAACAGCTCCGCAGGGCGGAGCTAGCTAAACGCACAGAGCCCTCGAGGATCGAGATACAAGAGGACTGGCAGTCGGTGAGTAGTCTTTTTCTGTGATATTAATTAGGTATTAAGTTTAGATCACAAAAGTTTATCGACATCCTTATGATGGGACATGAACCCAAGACCCTCGCTATCCGGGTGATTGCTTTCTCAACTGAGCTACACTAAAAGAATTTTTGGACGTGCTTGCACGCCATGTGTTCGATTTCATCAATTCTTCAGGAATGTAAGAAAGTATCGAATGGAAATATTTTTTTCAAATATTTAACCATCAGACAAGAATATCGTTGTGTGTGTTTCATTCCACATAATGATCACGACCCTCAGTCATTAAGGTATACGACTATGAAGGATAAAGAATATAAAATCAACGATAGTTTAGCTTCTGGATCTCTTGTTTTGTTTATTTTGTATGACCGAAATATGTTTTGTTAACTAAATGAGCAACACAGACTTCCTCCATTCGTTACTGTAAAAGTTACGATAACATGTTTAGTATGATGAAATAATGAAATAGATATGTAATACTTTATTACAATGTTACTACAAATAGGTGTAAAGTTATGTCGATAGAAATACATAATTTGCAAGAAAAAGGTGTACAACGAGTACATCAAAAATTGATGCCAATTCACTATCCACCAAAATCGAAACATTCTCAACTCACCACACAATGTGTGTCAAGTTCATTAAAGTGATTACAGTAATGGCTATGTTTACAAAACATTAACTTTACCGTTCTTTAGCCATTTACCATTTGATGGTGCGGTCTTAAGGTGCCCTTAAGCGTTTTCGGGACAACCACGGAGATTTGCCCAGATGTAGGCCAGCTCGGTTTGAGAAATAATCCTGTGGCTACAGTAATTGGTCTATGTTGATGACATCTCAGTTTTTCCGCGGGTATATCGTTATTAACTTCTTTACTCTAATTTTCACACTGCAAATGGTGCTGGTGGTTGTCTTTTGAATTGAAATTGTGTCTTTGGGGGCCATTTTTAGATTTTTATGAACCACAACTTGAGTAATGGTGGTGATGGATTCGTTCAGGCATCTTCATGGAGGAAGATGACTAGTTTACCACGACTAGTGTCACATTCTGTGTTGATCTATTCACTTATATCGTTTCTTGTGGATCGACATATTGGATGTTTCCCATTTCAAATTCTTAATAAAGAATGCCCAAGATACATGCATTTCTATAAATTATTGTTTTTAAGTGATAAGCATTCACTTTGCAATGCGGGAATGCGGGAATAAAATATCCCGCCTCTGGTGTTCATTTTTTCAAGTGCAATAATATAATTTAGACAGGCATTTCTGTTTAGCACACAAGTAAAACTCTAGTTCCATGTCCACCAGAACTTTTCAATTAAAATAGCTCACAACACCTCTAGAGACGAAGCATCTGCTCGAATGGTCATTTTTTAAACGTTTCTAATTACTTTTGCTTAGAACTACTAGAAAGCTTTCTTCTAGTTCCGAATCAGGTTAATTGGCATTAGTTTCTGCAATATCGTACGATATAGTATCAGTAGGTTCTCCAGCTAGAATTACTCCGATGTCATTTCTATAGACACTTTTAGTGTTGCTAACAGATAATGCACCAACAGAAAATTGTCATCAAGTCCTACTCACTTGATCGAGACGTCCAATGTCCATCATGTTCATGCGTTATCCAGGTTAAAATACCAGTACAACCTTCGATCAATTTTATATACAACAAACAGTACATTCAAAATCTGTTTAATTAATGTTTACTGCTGAAATTTAAATTTTTTGGATTGACAAAAGATACTTACTTTTGATGTAACACTGATTTTATCTGATTCATGGTATAGGAGGTTTTCTTTTCCCAAAATGCGTTCTGCGGTAATCAAATAATTGATTTATCGGTGAGGTTTCACAATGCTTATGCCCGAAGATGTGGGTTTATGCATCGTTAATAATGTGGTATTTTTATATGACAATAAACTGGTGACTTTCACGGTTATGATTTACGGGCTCATTAACTTTATTTTCAGTTTTTAATACACAATACTTATGTTTCAGTATTGTGGTGTGTTAAAAGACAAAGACATTTTGGTATATTGGGCTCAATTCCAATGCACCCTGTCTAAGATTAAATTAAGGTTTAGTCTCTCTCTTTCTCTGCCAAACAAACGAAAAGAGACAGACTATATTAATTTCGAAACGTCAGACTAAACAGCTGTCCGTTGCTAAGGAAATTAAATAATCCATAGACAATTTAGTAGGGATGTCATTCGATGACGACTAAAGTTAGACAAAAACACGCAAAACCTTGTAAAAATACGTAACAAATCGCATCACTTAATTTGACTTTTCTAAATTATTGTAGTCTGTCTCTTTTCGTTTCTTTGACAGTAAAAGAGAGAGAGACTAAACCTTAATTTAATCTTAGACAGGGCATTGGAATTGAGCCCGTGCCATAAACGGTACTATCTTTTTTTATTATCTTCCTATCAAAATGGCTTCCTATCAAGACTTTAACCAACTTTTCATAGTTTCCTTGGCGACTACTTACATGATTTGACAGTCTCAGAATCTTAAGAATTATCTTCCAAATGTTGAATCTAGATTCTTAGCCATCACAAAAAGGAACTTCCTTAGTTTCTCCAAGGATTACTCGTAAAACATCACCTTCATGACTAGCCATGTTTATTCACTTAAGCCACATTAACACTCCACCTGGCGTGATTGTGATCATCATAAACATTTTAAAACCAACAGAACTGTTCATAAGTTCAACGCCCTTTAAAGCATCTTTATTTTTAACGGCACCAATTATTTTTTCTCTAGCAATTCTATCGCCTATCCTGTTGGGAGCCAGGAATGCACATGTTTATTGTTTACCTTTGAGCACGCCGCCAGAGGCATGTACCTCCTTGGTATTCCCTTCGGTCCTCACACCGGAAATACGTCGTCGCCTCGTCTGCGGAATGCGCAGCTTCCGGCCTTGGAGAGTTGTCATTTTTTGTGTGCGGTTATTTTGTTTTTGCTAGTTCAATTGTAGCCTTCCGAAAACGGTTGTTAGCAGTTTAATTAAAAACCTTATTCGTTGCTACTTCTTTTGCATTTACTTCTTCTTTCACTATTTTGCTTTGTAATTAACCAACTGTGAAATTATCTGGAAAGAGTATCACTGTTATTTAAGGTGTAACCTAACAGGCAAATTTAACGACAGGCCGACTAAATGATAGTAGTTTTGGAAATCGACTGCTTAAAGAAACATTCAGCCGCGCCGATATTCTGTGTACAAAGTTTTTAAAATCCGTACAGTTTAATGGCGGTATTATCGGTGTGATTACTATGATTGGCGTCGTTAACTTGTCACGAAATGGTGCAGAAAATAACACATTGTGCAATGGTAGTTCAAAAATATTTGCACCGAACCTTAATATGAGTCCAGCTTGAAACCACAGGCGGCTTCTAGCAAGATCTATTACGTTTGGTCCAAGTTTGAGACGGAAAAATGTCCACATAAACTTATATTACTTTTACTTTATTTTTCATCCCTGTAGAATTTACTTAAATGACAAATAAATAAAAACCAATCACACTGAAACTTGCTGTCTTTGCTTATTTATGAAACAGAAAACCATTAACCTTATTTACACGATACCTAAGTGTTGAAACCTTATTGTACTCAAATCACCAGCTAGCTGTAAATTTATTCATTATGTATAGTTTGAATTTATGTGACACTACGAGGGTCAAACTGAAAGTTCTTAGAAAATCAAAAACTGATTACATTAGCCAGTTATTAGTTTTATTATATCTTTTCAAAATATTGTCCATTGACGTCAATACACCGCTGCATGCGATGGAACCACTGGGAAAAGCACTTTGCCCACTCGTCCTTAGGGGTCTCTTCAATGGCATCGCGATACGCAGCCACCGCTTCTTCAGCATTCATAAACCGCTTTCCTTTAAGTTTTTCTTTAATTTTTGGAAATAAATAAAAATCACAAGGCGCGAGGTCGGGGCTATACGGCAGGTGACCCAGTAATTCAACGTTTGATGTCGCCAAATAGTCGATCGTTCGCTTGGCGGTGTGCGACGAGGTGTTGTCGTGGTGAAGGAGGATCCTACTGCGAGGTCGTTTCTCTCGAACTTTTTCCAAGACAAGTGGCAAACAATTGATAGTGTACCATTCTGCAGAAACTGTTTTTTGATCCTCTAACACAATTGTTGCGAAATGACCTATCCTTCCAAAGAACGAGGCCACCATTTTTTTTCCCGCACTTCGATCTCTCTTCACTTTAGTTGGCAACTCCTCGAAAGGAAACACCCACTGAGCAGATTGTCTTTTGGTTTCAGGATCATAACAGTAAATCCAGCTTTCGTCACCCGTTAGTATGTCGAACACAGCATTTGAGTCACCTCCGTTAAATCTTTCAATCATTTTACGGCACCAATCCACACGATGGAGTTTTTGAGCCTTAGTCAAATTATGAGGTATCCACCGGGCGCAAAGCTTCCTGACCGCTAAATGTTCGTGGAGGATTTTGTGCACTTGACTCATACCGATGCCTAAGCTTGTCCAAATCTGCTGATAGGTCACTCTTTTGTCAGTCTCTATCATACGCCGCACAACACAGATGTTATTTTCAGTCGTCGCCGTAGAAGGCCGTCCCTCACGTACATCATCAGTGAGATTAGTGCGACCACGTTTAAACTCATTAAACCAGTTGTAAACAGTCGCACGAGATGGGGCTTCATCGTGAAAGGCCAATCGTAGTCTATCATAACTTTCTTGTTGACTTAAATGACATCGAAAGTCATAAAAAATCATTGCACGAAAATTTTCTCGTGTTAAATTCATTTTGACGTGACACAGACAATTTTCAATTTGCCGCCAAGTCGTAAAACAAATGACAAATGAATGAAATATATACTCAGTAATATTGGCAAAGAGTTCTATTTTCAAATTTTAGAATATTTTTTTATTATATTGTTTATAAGTGGCCAGTTCTAAGAACTTTCAGTTTGACCCTCGTATACGTATTATTATTGTTTATTATGTCACTCTCTTCCTGTCTTTCTATCTATATACATCTCTACTCCCATTTATCTTGTTTCTCTAATTTCCTACTAGTTTTTAGTACTAAGCTGTAGCCCTTTAAAAATTAGGAAGCCTGATTTTGATAAATTGTCATGTTTGGTCCTTAATCCTTGACGTGTCATGTTTCCAGACGCAATAGAAAATCAATTGTTATCGGCCCACCCGCGGTCTTATGATCTTCGAGGCGATAAAGTAATTATTAACGTCATCATATGATCATCATCAGATAGGTTACCATGAAATGACATATTCCTCATTCAGCTGAACACAATTAGAGTTACAGATGGAGAAGATTTGACGTCTTGTTGAGGACAGTTTGTGGTGGTATCTGACCAATCAAATCGTCACCACGTCTTTTGCAAAACGCTTTAACTCCTAACTTGGCACACTCACAATCCGCGTGCTACTAGTAAACGGTGGCAGCGAAACTGAGAGAAAAAAACCCTTGATCGTGGCCAGCACGCGATGTTTACACTCTCAGAAGTATAGTCTGTGCAAATACCCTTGCGCCAATAGAGAGTTGTGCGTAATCAGTCACGTTTGACGTTCGAGAAAATATTGGCTACGGTTTACGTGGTTTTTTGGAAGAATAATCAACGCTGCAAGGTAATCATCATGTGAACTATAGCTCTCTCTCCTCTCTTCCCCTGGGCTTTATAAATTGGGATTAATACTAATGGTGGGGTCTACCTTCTTAATGTTTCTTTGCCACTTTGCCCTATCTGATGTATCGTCTACGGTACGGAGACATTGCAGAGGCAGTCTTTCGTGGCCAAGTCTGTCCATCTTGTTTTTGATCGCTGTCTGGCTCTGGGCCCTGGGATGTTCAGTTATCACATTAACCGCGTACTCAGGAGGCTTGTAGGCCTATTTTACGTTACCTATTTACCCCCATACAAGTAAATTGGGGTAAATAGGTAACGAATGAACGAGTACAGTGGACATTGTTCGAGGACCTGTTTCTTAAAAGCTGTTTCTGCCCCAAACTTGAGTTAATCATCATCATCATGGCATTGTTATCATAATCATTCAACATGTTATTTGTCGTTTGTTCGTAAAGAAGTTAAGTTTTTCTTAACTATTGATCACATCTCAAGACGACTTTCAAGAAAAGGCATTTGTCAAATTAGATGACTATGTAGTACCTCTTCATCATATCTTAAAGTGAAAAAAAATAAGAAAAAATAAAGCAAGTGAGTAAAGGCTTGCTTTCTTTACCATCCAAAAAATAGGACTTGTCAAATTAAAAGCTTGTCACTCTTCAAGATGTACCTGCGCCTGCGCCGCATGATTCCAATCAGGTTGGTGCGTGCTCATGCATATTGCATTCGGTGCATTGCGATAGGTCATGGACGTAGTGGCTGGTGAGAACAGTTGCTGACCTTGAAGAATAAGAAAGATGCATGACTTCTTACAGACAAGATGCTTGATATAATGCGTATATGCAGTAGCTTTGTAAAGCAAAGGTTAAAGTGAGCACAGGTTATCAATGAAAATTTGTTACACTTTTGATAGGCTGACTCTGAAATTGATTTTATAAAAAATTAATTGCTTCCTCATTTCAACTAATTTTGGTAGCTTGAGCTGTAGGTATTCAAACTACCTTCTTAAGGTTTAACTGTCGATATTTTAGCAAGACTGCATTACTTTTTTGGTCAAGATCTGACTCATTACTATAAATGTATTCTGTGACATATCAGATTTTATCTACATAATACGGATACGTGGGCGTAAATTACGAAAAAGAAGTAATACTAATATTTTCAATGCCACGTTCGCTTTCACCTTTTAATACGAGCTTTATCAGTTATTAGTATAACTTCCAGGTTATATTTTTTACTTCAGAATTACATTTTACGTGAGCACCGTTCCCAGCACAGCCGACTATACATTTTTGCTGTAAAATAACAATTGCAACAAATGCCAAAGTATTAACCTTGTTCGTTCATGATGTCCAGATAATGCAATGAAGGCATTTTTTATAACGGAATATATTTTAATATATATATTATATATGTGATTATATTTAAACTTATAGTAATACTAGTGGTTTCCCGCGACTTCGCCCGCAAGAGTTGGATTTTCCATATAAACTTTCATCCCCATTTTTTATATCGCGACAAAATGTAGCCTATGTCCTTTCCAGGGTTTCGAACTGTCTCCATACCAAATTTCATCTCAATCGGTTCAGTGGTTTAAGCGTCAAGAGGTAACAGACAGACACACTTTCGCATTTATAATATTAGTATGGATATTTTTTAAGGTTGTTTTCACCAAGCACCATTCCTGTATCGTATGTCATCGTGTTGTCATTAATAAATAATAAATTGTTTTAAACAAACTCATCAATAACCTAGCCCCAAACTAAGCGTAAACTTGTGCAATAGCGGCGACTAGGATAACGGATAGACAACATACTTTCATAAACGTTATAAAAATTCATGACTCCGATACAAATGCCATCATAACTGTTATATTCCCTTTAAAATATATTATTGTTACATATTTGTAAAGAAAACTTGGTATTTTATTGGAATCTATAATCTTAACAGAATAATAGATTGCACAAGATTTACGTTAGCAACTGGCAATTGTGAATTCTGATCTTGACCGTAGATTAACTTTGGTCGTACGATGAATTTAAATAGCATGAAAGTATATGTATAGTCTCCTATAACAATCCGTCACGATAATCTATTGGACGTATATTTGCGATTTATGTGCTTTTCGAGTGAATAATGGGATATACTTGTTCCATTTCCAGGACACACGTCCAAGATACTATTGAAATATTGATATATGTTTTGATTTTCTAGACGGCATAGGTTTTGCATATATTTTCTTAGCACAAACAAGTTTCTATCAAAATAATAACTATAACGTCAATGTTGGTCACTTGCCATAATAGGTACTTACATCAGATTCATAGTTGAGGTGAGGCCTGTCAAACTTAGCTTTACTTGATTAGGTGCATCAGGCAATCGAATCTGCAAAGCTTGCATTTGACAAATTACATATTAATCCTTAATGCTTAAAGTAATTCTTGTCTTTACAAAAAGCATTCTATTTAATAAATTGTCATTCTTAATTTAAAACGAACTACTTTCTTTTACAAATATTTAAAAAAGTCAAAATCCCTTACCTAGAATAAAAGAGAGATTTAGTTTTGAGAAGTAGCTACCACGTTTCAGGCTTGTTTGTATATAAACAGATGAAAGCTCAAGTGCATGAACACACTGTAGCAGTTTTGCGTAGTTTTGGTTTAGTATTGTATTGTGTACGGGATGTACTTTGTTCTGTATTTGTACTTACTTACTTCGCGCGAGCCAAAGTGGATCTTAGCATTCGACATCAGAAGACGCCACTCCTTCCGACCCCGCGCAATCTTTTGCTAACTGGCTATTCGAAGTTCACGCAGGTTCTTCTACGCTTTATCTCTTTGTGATGTTCTAATGAATGTTTCTTTCTCTCTTACCAGAACTTAGACAACTGGAAGTCGTCACGACGGAAGCGGGTGGAACACATCATAGAGCGGTGCGTGGAGGTGCGCCGGATGGAGAACGAGCCCAACCAGCCGCGCGCTAAGTCGAAGACCTTCAACGAGATGCTGGAGGAAAGGTAAGCTGCAGATATATTACGTCATTATAAAAGTCCGCATCCATGCTCACCAGACTCTGCTCCAGCACTAACAGTCTCCTAGTGGAAAAAAAAATGTATATTAACTATAACCATAGTATAAGTACCTTTAATTTACTAACACTATGGAACCTGATTTCCGAAATAAAATATTTGATATGATTTGATTACGTAACCACCAACCAGTCTAAGGTCTAAACTCTAGAGTCTAAACCATAAGGAAATAAAAGCAAGCCTAATTATTTTATTATTTTTTTGGGCAAAATATGCTCAATTTTGCAAGACAAATGCATAAAGGAGCACGTTGAAAAAGTTAATTTTTGTGATAATAATTCTAAGTGAGAGATGAAAACTTATATTTTCAGAAACTTATGGACATTGTTATGGTAAATAGTTATGTAAACACGATTAGAGGAATTTGGTTCGATAGAAAGTCCTCCTAAAGTTGGTCTAACTTTGCCCTCTTGCAAATTTTTTTGCATTTGTACCTAAGTCATGGATATTTATATGTATTTAAGTATTTCTATCCGTTATCCTAGTCACCATAGCACAAGCTCACGCTTAGTTTGGGGCTAGGTAATTGGTGTGTCTGTTGAAACAATTTATTATTATTATTATTATTATTATTCTAAACATTCCGAAGCCTAATTTATTCTGTTCCTCAGTACATTAATACGAAAAGTATGGATATACATTTTTGTTTTCTGTTTTTAAACGCTGACAGAATATGAAAAGTGCATCATAAGTTAAACAAGACCGTAACTCCCTCGTAATTCGAATTTAACCCAAACATTATCTGAATTGACTTCAAAGATATCTTTACTGTTAGTGTCATCATTAATTTTCCACATCACTTATTCATTAATCATCTTCAGTCTACATTTCGCGGAATTTCTTGCCACACTATTACGTTTCATCCGATATAATATCAGAATAACAAAATTACCGATCTCGTATCTAACCTAGTAACATACTAATGCAATGCATCATTATATTCATTTCTCAATACAAATACTGCTATTACTTTTCTATGATTACCAAATGAAGTTCATACGTGCCCTTGGTCGCTTCTATCGTATTTTATTTCGCCATTTTTTTAATCATAGGTCACTTTGTTAATAGTTTTGTTATGTCACCAAGATTGGTCTATGATCACGACATTTTCACGTTACCGAATGACTATGACCATTATATGTTTTACATCATCGTAATTATTGATTATTAGTTTTAGTATGTGTTTAGTATGTGCCTTGTGTTCTCGTGATAATGATGGAATTTAGAGTTACGTTTGGGTAACTAACTTAGTCCATAGTATATAAAATTTGAGTTTCGGTTGTAAATTTTGTATTATCATGAAATCCTACTACATCGTCATATCAAAAATCACCTATCGCGCTAAGCGGAGAATCAGGTTTGTACTGTTCTCGGTTATTTTCTTTAAGCCTTTGACTGCCACAGAACTAGACACAATAGAATTTTATTGTTTGGAGGTCACCGGTGACCATCATGGCGCTCAATGTGTTAAAAAAATATATACTTGATAAATCTTTTGTAATGAATCTAAAAATATGACAAATATTATTGTTCCAAATCAATCTTCTGAGACCCGACTTTACCAATTTTTAAACAGCCATTAAACCTAAATCGACGGTTTATTTGACTCCATAATTGTTTAACTTTCAACTAACAACGTTAAATATTACTAGGTTTTGGAATTCTAGCGATATTCTATGGAGCTTTGAAATTTTTATTTATTCTACGAAGCAACAAAAATGGGTAGCTTGATACTAGTACAAGTACTCGACTGTACAACACGCCGCTTTGATTTCCATTTGAACCTGGAATTATTGCCCACGTCTGCGTATCAAGGGCTAGTACAGTTGGCATCTACAATATGGTACACTTTTAGCGTAACGTCAGCCTTATTGGCTTGCGTTAAGTGTGAAGATTTTTCAAGTGTTATAAGTTACTTGTGGATGCCCGCGACTTCGTCTGCGTGGACTTGATGATACAAATTTACACACTCCTATCGCCGTCCAGTAATCGTGATCTCTCATTTGCACTCTGTTGTATGGTGAAGGGAGGTCACCCTGTATCACTAAATGTATATACCCTATATTTTATTAACTTATAGTTAAATAATAAACTAATCACTGTACCGCCACCTGCCATTTATTTCGAGTGAAAATAATTGTACACCCGTAACCGTCCAGTCATCATTACCTCTTTTTTGTCCCGTGAAGTATGGCGCAGAGGGGTCAAGCTGTATCTCAGGATGTACTATTACTATCGAGATGAAACCTTCCCTAGATTACAACCAAGAATATACATATTTAAACTGTGGTAGGTACATTAAGATTAGTTCAGCAGTTTTCGACTATATTACGTTCAAGATCCATTCATACAAACATACAGACAAAAATGTCAAAAACTACATTTTTGTGCACTGCTGACCTAAACTAAGACCTAGGAGTTTTTCAAACCAATATACAGAATTCGACCTTCTGTTTTATAATATGTACAGATTGCAGCTGACTGTACGAGTGAGCTTATCGATTCGCAACGCTTGTAACACAATATTGGTGTCATTGACACTCGCGGTCGGGCTGCAGTTTCTTTTACTGCACTGTAGAGATTGTTATACATATTTTATAGAATTGCATTGTTAATCGTGTAACAATTGAAGACCTTGTTATAGATGTAGGTTTTGACAGTTCTAGTATTGGGCACATGTCAAAATCATGTTATTCAATTACGATTCTGCTTAACAATTTTGCTAGTATTTAGCAGACTTGGGCCCCAGGAATTGTGACCGGCAAAATAAATTTGTTTGTACCCATAAAAATCAAGCATAAAACTAAACTAAATAAAAATGAAACTACTACTAGTTGACAATCGTCTTGGTTTAGTTTTGCGCCCGGCCCTCACTACAAAACCAGCGGTTGCGGATTCGAATCCTGCAAGGGGCAAGAGTTAGGTGATAAGCACAAGCATTTCTTCATATGTCTTTCGTATGTTTGTATGAGGTGAGAAGACGAATTATGTTTTTAAATAAACACATTTAAGTATTGATGGCAGACTCTGGCACTGGACAGGGATCGGTGGAGAAGTTTGGGGGAGGCCTTTGCTCAGCAGTGGGATGATTCGGGCTAACAAAAAAAGTATTTGTTTCTTACGTTTGCGCGAATTATTGAACTCATTAAAAGGACCAAACCATTTTACGGATTACTTTGCGATTTATTTACATTTTATTTAAAACACCTCGCAATGCAAAATCCCAAGACACGGTTAGCTTTTTCTGCGTGAATAGGAACGTAAATTAATATTAATGAATGACGGCTGTTTAATTTTTCAAAACTTTGTAATTGACAAATAATACCTTAGTCTCCCTGTGACCACGAACACTGTTAAACGTCAGGTTTTAAATAAAATGTAAATAAATCGCGAAGTAATCCGTAAAATACTGTTTTAATGAGAAAAAAAAAAGTATTCACAAGCTCACGCTTAGTTTAGGGCTGATGATTGGAGTGTGTTTGTTGAAACTATTAATCATTATTAAACGATACCTTTCTATTCACACTATGGGAACATCAAGTTAAGTAGTTTATTTCTAGTGAAAACTCAAATAGAATTTCCCTCAAAGGAAATCCACTTTCGTTGACTCGTATCGGTTACGTTCATGCGGTGATCGGGTTACCTGCGCACGCGCATTAATAATAAATAATCGATAAATACAAGTCGTATCGATTTTTCTGCTCGTTTATTATCGATTTAGTGATAATTGAAAGTACAAGCTTAGGCAATTGTACTTGTAAATTGAGAACATAGGTACGTCGTACACGTAAAAAAATATTTACTCACTGAGTACTCACTCCAATGTTGATGATTAATTCATTGATTATTTATGTTCATCGAGAAAACAGCATCACAAAAAAGCTTCCGGATCGTTTTACAATAAATTAATTATCTTTTTACCAACCAAAGAATTAATAAAACCAAGTATATAATTACCTTTTGTGGGCTTTTACATAATTTAAAATCAATTATCTTCTCATTCGTCACAATGCTTGCGTCACCGGATGTTCGGTCCGGTCAGCTGATTAAACCCAATCAATTCGCTCTATTGATCATTTAAGGTGATCGTACACTTGTCCGCGAATAATGAATCGACCGCGCCGAACGAGAATAGAAATAGAGCTATTATGTTTTGGATAGTAATTACCTACCTGTTGCGGTAGTTTTAATAAAATTAATTTAAATAAGATGAAACTATTTTGTGGTAATTTTGTTTGTGATACTAATAGGAATCTGTGGTGTTGGACCTATGAATCGGTTGCTTTAACTGTTAAAAGTAAAAAAAGTTGGCCTACCTATTTACGTCCCACTTCTGGGCAAAATTCTCAACTATTGTACTAGGCTTCAACTAGACGTACCTGAAAGTTAATATACTCTACGTTAAGCAGGTAAACCCGGCTAATATTGGTTGATATTAGTCGTTAAGCAGGGGGTCCCGGCTAATATCGGTTGATATCAGTCGTTTAGCAGGTGGTTCCGGCTAATGTCGGTTGATATTAGTCGTTAAGCATGTAAACCCGGCTAAAATCGGTTGATAATAGTCATTAAGCAGGGGGTCCCGACTAATGTTGGTTGATATTAATCGTTAAGCAGGGGGTCTCGGCTCATATCGTCGATATTAGTCGTTGAGCCGGTAAACCCTGCTAATATCGGTTGATATTAGTCGTTAAGCAGGTAAACCCGGCTAATATCGGTTAATATTAGTCGTTTAGCAGGTTGTCCCGGCTAATATCGGTTGATATTAGTCGTTAAGCCTAGTCAGAGGTCCTAAGGCGTCTTGATAACTTCTGGCAGTAAGGTTGGTGTGACTTGCCTTACAGACACGCCCTTTCGCACTGAGTTTTAATTGTTAATGATAATAAAGCATACGAGAACTTAAACAATAAAATATTTTTTTAACTAAAAAGTAGTTGTGTCGAAGCTAAAACTTCGCTCAAACTATCTTAACTTATTAAGGATTTATGTTTGATGTTATAGTAAATTATAGAGTTACGTCTCTAACATCTTCGCTCGTTATCGAATCATTACAGGCTGAACTAGTAAGAAACTATAAATTGTCATGTTCACATTTAATTAATAAACAATATAATTTTCTAGTATAAAAACTTTCTCTGCGACGTAACTAGTGACGCAAACGCACGTCAATATCGTAATTAGTATAATAAATAGTTTAAACATCTTTTTAATTGCATTTCCTCAGATTCCACACCGGTTATGGGAATATAGTGATTTGCTTCACTTTTCGTAATGCTTCAACTTCCTTTCGCAGTGTATTACGATCGATATGATCTTATATCTAGTTTGATCAAGAATTATTAAAGATGCTGTTTCTAAATGAAAGTACTTATGTTTATCACTTTCATTTGTTCTTCATTTATAGACTCTTTTAAGCCTTGTATTCTCAACCGAAACAAGAGTTTGAGGTCTAGGGGTATTTGACATATTAGTCAAGACCGTGTCTTGACTAATATGACAAATATCCCTAGACCTGTAATTCACATCCCAAACGCAGTAGAGTCGCCTTCCCAATTTTTAAGTTTCAAACTCTTTTTTATGATATGGTCATTTTGGGTTCCGTGCCCAAAAAACCTCTTTCCTTCTAAATCTAAATATTACACTCTACTAAGACAACCCAAAAGTGGAGTGGAGACTTTTGAACAAGAGTTTTGATGTGGCATTATCAATATTACCCACCTAAAGTCATGTCTGGAGGATTCATGAGATATTGTTTACTTACCAGATATTTCGCATTATGTACCCGATCCCAAGGTTTTCCAATTTAGTCCAGCGTATCATACCACATACATTAAAGAACTCGATTCGTTATCGGCCAGCTAGCCGGTGTAACGGACAAACATCCTGTGCTCACAACAACACCGCTATGTTTTCCAAGGAAAGTGGAACCGAGAAATGTCATATAAAATGATTCATTAACGCTGTACATCGCGAAAACATGAGCTTGACATTTTATGGGGCGTAAAAGGGTTAAAACTAGCCGCTGTTCAATAAATGTTATGTGCTACTCGTACGGGTACAGTTCGCTACTCTCTCATAAAAGGCTGTTTAACAAATTTGTGTAAACGCATAAGGGATGCTGGGCAAAAACGTACTACTTTTGCTGGCTAGCGTATTTCGTCGTTAGTCGCACAGGAAATTGCCACCCAGTCATACAAAATTATCAAAATTTATTTAATTTTGAACATCACATTTACTTATGGCATTATTAATCACACCATGCCTCCGAAATACGCATGAATTACGTTTCTCGCAGTATATTTAGTCTTAATTGACACAAATGCGATGAGTTATATGAAGTATCAATTACAGTTGTGTAAGTATGATAATAACATCCTCGTATATTATACTAAATTGGACACACACGTAGTTTTCGATGTGTAAATCATACGGAGATCATACGTTATGAATTTTTTTTTAATGTTTAACAACACGAATGTTATTTATTTACACTTGCGCAATTATCTGTACAACGTCACACTCATAATCAAATTCCACTGCAAGAAGAGAATGAAATCATCACTTAAGCCAATTTTTTTCTATCCTTTTTTTGTAATATATTTTGGATGGCCTTGAAGGCTTTTTTTTAAATTATTTGATGACTAAATTACGAATCGGTCGGCACGAGACTGACTTTGTTTTAGACTCAAATGGACTTGTATTAAGTAACCCAATCTCCTTTGTCGCCCTTGTAAAGGCAGAAACCGCAGGAACATGTCACAGTATCCCTTTGAATCCCTTTTGTTTTTTTCACGCCGAAAAACCACATCCGTCAAATAGTTATTTTTAGAGTAAGTATTATGTTCGTACGAGTTATGCTTCTCATTCGACGTTTGAATTGTTTGGATTGATATATTTAAAAAAGGAACGTACACAAATAAAAAATAGTGAATTTTAGAGTTTGTAATAGCTAATCATTTTTTAAAGTTTGAGCTTTATTGTCTTTATGTAAACATTGAAGTCTACTTCGATAATTAACTTGAAAATTATAACATGATAAATGTTGCACACTCTCCCTTCTAGTAATACCATAATCTATTTGTCGTAACACTCAGAAAATGTCTTTACGAAATTCAATTCTGTGACATGATGACTATGTATTAAGATAGTGACTGTAAGGCATAATATTGCAAGTCGTATAAAACTCAGCTCATTACAAAATATCCCTTCTTTATTTTTTACAAAAGTACACTTTATCATCTTGAGAGCAAGAGTTGTTTTTAAGTGATCACTTTAAAATTTACGTGTTAAATTTGTAATATATCTTGCTTAGGAAGTCAGTTTTGCAACTTTTGTAAAGTAATCGTCCGATTTGCCATCGCAAATTGAGACGTTCTTTTCTTATCGCGTTGTAAAGAGTTGAGCTATTACAAGTGACATTGACGTTGATTTCACACAACTTTATGCTGTATTTATTTTGTACACACGGCCCCACACCAACCTTGATGTAGGGCCGCATAAATAAATAAAGAGTATAAATAAATCCATACTAATATGATAAATGTAAAAGTGTATCTGTCTGTCTGTTACCTCTTGACGCTTAAACCACCGAACCGATTGAGATGAAATTTGGTATGGTGACAGTTCGAGACCCTGGAAAGGACATAGGCTACATTTGTGATGTATAAAAAAGAGGGTGAAATGGGGGATGAAAGTTTACATGGAAAATCCAGCTCTTGCGGGCGAAGTCGCGGGGAACCACTAGTAAGAGTATAAATAAGGGTAGGTACCCTGATCTGTCAAATTACCGCAACCATATTGCAATCTTATGTTGATTATATTGTGGAACTCGCGGTTGTGGGAGAGGAAACGCAGGAATCGGATTTACTCTTGATTTATTATACAACTTATTTATGAAAACATCTAACTTCTTCAAGCAGCCATCGTAGAACCAAAAACCTTTCATAATCATCACGCGTTACAAACAAATTTAAATCTTCCGTCTCCCTCGCACTAATTCTTCCATAAAGTCATCAACCAGAGAAATCCTATCACATCATTTTAGATATTTTGACAGATTTGGGTAAGTTGATGCGATGCCCCCTGTATTTTTAAAATTAAGATTCTTCATATTAATAACGATTGTGTTTCAAATTTAAGAAAAGGTTGTTAGAATAACCAGTCCGATTGAAATCTGATAAACAAGCGTGGTTATTAGTCTACTTAATCATTGCACAATTACCTCTGCCCCCTTTTAATTAGATCTCAAATTGTGTGACAGCATGAATCTTGGCTTAATGTTAATAGTCATGATGTGAATCAAGAGTGAAACTTGTCGCCTCATTTGAATTGTTAATTTGATTCCATTGCTAGATAAGGAATGTGACAAATGGTTGATATTCACAATTTTATCGAAGCATCTACATGCTGTGGGCATTTGTCGTTAAATAGTTGTAATTATTCGTATTAATGATACAACATTATTAATTGCAGTCATCTGGTACCCACGGTACATACATACTTACTTACTTGGTTTTCGGTTATAAATATAGATGTTCTCAAAGCAATTTTAGGCTAGTCTCCAGTATGTACCCACTTTCTTCTTGCCTGGTATAGTAAAATCTTAGAGTAAAATATTGATAAGTGATAACAACGCATTTGTTTTTTTAACTTCTTGAAAATTTTATCAACGCAGCTTCTAAATTACCATGTTCATTGATCTAAAATACTTATAGCCCTTCCTTTCATTAAAAGTTATTCATTAAGCCAAATATCAAATCAAACTTAATCCGATGAAATATTAATGTAAGCAAATAATATGTAAATGGATCAGTGTTATAACCGCGAGGTGTCGCTTTATTGTCCTTATTGTATTTTAAATTAAGGCAATAAATTATATAGTATGTCCAAAAATCTTTTGTAGTTCAGCCGCTTTACTAATAAAACAATCTGCTATTTTTTTAATGACGGAAAATCCCATCATATATTATATCCACCTGTGTATTTCTTCTTTTATGTTGACTACGCAAATTAAATATCCGACTCAATTTGGTGATGAGCCATAATAAACTCCGGTATTCTTAATATATTTTTATTCATGTACGTAAAACATGCAATAATTTATGATCGGAACTGTACTTAACCAAGAACCCTTTCAAATGACGAACCTTTATCTTTGGAATATAAAATCAACCATAGGAAGCGCTACTTTACGATTCGCTTAACTACTGATCATCCTAATGAAGATTTTCCAGCCATTTCAAATGATTTCCTCCTTTAGCTTATCTATCATCTAGTATTTAATTTAATAGCTTATTTAGAAGTCACTTTAATTACTATCTTTCTAAAGTGCTAACCGTCGTTAAGTGTTAATAGATGAATGGGAAGTGCAAATACTTCTAAAACACACATATTTAGGGGAAATAAATGCGTTTATATTACTTATTTAACGTGTTTTTTTTACTTTTATTAAGCTTTAATTAAATTTAAAACCTGACGTTTCGAACAGTTTTCAGCGTCCGTGGTCACAAGGAAACAATATAAAATATTAATAAATCGCGAAATAATTCTTAAAATTGTGTTTTTGTGTGACTATTCGCGCTGTGGTTACCATCGTAGACTATCAATGGATACTTTCAAATAAAAAGTATTAATTTGAATCATGAATTTCAGAATGGTAATTAATTTCGGGCATTAGGCAGTAGGCCCACTGGCGCACGTCCGGATCAGCTAATCTGGATTTGTTCAAGGCCTATTACCTCAGTTGAAAGCCCACTTGAGCCAGTCCGAAATAGATAATCCTTGCTGGCGCAAGTGGACCTTCCGGATTAGCTAGTCCAGACTTATGCATGTGGGCTTTCAACTTAGATAAAAGGCCTTGAAAAAGTCCGGAATACCTAATCCGGACGTGCGCAAGTGGGCCTTAAATAGTTATTGGTTTCGAATTGTAACAGGGCGCTAGTATCCATATGATCTAAACTCGGTATTTCAAGGTATTTCGTTCAAAAACACCCAAGCCTCAAAATTATCGTCATAGTTTTAGAAAAATATATTATATTGTAAATGTATGTTACTTTTTAAGGTATTTATTATATGGGCCAAACTTTTGTGTGAAATTGTAGTTGCCTGAAATAAATGATTATTATTATTAAAATCAAAGCTTCAAAATCATCCAACCAGGAATCGGACTTCCCTTCAATCTCTATTCGATCTGAGACTAACTCTCTCTTAAACAATAGTTAGTCTAAACAGCAATTACTCCAATTGTGAGTTAGGTTAGAAAGCGATGCACAATCGTCCACGATCCCGATTGACGCACTAATGTCTGCCCGTCTGTCTGTTTGTACTAACTGAATTGCTGTTAGGGCTTCCAATGGAGCTCGAACTAGGTTTTTGTATATTTGTTTCTTACGTTTACGCGAATTGTTGAATACGCGTTTATACGCGCTTACACGTTAACGCGTCTCCCTGTGACCACGAACGCTGTAAAGTGTTCGAAACGTCAGGTTTTAAATAAAATGTAAATAAATCGCGAAGTAATCCGTAAAAGTGTTTTAATAGGTTCTTGTACTAATTGAAGTGCCTGAAGTTAATAATCCAGATTCTAATTCTTAACAACCTTTATTTCATCATTCTTCCTCTCCCCTTCTCTTGACTAAAGACCAAAACGCTTACAGAATCTGCCCCTCAAAAAAATTGACTTCTTTCTTGGACATAGTTATATTCATTAAATAAAAATTTTATATGTCATCTCAACACAGAAAAACACTGGATGATTACGATAGCTTATGTCATAACTAAATTGCGAAAATGTATCCACTAATACGTTTTATCATCTTTGTGTGCTTTATGCAGGACTCCAGGAATAGATTCATCATATTCACAGGAATATACTCCCGGAATATCTAATAGACTTCATCATTCTAGCTTTTGTTTATGCTTTGTTTGTTTGTTAACATGTAACAAATATGACTGAAAAATCTTTTAAATTACTTGTTTCAACAAATACACCAATTACGTAGCTCCAAACTAAGCGTGAGCTTGTGCTATGGCGACTAGGATAACGGATAGACATACTTATATACTTTTATAAACATCCATGATTTAGGTACAAATGCTCGTGCTCATCACACAAACATTGCCCCTTGCGTGATCTGAACCTGCAACCTCTGGTTTTGTGGACCGGAGCGCGAACCACTACGCCAAGACGGTCGTCAAAAATCTGCTTCTTATATTTCCGTCAACATTTCAGTCGAAAGACGAAAAGTCCAGACACAGGCATTCCCCAAAGATCTTCTTAAACCTTCAAATATAATGTTTCCAGACCCAATAGAAAATTAATTGTTATCAACCCGCCCGCGGGTCTTATGAGGTTTGATAAGTTAATGAGGATTCTCACATGCTTGTCAAAGGGCCAGCCCTAATAGTAGTTGTCTAATTTTAAACTAACTTCTATTTGCGCAGACGCAACGCACTCGTAAACACGGCGATGTAACGAGCGGCCTGGACGTCGAACCTAATCAGTATAATTTTATTCGAATAGTCTCGTACGAGCTCTAAACTTGGCTCGTCGTCGATTCAACTGGAGTACTGAATCGGTAGCGTACTTGCGTAAGTTTTTGTAACTGAAATATAATTGTACTCTTTAGTATTTTACCCAGAGAATACTAAGTAATCAATATTTCGCTATGACCACAGAGAAACCGATTTCTTGAATGTCCGATTGGGATGACGCACTGCCTTCTTGTGATTAAGTATTTCCTATACCCGAAGGTTGTCAGGAAGAGATCGCTCTTAGTGTAAATTGTATTATTGTTACTTTTATGGTGTGCAATAAAGAGTTTTACATCTATCTACTAAAATGAAATATAGCAGATCCTAGCTCTCAACCCTATATTTTTCAATCATTCATAATAAAACCACTGTTCTTTTAAATCAATGGAATCATCTCTCAAATATCAAAGACAGGAAGCTTAATTGACAACATTTCAAAAAGTTTACATGCACATTTTTATTTTTTTCTTATAGTACTTCAAAAAAAGAAGACACACGTATTTTTTCTTTTTCATTTTGTTATCATTATGTCCCTCTGAATTTAATTCTTTAAAAACTTTTCATTCTAAAAGAGCGTATGTACAAGAGTAAGGATGTAACGACTTCACGCCTTTGCCATATTTTAAATTTAAAAAAAATAACTGACATTTGTAGTGTTGTATTTTGTAGCAGAAAGTATCGATATCGACAAGAAGCACGTATATCGAAATAAGAAACGTCTAAATGAAGAAGTAGATAAATAATATTAGTGAGTATTTTTATCCAAACTCAAACTAACAAACAAAAGCTTATGTTGCAATTTTCCTTACTTAAATTTTTATGTCTTTTCAAATCAAATGAAACATCAATAATATGAATAAAGGAACTTTTATGATTTCGTCACCATACTAGATAATCATAGATGATTACACTCCTCTCATTCTGCGACGGGGGCGGTAATGAAAACATGGTATAATGAATTGACTGTCAGTCGTTTGATGTCAGTTGTGGTTTGATCACTTGAAAAGTCGTCACAAGCTCACGGCCAAAACGTCATCCCTGACTGCATGGTTAGTAGTTTGCTATTCTTGGCTAGATTCACGGCCTTCATAGTTTGGCGTGCACCCTAACCCAGTTTAAAATTCTTTGTTTTGGCAATATTTGCGGCCACAATATTCAGTTTCACCTATTTGTTGCATCGAAGATAAATAATAGATGATTTCGTCACCTTCAAATCCTTACTTTGTCTTCTCAGCGTCAAGTATCTGGAGCATATTGACAAACCCCACAAGTCTTACCGATTCCTCGAACCATACTCAAGAGATCACTTTCTATCCGAATACTATCATTAGCCGGCCGGGGTGTGCTGCAATCGTGATCTCTGATAACATAGGACATGCCGCTTTCGAGAGCATTACCCTCAGTTTGCTCGCGTGGGCTGAACTGCATAAATCGCTGGCTTAAGTGACATAAGAGTTACTCCCACCACCTCGAAATTAAATCAAATTTCACTTACAAAAATTAATCGACTGTGTCATCCGGTGGGACTCCTTTTTTTTGGCCTGTCTTAGGAGTATGAAAGCGAAAACAAATATATATCTTTAAGGTTTTGTTCTTGAGGTTTCGATAAAAGTATGTTTTCTGGAGATTCTGCACCTGAGAGAAAAACTGTTATTTTCCACGGTGGAAGAGTCCTTAGTCTTCTTAATCACTTGATAAATTCTTCAGGCCGCGACGCATTCCAAATTTCACTAAATTAAAATCTATTAAATAAACGAACTTTCTTTTTTAATATCTATTTATTTATTGCAACATTGTACAGAGGTTATAAGAACTTACAAAACTAGCAGTCCAAAACACTGTAAGGGTATTGTAATCAAGTAAATAAAATTAAATTTCAGTCAGAGACTTATCTATAGTTCATCTGCTGACGAGATATCAAAGTAATATAACAATTTGAAACACGTAAGTGATTTCCTTATAGGCGTTATTGTTACTATGACTAAACATGGTCTTCGTCATGAAATCCATCATTAGATATTAATGGTTACAGTACACTCCCAAAGGCATCGCAGCATTCGTACCATTTTACTATTTGCACGCTTTCCATACCTGCGGCTGATATAGCTCCATTTATTCTATATTTATGACATAACCGCGTAGGCTGTTCACCAGTCGAATATATACTCGATTCTAGACCTTGTTCCGCTGACGTAAAAACTAATACAAATGCAGTTGTGTTTTCTAACGTGCCACTCTTCTATAAAGTACACATTGTTAAGGATGCAATGGCCATGTGCGTTATGATTGCAGACCATACTGGGCTAGAACAGACCATATATGTTAGCGTATCTCCAGTCTTTGAATTGCAAGCTTCTTACATACAGTAGCACCTTTCCTCAGGCTTAAGATTGCGGAACTAAATTCTTGTTTTAAATTGAAAATAATTTGTGAATTATGTAGAACTGTGAGAAACTAAGAACATCCATTAGGTTATCTTTCGCAAATGTTTTATAAATGCTAAATAGATAAGCGTCAGTAAATCACTCGGTTTTTGACATATTTGCTTTATTGTTTCTATTAGCATTGGTTGCGTCATCTATTAGCGACTTCTGTACTAATTAATGTAGTTAAATTACTTTTTTTGAAGCATTAATTTTCATTTTTGCTTGTTACTTATTTTGTGTCAAAGGCAAGTCCGAAAACCAATTTCAAAACCGTCTGTAATATACAGTGTGTCCCGTCACCGATGTCGGAGCCTTCAAGAGGTGATAGATGAGTTCCCCTGCAACATTTTTCTTTTTTACAAGAACCTCGAAAACAGACCAAAAAATATCACCTTTCCATAAAAATGTACCTACCTAGCCGATTTACTAAATAGTATAGGGAAGTGAAAAAATTATTTGGGATTTAAAAGTTGATCCTATTAAGAAAGGGGTAGCAATTTTGCTTCTTAGTCACCACGTGAAGGCTCCGACACCGGTGCCGGGACACATTGTATTTTAAGAGCTTTGCTTTTGTAGATAAGTCTTATCCATTCTTCTCTATTCCATACGATCTCTTTAACCTCTGTTCCTTCATTTAGCCTATTGCCTTCTTGGCCTCCCTCTTTTTCTTTACCCTTCTACTTTTCCCTCTCATTCTTATAACGTAACTTTACGATATCCGTCAAATATTTTATATAGCAATACTTCTGACATAGTTTTTGCATAACCAACCGCTACCGGTCTTAACTTAGATCTATGTAATCAAATCCATATTTGTCAAGACTATCTGGTTTCTGATCTAGAATTCTTAAGTCTCGTACACAGTAGTTTTGTCCCATAAACTTTTTATTTTGCGTGATTCCATCACGGTTACGTCATACATTTTCTTGTGTTTTATCACGTATATTGCGACATATTGCTGCGTTTGTATGTTTGTTCAGATTAATCTTTGGAATTTTGCTTACTATTAATATTTATGTAGAGATGTGATGACATTTGTACCAATTTCTTTTTGCAATGATTTGCTTTTCTTTAGGGCTTCTTAAAGTGGAGTCCGTAAGATCTTAATGTATTCGTAGCATGAGTATCAGGGGTCCGCAGTAGGTCAGTTAACTCCTAACGTATTTACTAGAAAATTGTTTAGTTAGTAGGTAGACTCAGCGTTTCTCTTGTTTTCTTCCCCTTAATATTTTTGGCAGAGGTCCGTAGACTTGTTAAAATATAGTGGTACGTAACTAAAAAAAGTTAAAGAAACCCTCCTTTACTTTAAGGTGATATTGTCATTTTAAACCTAAAGATATCATTGACTCAGCTCGCTCCACCGTCGACTCTGTCTACGCCACGTCTGGCCTAGTCTAGAGTCAAGAGCAAACCCATTTCTTATTAAAAAAAATACACATACATCAAATAAAAAAAAACATCGATTGAATTGATACAGAGACTGCCCCTAGTATTTCAACACAGTACAATTCGGCGTATAATACATTTTTGTTGACCTCAGGCTTATTATCTGCATGGATGATATGCAAAACCATGCTTACACGATTCCCTCTTTTTACATAAATTAAATAGGACATTTCTGTGCACATAACATAGCGGTTAAATAATCTAAACAGATCTCTATTACCAACGATAGCGGGTAATGATAATCAACTCCAATTTATTACCTAATAGCTTTTTCTCGTGCTTGTAGCGATCTACCGTGTACACGAAACTAATTTTCATTTATTTTTCAAGAATGTGTGAAGTGAAGTATATACCTACCACTTAATTGAACCATTAAATCTTACGTTGGAATGAAATTAAGATGGTAAAAGTTGTTTTCTAATTACGAATTAAAATTGGGCAATTTGTTGTCTCTTTTACACGCTGACGCCTGACACTGCGCTGCGTACAAACGACGATCACGACGTTGACTGAGACGTCAGACGTCGCTTATAGCTTAAAATAGGACACCATATTCTTTGACGATTTTATTTTTATTAATATTTTTATTTGACAACAATCTCACCTGACAGTAAGCGTCACGACGATGCGGCCGAAGATGGGTCATGTCTGACTAGTGTAATAGCCTATTCACTCTTTGAAGGAATCCACACTTCAGCCGGCAACGAATTTCACTCTCTAACCGTACGCAAGAGTAACGTAGATTACAAATGTTACCTATATTTTTTTATAATACATTTATTAAAAAATATGTACTCGTAAACCAGGAAAATACGGACAAAACATGTCAATGCACCCAAAATATTTCCTCGTGGGTCGGTCTTAACCATTTAATATACGATGAACATAAAAACAAGTACATATTTCCCAATCCGCACTTATGTGGCTGCATGTTATTTTTCATAATAATAAAACAAAAGATAAGTCAAAACGTTTTTATGAAGAAACGAACGCCTACACTTTTCGCAGGGTTGCCACTAACTGATCAGTGATTGGTACCAATATATAGTGTCAAGCTATGCGTATATTTTTTCATCGGTATTATATTATATTTTTTAGGTGCCTAATACCTACAATGTTAAGGTAGCATTTCGCAAAATTTCAAACGAGACGTGGCAAAATATTTTATTGAATTTTCTTCGCATGTCTTTTTTTAATCGAGCTTGCCGTTGTATTTAAAAAAAAACTGATTTCAGCTTGAATACTGTTTCATTTACTCATTCAATTTTTACTGGTCAATGAACATATTTCCAAATCTAAAAATTATTACGAGTTCATGGTTAACTCAGTGGCCTTATCGTTTCAGTTTAAACTTTTACTGCAGCTAAGTTATTGATTGATTGCTTAAAAAATAGTAAAGAAATCAAGGGTAAAAAGTTATTTATGTGCATAAGTGTGACAACCATATGAAGTACATCCGCGTTTGGAACCTGCAGTAAAAATGTGATCATTCGTCAAAACCCACGCAAAGACACAAAGCCTCTGATGCCTTTGATTAAGGCTTTATACTTGAAGGCATACGCAGAAGTAGGCCGAAACACTTACAACTTGATTATAAGTTGTTAGTGCATAAGACCCTGTTCGTTGTTTTTATAATTTAAGCAATTTTTTCGCAAGTTTTTAAATATATTATTGCACTTGAAAAAATTTACCGCCAGAGGCGGGAATCGAACCCGCGTTCCTCGCATGCCGGGCGATTGCCTAACCCCTCGGCCACCCTGGCGTTGGCAGAGCCTGTCGAAATTTTCAAGTGCTTCTTAACGCTGTAATGCCGCGTTGCTTTCATCAATGTTATTGGGATTACACCCTCAACATTACAGCGGCATTACAGCGTTAAGAAGCACTTGAAAATTTCGACAGGCTCTGCCAACGCCAGGGTGGCCGAGGGGTTAGGCAATCGCCCGGCATGCGAGGAACGCGGGTTCGATTCCCGCCTCTGGCGGTCAATTTTTTCAAGTGCAATAATATATTTAGATTGCAAAGTGAATGCTTATCACTTAAAAAACAATAATTTATCGCAAGTTTTTACGAAAATTTTTAGAAAATGTCGACGACCTTCTTGATGTAAATGCAAATCCACGATCTGTCATGTGTCTGCCAATAGTTTTCGTGGTAATTATATTATGACTCATTAACTTTTTTTTTCTTTAAATTGTTTTTGAAATGTAATCTTTTGTAGGTTTTGGGTTTGCTCTAAATGAAATGTAATATTAGTCTGAGGAAACTTAATTGGTTTTTGTGTTATCTATAAGTGTTGTTTATATTTATGCCATAACAACTGTATGTTTCCCAAATAATAATAAAATAAAAATGTAGTGGTTAGCTAGTGGGACTATTAAACCAGAGGTTGCGGGTTCGCAAAGGGCAAATGTAAGTAAGTATGCTAATATATTATTCTAGTCACCATAGCACAAACTCACGCGTAGCTTGGGCTACGTAAACGTGACTACGACAAATCGGAGTTACTTATACATTTATGTCATAAAGCTATACGACTTTCGGTCAATGTGGCTTGCTAAATAAATAAAAATTACCTTGCGAATGTGTAAGCTTATACGTGATGCACACGTTTGAGTTAGCTCATCTTTCTATAAAAAACGCATTAGCAACTGGTTCTAGTGAATTTAGACGCGGACTTGCTTGGCTATTAAATTAACACCTGAGCTGAGAGAAAGTGATTTCCATAAATAAAGTTTTTGACCCGACTGCGTAAGAAGGAGGGTAAAGTTTTTCGAGCGTATTAATCTGTGATGTCCATTTCTTTGGCACGCCCTACAGCCCAAACCTCTGGACTGTTTTTGACTTATTATGAGGTAGGTATATCATTGAATTTCTCAGAATTGTGGTAGTGTCTTACGCTGTGCAAATTTTGGAAATGAACACACGCAAATAAAAAAGAGGGGTCGTGTTTCCTAGTTTGACTATTCTGAGAGAGTTCCTAAACCAAAGTACCATTTGAGGCCTTAACTGCTGATTCTTATTTCAATTACTTTAAGAATACAAGTTGCTACTTTTAGGTGTCCGACCACCTTTGTCTTAAAACTTGCTTTTCGTCACCCAATTTATAGTTCATAAGTTTATTTAAAAAGCTCTGTAATTTAAAGAAACCTTTCTATATGTACGTGATTTTATTCAACCCATAAAAATATTTATTAGTGCACTAGACAAGAAACATCATAAAAAAACCAGGCGTCAATTTATAACGTTAGTCTAACACATAAACAAAAGTGACGCAAGTCAATCAATCGTGCGCCTACGCAGCATTTCGGCATCATGCATTGCAAGGTTGGATCAAATGAACTTTTACAGTGGGCCACACATCAACTTGCCCAAATCTGTCAAAATATCTCAAATGACATTGGAACTCTATGAAATCAACATAAGGTTGTAATTTTGGCAACCTTAGCCTAAAATTTGTCAGATTAAGGTAGGTTGACAAGTGGCCCCCTGTATATGCCTATCTATCTTCCATAATACATGGTGTTCCAAAAATAGCACGCTAGACTGACTCTGGAGATAGCTTAGCCAACTAACATGACTCTAATTAAAGTCTAATAGTTGGGAAATAATGCCTTTAATTTAATTGACGACCGTCTTGGTGTAGTGGTACGCGCCACGGACTTCTAAACCAGGCGGTTGCGGATTCGAATCCCGCAAGGGGCAATTGTTTGTGTGATGAGCACGAGCATTTGTACCTAAGTCATGGATGTTTATAAATGTATATAAGTATGTCTATCCGTTATCCTAGTCACCATAGAACAAGCTTACGCTTAGTTTGGGGCTAGGTAATTGATGTGTTTGTTGAAACAAATTATTAAATTATTTGATTAAATTAATTGGTAAAAAAATATATGTTTAAACAAACACACCAATTACCTAGTCCCAAACTAAGCGTGAGCTTGTGTTTGGCGACTAAGATAACGGATAGACAATCAGACACACTTATAAAATACGTTTATACACATCCATGACATAGGTACTAAATGCTCATGCTCATTACACTATATAACATTTCCCACTCGCGGGATTTGAAGCCGCAACCGCTGGTGTGTAGTCCGGAGCGCGAACCACTACGACAAGACAGTCGTCAATAAACATAATCTGAAGCCGCAACCGCTGGTTTGTAGTCCGGAGCGCGAACCACTACGACAAGACAGTCGTCAATAAACATAATCTGAAGCCGCAACCGCTGGTTTGTAGTCCGGAGCGCGAACCACTACGACAAGACAGTCGTCAATAAACATAATCTGAAGCCGCAACCGCTGGTTTGTAGTCCGGAGCGCGAACCACTACGACAAGACAGTCGTCAATAAACATAATTTTCGAAAACACCCGACTGCAAAAAATTGTATATTTTTGAAATGGATTTTTTACTGGCTTTCATTTGATACCCATATTGCTATGGTCAGGAAAAAATCATTCCCCCCTGGGTGGGACCCTTTATTTCCATTTGCGGGCGCCATTTTTTTAATTTATATAGCCTATGTCACTCTCACAATTTTCACAAATTTAACGACACCTCATATGTCGAAAACGTTCCAGTCGTTTGGGCTGTAGGGCGTGCCAAACAATTATACATACAAACATACATACTCTCGAAAAACATAACTCTCCTTCCGCAGTCGGGTAAAAAAGATGAAATTTCCCAAACCATGAGACTTTATAACAATCATGTTATTTGAGCATGACTTAGCCATCTCCAGTTGACACTGGACGCTGTCAGTCCGGCGTGCCATTTTCGGAAATTGTGAAAAAGTGGCATTATCTCCCAAAGCATGAGACTTTTACAAGAGTGTATCTGAAAGGTTCTTTAGCTAACTCCAGCTAAGCTATCTCCAGACATGACAGACAGGGCACATCCCAATGTGGCATTTTTGGGACATATTGTATTATAAGAGATATTTGCTCTTGTCAGTGAATTCCACTCCATTCTTCTCTTGTCCATGTCATCTCCATAACCTCCCGGTACGACACGAGTCCCAACTTTTCCTTAATTTGGGCCATGGATGACAAAGTCTTACTTAAATAAACATTCGTGACTTATGGGGATTTGAGCTCGTTACCGCTGTTTTTGTAGTCCGGAGCGCGAATTACTACATTAAGACGGTCGTCAAAGGCTTTGACGGTCGTCAAATTACTGCTTCTCGTAATTAAATTATAGGTTATAAATCATTGAAGTATCTACAGTATATTGCATACTTTGTTAGTAGCTGTGGATAAAAGAAAATGAAATAATAAAGTCTTTATAGAGACAATTTCCTTGTACTCCACTTTATAGGCTATTTATCGTGCAAAATGTAATATCAAGTGATCCAAATGTACGGATGATGGTACGTCAAGGTAAAGCGGCATTTTATGCAGTTGTAATAATGGCGAGTTTTGAACGGAAACGTGTACTCTGACGTGCTGGTCACTGTATGTCGGCGGCGCACTAAATCACTGTTACCGGTAACAGTAGTAACGTACACGAATATCGGGTTACCACCTTCTATCATTAGGGCTGTCACCTATTTGGTTTAAGAAAAGATATTGTGTAATATTTTTATTTGTTATATCCTTCAAATCAAAGCCATTTTGTCGCATGAATGTCAAAAACTGTGAAAAAAGTTTGAGAGAAAACTTTATAATGGCCGAATAAGCTGGTACTTATATTTATTATTTAGTATTATCGTATATTTATACCACTAAGGTCACCCTCTATTGGTCTCCATAATTACCAGACACAACACAATACAATCCAACAGAAACTTTTTCGCAATTTTTGACAACCCTAGAATGGCCTAGACTAGACCTGTTAACACATGACTCTGTACTTGAGATAGGCCATACGTTCATGCAAGTTATGTAAATATACTTACTTAACTAACATCGTTAAAAATATTAAGGTTCATTTGTAAAACGCCAATCACTTAGGGGCCTATTTTGGTAGTTAAATAAATCAACTCTCTATATGAGAACAACATTCTAAAATAAATAAAAAAAACGTTTGGATGCAAACAGATATTGGTGACTAGCGATTTCGTATGGGGAAGCTAAATTTTTCCGCGATTTTTATGTTGGTAACATTACAATGTTGCTGTACATATACAGGTATGAGCACATAATCGGCCTTTTGAGATCATTACTGATTTCATTCTCTGAAGTTCTATTACCCATTTTATATTTACAGTTTGTAGCCGTGGTTCTCTCTCCGTGTTAGATTAGTTAAATTATGGCATAATTGCTATCTTTTAAATCTGTCAGAGATTATAATGCTGTCGGAAAATTGTTTTATGAGACTTTATGCCCATTGTTTTAGTGATAAACGGTATTAAACAAGATTCAAATCAAACAAAGCGCTATAAATGTATTAAAAGACGTAATATATGAGATGGAATGGTATTGGGTCACATTCTAACAGACGCTTAGTACTAGAACTGTGTTATTACTAATTAGCACAAACGTGTACATCAATCATGCCTAGACACCGTAGAATACAATCTTGAGAAAAAATTAAAGATGCTCGGCCAAGTTTTCTATCCGATGAAATTGATGAAATTGGCTACCGTAGTCGAAATTCTGGCATACTTTAATACTTCTAAATTGTCACAGTCCACATCTGCCTATATTTAGGATCGAGACAGATGTTCGCTTTCTCCCTTTCCGAACTTAAAAGCACTTGTAGCTACAGCTAGCACATTTTTGTTAACCCCAGTACTTACTAGATCACTCGCAAGCCAGTTCAGCAGTTTTTACCAATCACTTGCATCCTCGCATGTGTAGGATTCTTTCTCTCGGCTTTCAAACGAGTGTCTGTAATTGGCTCGGCGGCGAACTGGCCTAGGGATGGCTTGAGAGTCTTAGGAATAGGATATTGACACGAGCGAAGCGGGCAGCGGTGCGGTAGCGGTCACAACACAACGTAGTTTCTTCATTATTATTTTTATATATTTGTAACACTCAGTGTTATTTTTAATATTATAATTTTAAATAAGAAACCAAAAATTCGCACACGGGCAGGATTTAAACCTACTACCTTTGGTTACTTCTTTACCTTAGTCCTTCATTATTGAAGGTCGTTTCCCAGATGAAAGTCCTTCATGTCTATTAGAAGTCCCTTCCATTTGTCTCGCTGTTTAACTTCAGTATTATAAACTGCTAAAGTAACGAACAAAACATATTTGTTTGTTTCTAACGTTTTTACGCCTACGCCGCTGAAGATTGCAGAAGATGGATTCGATCATGTTATTAGGATGAAAAATAAATTTTTATTATTACGTCTAGCAACTAAATGGCTTTCAAACTACGTATACAAAACAATGATTCGACCAGTTCATAAACCATCGGGTTAGTCGATAGCCGTCAGACAGTTCTGTAAAGCCAATAAAATGACTAAACAAATCTTTTAGCCATGAAGGCCATGCACTATTGACTGGCTGTCATGTTTTGAGAAGACTATAATCAATCGATGTCTGTACTCACGCCATTCTAAACCTTTGCTTGCCTTGAGTGTGGTTCAAATTCTTTTATTCCGCTTCGCTTATTGCGCCACCACCACTCTTTAAACTCTCTTACCCTATCACCATGTCCTTACCCGAATAGTTTTTGTCTGCTTGCGTGATCGCAGCGGGGCGCTGAGCGATGGGCTATGCTAGGCTGGAAAAAAATGTCGTGATTACAGACGGACCGCATAAGTGGATGTCTCGTAGCCTGCTGGAGTGGCCACATCTGACTACCACACTTCTGTCGCAAAATGACCCTAATTACAACTGCAGAAGGTGCCACAGTGTTTACCTCGGCGTGCTGGCGTTTGTAAAAGGGTCTGGTAAAACGTTGGCGACACTGTTCTAGCCGAGTGATGAAGTGGCCGTCGACAGTACAGGACAGAAGCACTTGTAATATTCAAGGAAGAATGTTCTATTTTAGGACCAAAAAGCATAAGTCAATACGAATAACTGCATCTCAATAAATTGCTTATAGGAAGTATCCCTTCGTATTTATCGGATTTACTGGCTGACAGTTTTACTTAAAACAATCACACCAATTTCCAAGTTCCAAATAAAGCGTTAGCTTGTGCTATGGTCTCTAAAATACAGGCATATATACTAAAATACAGTTATAAACACACACACTTCGATTCAAATATTTTTTCATTGTTTGAGATTGGTTGGACTAATTACAATAATTTTGACGACGTTAATGTTTTTACCTACATAGGTATGGATGTAGGTAAAAACATATTTTATCTGTATATGTATACAGAGTGCAAAAATAATTTGTAACATTTCGCATTTATTCCGCAACTTGATTCGTGTTTTATCCAAAAAGTAAATTGAAAACGTCATGTCTCGTACTGCATTTCAGAGCATTCTTCACGTCACTGTGTTATTTTCTGTATTTATCCTGTTTACTTTGAGAGCGGAAGACAAAACACCTGGCTTGTTTGTTTAAATTCCACTCATTAACAGACCCGGGTTCGATCCTGTTACAGGATATTAGTAGCTGATGTTATTTATGCTTTAGTTTTATTTTTGGGACATCCGAGTTCTGCTCCGTTTTGACCATAATCATGTTGAGGTATGATATAAGTCGCAGCATTGTTAGTTAACTATACATTATCGATCTCTCGATTAGCTTATTTTAATCCTCTCTCTCATAAAAAATGTGTTAAATCTATACTCGATACTAATTTTGGTTCCTTTGAAATTCTTTTCACTCTGCTTTTGGCGCAACTGCTGTATGGGAAATTATTTGGTGTCATGATCACTGAATGGCTGAAGATCTAGCGGGTCGGATATTTGTGCAAACATATCGGTCTACCCTCTTTCGAAGTCTTTTATTGCGTTGTCCTTTTTACGTTCGTGATCATGGCGCTTTCAATAGTGCCGAAATATCATCAACTCACAAAATAGATGTACATGGTGGAAATCTCTTCAAGCTACATATTCTAATGTTAGTGACCAGGAAAGTTAAAAAATATTCGTTATTTTGATTCTTGCTCTTCATGGCGTATCTCCAACATGTTCTTTTATTTCACAGTAATAGTGTTTTCGCACACGTTTGAAAGCAGGATTTTAATTGGTTCGTTAAGACCTGATCTTATCATTTTTATATCTCTAAGATAATGATGCGAAATATGTTAAGTTCTCTATCTCCAACATCAATTTTCTTTTTCCTAACAACTGTCGCTGAAATGAATGTCCGTAAGTAATAGAGAAGTTTGGTATCCTAGACCCCAAGCCATATAGGTAAGATTTGAAATACCGATCATAGCAAGAAAAATGGAAAAGTAATTCCCTTTGAAATGAAATGCTATCTTGATCAATAGGCTGAAAGAAATAATCACGTCGTTCGCATTCTACGTATCACGTTTCGCTATTTATTTTTACGGCAGTCGCTATAGAATCGTCTTTGGTTTAAAACAAACACTATTAATAATATCAATGCAATTTCTAGCAGTTTCTGCTATCATTAAGTCCGTATTCAGATATTAAACTCTATCTGAGTAAATATCTATATTTGAAAGAAGTTTCTCGCTATAGAATTCATCAATACTGTTACGTAGGTTCTTACAAAGAATACGTTACAGAGATTACGTTCAAGTTGGAGCAAGCAAAATTAACCGTTCGTCTAGACAAAATAAAACATTTGACGTCCAATTCGACATTCTGTAATGTACCAAACCTAACCATTGCCTTATTATAGTGAATTAGTACTACTCTCCTGCCTCGTAGGTCTAGTGGTCAGCACGCTGGGTATCCACGAGGTCCCGGGTTCGAATCCCGGGTCGGGCCGAGAGTGTTTGGGTTTTTCTGTCTTGAAATTACTCAGACACAGCTCCGGGGTCAGGAAGTTGGTGGTGTTAACACACCCTTGCCTCGGAAAGCACGTTAAACTATTGGTCCAGCGCCTGATCTCTCTACGGTCGGCCTTTCGTCACACCGAATTATGAGAGTGAAGGAACAGAGAGTGCACCTGTGTGTTGCGCACACAATTGTGTACTATAATATGTCTCGCGCAGTTGGCTTATCTCTGATGAGATAGGCCGCCGTAGTCGAAATTTGGCTAGGAGGACATTATTAACTACTCTCGGTTTTTTGTGTTTATAGTGATGATTACTTCTTTGAATTTCACCTGGTATAATACGAATGTATTACTAAAATGTATATCCACAGGGGTAAGGTTTAGTAATACAGATCCAATATTTACTCTCGTTTAATACCCGCTGTTTTATGTCTTATTGTGGCGATCCATGACAGCGATTCTTGTTTGTTTTTGCTAAACCATTCTCAATAATTACATCTATCTTTTACAAGGCATTTTGGTTCTTATTTCGTATGCAATAAGATTTATTCTAAAGGTAATCACTGCTTGTAGTATCACAGTGAGAAATCTGTGCCTCTATCTTCTAATCGCTAGCTATAATCTCCTGTGATAATGTTTGTATAGTGTAGTGCTAAAATAACATTGCCGCAGCCGCACACATTAATAACATGTTTTACGTTTTTTTTGTTTTTAATAAATTGAGTCCCTCAAGTAAAAAGTGATCATAATTAATTGGGTACTAGTGTTCAACTGTTTGTGTCCCCTTTTTAGTATTTCCCTAGTAATTACATTATCTTTAGAATAGGTACAATTTTTTATTGAACTTGGTTAACTTCTGCTTATTTATCAACAGTCCAACGGCAGTCCGCATATTCATATTTTGCAACGTTGTCTAGTTAATTTTATAATTTTTTTTATGAATTATTGTTAACCTACGAGGAAAGGTGATACAATAAGATTTCATTTTGAAATCTAACGATCTGATATTGCACTTGAATTAAACGCGGTTCATTTTTTCAAGTCTAATTTCTATTAATTCTTTTACAAACAAAGAAATACACAGAATAGACTTAATGCCTTAAGGCAATGACCAGTCAACTATTGGGCGAGGCAGATATAATCGTAAAGAGTAACATTTCTTAGTAAGCATTCGAGTTACCAAAATACTAACATCAATATTTATAGCAGCGCTATATCGATGCTCTGTGATTCACAGACCGTGTTACTCACGGGATATTATTGCTGTGCACGTAATAAAACAATTATGCCTTTTTTTGACTGCCTCGTTGGTCTAGTGGTCAGCACGCTGTGTACTATCCACGAGGTCTCGGGCTCGAATCACGGGTCAGGCCGAGAGTGTTGGGTTTTCCTGTCTTGAAAAAACTCAGACACAGCTCCGGAGTGAGGAAGTTTGGTGGTGTAAACACACCCCCGTGCCTCGGAAAGCACGTTAAGCCGTTGGTCCTGCGCCTAATCTCTCTACGGTCATGTCGGACTGCCGTCTCACCGAATTATGAGAGTAAAGGAATAGAGAGTGCACCTGTTTATTGCGCACACACTTGTGCACTATAATATGTCCCGCGCAGTTGGCTAATCTCTGTTGAGATAGGCCGCCGTAGTCGAAATTCGGCTAGGAGGACATTAAAACAATTATACTGATTTATACTTCTTTTCTAGATCTGATATTTGGTTTTAAAAATCAAATGCTCGTCCTAATTATAGTTACTTGTTTGCGGCAGAACTACTAACTGGTAAAAACAGAAAACAATCTTATTACAGTTTTTAGATCCCACGGTCAAATATCCTTCAAGTCGGTCAGATCGACCGGCCTACCGCCACAAAAATAATAATAGTAGGTCTACCGACAAATTTAAAAGCTACTACGACTGAAATTTCAAAGCAATCAAATTGATATTTTATTCACAATTCCGAAGGCTTTCTTTAAGCTTCTGGCGCTATATTGATCGATTTTCTGAAATCTATTAGTAAAACATTTTGAAAGAATCGGTAGACCTTCGAAAATAAAACAGCGCGTTTTGCTTTATGAATTCCTATAAAAATACGTGATTTTATAAAATTCTGTAGTGTGTTTCAAACATTTTATTCCTTACAATTAAAGCTTTCTCTGTGGCCAAAAGTATAAGAGAAAATCCTTTTTAAAACCTTCAAAGCTTAAGACGATCCGGCTCGAAGAACCAAGTCGTTGCAAGCGAGCTATTAGCGTAATAGATAGCTATTACCCATTATGGAGCTATAATTAGCTATTTTCCCGCTTGAAATGTAAATTCAAGCTGAGACCGCGAATTATCTCCCATTCTGAGGGTTTGCTAGGGAAGTGAATGTGACTTTTTTACCGACTTCTTAAAGGAATTGTTCTTTCATTTTGTGTACGTTTATGTAACTATGACGGTGAACATAATGAGCCAGAGTTATTCATTTGTAAACTTAACAAAGCCATTTGACCCTAAAAGCAAAAGCAAAGGTATGGTATGTACTTAGATCTTCACTGTACAGAAAGTAAGATGCACTGCGTGCAATTGAGGTGGGCTTGATATTTTTTTTCAAACGAGCTTCAATCATTACATTATGATGGCTTTATGTGATGCAGTTACTAAACATAATTTGACTTCCTGTCAGCTGTAAACTTCTTCAGAAAAAAAAAAAAAAGAAAACTAAATCGAATGCTATCGATTACCTTCATCAGTTAGGATCGATAAAGGTCACTAAAGAACCTGCAAAAAAGACTGAACTTTTACTTTCGTTACTTATCGCAATGATGACGAAGCAATAGTCGTTTTGTAATATTTACAAAAGATAAAAATGTTATAATGGAACTGTAAACTGTATTTGAGCTAGGTTACGGACAACCAGACATGGTAAAAAGTTCATAAAGATACCTACTTTTAAGAACCTGAATCATTCCATTTCTGGGCAAAGAACTTCGCTTAACACTTCCCTTATTGGCTTAAGTTTCCACTCATCTTTGTCAATTTGC
This sequence comes from Pyrausta nigrata, assembly GCA_949316185.1. Classification (NCBI taxonomy): domain Eukaryota; kingdom Metazoa; phylum Arthropoda; class Insecta; order Lepidoptera; family Crambidae; genus Pyrausta; species Pyrausta nigrata. Next base: position 12,805,332 of record OX438957.1, on the reverse strand, counting down.
CAGCGACTCTCAATTCCGCGCGAAGTCGACCAAAGACATTACTTTTCACCCAGTTGTATAAGTAGGTTCCGTAGTAGTTTTCAATGAAGCTACTCGTATGATTGTTTATTTAAAATGTTTGCTCTCGACTAGACAAAGCCAGACGTGGCGTAGACAAAGTGGAGCGAGCTCACCCAAAAGTTTCTGGCATTTCCACTCACCGACGGAACATAGCAAACTACTTAGCGCCGGGCTTCGGTGGGCAGTGGTAGCTGCCAGACTCCGTTAGGCCTAAGCCTACCACCGCTGTTAGGATCGTTCAGCCGCCATCACTAAACTAACTGTAGTTTGTGATGTCGTTACCCAGGGTGGACCACTGGGAAGTAGATCCTTCAGCAGCCCATAAGCTTACCGACTATGGAATCATCAAGTATCTTCTTATCCCCTCACTACTCAGGACAGAACCGCATATGGTAATTGTAATGTATGGTTCTCAGTCCTCAGAATGCGCCGGCGCAGAGACAAATTGCGACATAATCGCATAGTTACGCGACTGACAACAATGATGGTCATGTTTTATGCTGTTCTCACTGTGTTAGGCCTGTGTGTGGTGTGAGCGGTAGCGTTGTTTATGTGATGCTTCTGACTTATTTATTTTTAAAATTATAAAATTTACTATGTTTATTGTGTTGTGTGACAAAATAATATTGATGACAAATGCAAGTCAAATGAAATCGTGAAAAATTAATAAAAGGTCAGATGCATTGTAAGAGTGGTCGTTTATTTGTGCGTGTTTATCCCACGGCAAATACACATCCTAACACACCATACAACAAAACAAATTAGGTACATAGTAAGAGGTAGAATTAGGCAGTCTTATTGCTTACTGCGATTTCTTCCCGATAGGTTTACAGTACCATTTTTTTGGCTAAGTGAAATTAGGTTTTATTTTAATGATAAAATAAATTAGTGTTTTTAAGTGATAAGCATTCACTTTGCAATCTAAATATATTATTGCACTTGAAACAATTACCACCAGAGGCGGGAATAGAACCTGCGTTCCTCGCATACCGCACCGCAAAAGTGCAATAATATATCAATGATAAAATCACAGCAACTAATAATATCAGCATTAAGCAATCATGATCCAAAACATGTAATATCGGAATCCGATTATCCAACGAATTCCGCGTCTCCCATTACAAAGCGCGGCATGCGCGCGCGCCGATTTTCGTGCAAAAATCCACGATTCGCGCAGTCGTGACGCGGCGTACGTGCGCCTGACGGATTTTTCTACACGTCCGCAATAGTTCGGGAGTTCATTTGGGGCATTAAGATTTTTCGCCTGTATAAATTTATAGAAAGTGAAGATTTTAAATGTAATTTTCTGCATCAATCAAACTCATTTGCTGACAACGTAATAATACGTTTACAGCTACAAAAGTGAGAAATCTTATCAAAACTGCTAGTACGAGTACATGATGGAAAATTAGTTGAGAATTAGGCACTGAGCCTGGCATATTAGTTTACACATATCCAGCAACATGCTTGTCCTATTTTTACCCGACTGCGGAAGGAGGGCTATGTTTTTTTTGTTTGGCACGCCGTACAGCCTAAACGGCTGGTCAGTTTTTGACGTATGAGTTGTCGTTGAATTTGTCAAAATTCTGATGGGCTATAAACATTTGGAAAATGGCGCCCGCAAATGGAAATAAAGGGCGAGGGGGATTGATTTTTTCCGAACTATAGCAAGATGAGTATCAAATGAAAGTCAGTAAACAAACCATTTCAAAAATATAATATTTATGCAGTCGGGTGTTTTGTTTTTTTAATAATTATGTTTGCTTGTTGCAGCATAATATTAACATTCGATAGATTTCCTTAAGTAGACGCCACAATATTCTTGCCGGGGGCATCAGTGGCCCGCGTACTGATTGTGTTAACTTCACAACACCTCTAAAACATCACATTGGTGTCAAACAAATCAGTGGGCATGGCTGTCTCAATTTGCGACGTTCCCACGACGCATTCGTAACTTTTGCTCGTTGGCTTGTGAAATGAATGTCAACGAGCAGCAACAAACAACTGTTGGCCGCCAACAGCTTCTGTCAAACGAATCACACAGTGTGTGCATTATAATTTTGTTCAGGAATTAGACACGTTACGGCATTACACGTTGACGGAATAAGTGGAATTGATTTCGTGAAGCAAAATATCGAAACTTCTCTACTTGTTTTTATAAAATGTTATTGCTTGTAGTAAATGGTTTCCATCCCAGGCAGCTCGTCTATAGGATTATTGAACAAGCTGCTCCCTATATTTCCTCAATAAGACATACTTATGCTTTCACTGCTCGTGCCACATGGGTTTGAACCTCCATGATTGTCGCTCACCGGTTTTCAAGGCATCGCCATCTTTGAGGTCCTGGGTTCCACCAAGGACTGGGTTTGGGTTTTGTGGTACCACCATTTGCATATCACAGTGCTTTAGATACTTCTTTAAGATCATATCAATGTCTGTAATGTTGTCCAATGGACTATTTCATGGATTTTTGTTCACACAGCCAGTATCTTTTTCTAAACCGTCAACTGTGGCTTAGCGATTTTGGCAACAGTGTCTTTACTGTATGTTGCTTAGCTGTATTTAACTAAATAGTCGTTGTAACCAGCATTTTGTCTGTTGATTACATTACATCGTGGGCTGCATTGCGAAATGAATGTCAGTTGAAAACAGTTGCAGCCGCCAACACCCTCGTCATACAAATCAAAGTGTGTTGAGCTGACGCTTCATATTTATAACCGTCCTCGATGTGTCCGACCGACTGCCCTTAATATGGGTACTTTTACAATACAAATGGACCTAGTAGGCGCCCCTTGGGGGTCCTATAAAGTATCCAGAACTGAGCTAAGATTTCTAAGCTTTTGCTAAATCTTCTAGATGAGCTGGGTTCTCAAATGAAAATTCTTAAAAGCGAAATTATGCCTTAATTCCATTTACTCAAAACCCCTTGGCAGTCATAAACTTCAACAAAAAGTTGCATTCACTTAAACTGATCCATAAAAACAACATGTTTCATTCAGCCACTGAGACTGACTTTACTAAGATAGACCTTCAGTGAAAAACAATAAATTGGTAAATGACCTTACCTGGCGGTTGAGCTACGGCAATGCTACTGCGTCTTATTGCATTTAGACACTCCGGCGCATTCATTCCGAATGCATCAGTGCAACAATTACGCTAAACTGTTGTGGTGATGACATTTTCTTGAGACATTCCACGGAAAGCACCGCATACTGTGAACGCTAGGAATCGCTATTCGTATGTGAGATAGATACTAAGAAAAGAAAAAAATCAAAAGAAATGAAGCTTCTTATCTAAGAACAACTTTTTACGGTGTCAGTCGATTTGCAGATTTAAGTGATACGATTAGCGTCGAAAGTCCAAACAAACTTTTTAATTATTATATTTCGTCGCTTCATTCTCGATACAATGATCATTTGCAACGTAGTTCCTTTAGCTTGCAACGTGTGATGCTACCTTGGTGGCTGAAGGGACTACGTTATAATTGATCTTTATATCTTTGAATGAAGTGACTCATATACTATCGATCGAACTTTACATAAGAAGTTCGTTTGATCATATAATTCAAAGAAATATTTTTATTACTGTTCCATTTAAAACGCTTATGTACTTTATCATTTACTTTTTTGCAAATAAAAGGATGAGATCACTATAAATCATTTCACTCCATTTTACATCTAATAGGCCTGAAATGTCTTCAACACCATCCTTTCTCTAACTATAGTAATTGCAATAACATTCAATTAAAATACCAGTACACCATTTGCCTTACTATTCGCCGCTCCTATTAGCAAGGCCTAGACTGAACAAAGCATATTCTTACCCTGAATCAGACCAGGATCCTCATTACCAGCATTCCTTAGCCGACATTTCTTCGACATTCAAATTGCATAACCTAGCCTCCAGGGTCCGTACTGCGTAACGTTCTCCATATTTTCGACTCTTGCTGTCCTATTCGCTCACGTTAGGATGTTGGTGAGTGAGTGGAATGGCAAGAATACATCTTCCACATGATTTTACATTGCTTACATACCGTGTTACCCGACATTAAAGAATTCCCTCCCTTAGGATTGGTTCGTGATATCGTGCGCAGGAGATGCGTGCAATGCTGCGCCAATTTGGATATTTCAGAGATGCATTCTGCAATTTGATTTGCTGCCAGTATTTGGCCCTTATGCGGAATTTTATAATCGTTCCAAAATGGAATGCCTGAATTGCACGATTTAAAAAGTGTGTTTCTGCTATTACTTACTAGTGTTAATGGTTCCTTCATTTTCAAATTCGAAGTATAACCGATGAGAGTGATATTTAACGTCTGTACTGAGTATGATATGTATTATGATGATAATGATTTTCAAGTTACAATATCTCATCGAAATGATGTTAATATCATTTATTGATACTTCATGGACTCAACTGCCGCACTCTAGAGTCGTTCTGCCACTTTCTTTGTCAATTAAATAGAAAAGGACTGCATGAGTCAATAAAAGATTAACTCTGAGTGATGTCTCTGAGAACGCCAGACCTTCCATTTGTCATACAGATGCACTAAACCATAAAACACCTATCTGACACAATTGAAATCGTATACGTCGTAAAACACGCCATCTTTTCACTTTATCTCTCCAAGTGTCACTTGTCAGATAGCATTTTCGTTATCCACTTGCCTACATTTAAGCACTAGAAACCGAACTGTTGGTGTTTTCTAATCATGTTCCCTACTCGGTCATTGTCGAATTAAATATCTGACGTTACGAGTAAATGTTCAATGAAACGGCAAATGAGGACTTTCTATGGAAAGTGACGAAGAGGTTGGAACCTAATCTCTTGACGTTGGAGTAAGGTTTAGATTTTCAAAGGTTTTTTTTATATTCACTAAAAAATCATTGCTCGTCTTCGTGTGCGATCCCTGACCCTTTGCCATCCCGGCGAATGCTCTCCCAATTGAGCAACCGGGGTCTTTGGTAGTCATTTTTTGATATTTTTTGTAAGTGCTTGCTGAGCCGGCGTTTGTATGATAGTTTGGAACGCACTTATGTCATAAGTTAAACTCCACTGAGTAACTTAAATAATTTAGCTGGAAAAGGGGAAACTTTGAAATAATTCTAAAGAAAACGAACATCATTATCTTTGTAATTTTACTATAGGTCATGAGAGAAGAGCAACTTTGAACCTCTGCACTTGGTCGTGGCCCAACACGCACTGGGCTATTTTTTTTAATGATTACAAGTACAGTCCGCAGCACGTCAAATAACCGATTTGAACTTCGAAAACAGTTCTTATTACGTAGGGAATAGAGGCGGTATCATAGTCAAAGTGGGATAGTGTGATGTGCGGCCGTGTGTACAAGATTTGGTTTGCTGTCAGATTCCCGGCTTACACTTGTCATTAGCCGTATACCAGTATAGCGCCGATTCGGTGACTTTCTATTCAGATGTCCAACGTTATGGGCCACAGCGAAAGTTCTCGCGTATTTTGACCAGTTTTCACTTTTCGTCGGCTTATATCATAATGTTATTCATACACCACGTTTTGTGACGCGACATTCACCTTGAGATGAGAGCCCGTTCTACACAGGGTGATTGGAAGTTGATAGCTGACGCGCCTCGGTTACACCGTCGTTACCGGTTTGTGAGAGGTTGATGTGAGGGGATTGACATCGTCAACTCACTAAATTAATTTATTTAAAGGTTGTAATTTAATTTACCTTGCTTGCTTGCTTGATCGACTAAAGCCGTTTGATATTCATACCACTTGACGTAAGGAATAAATAAAAAACAATATGATTAAGCGTAAGGATGCATTCTTGCCACTCTGGTCCATGTATTTCCGGCGACTTGACTAATGTCATCAGTCCACCTTTTTCTTGGTCTGCCTTTTTTCCGTTGGCCTTCTCTTGGTTACCATTCTGTGACTTATTGGCACCACTTTTCTTTGCCTCTAATTATGTGGCCTGCCCATTTCCACTTTGCTCGTCTGATCTTCTGTGCTATGTTCAGTGGGAGGCCTTTGCCGAAGGGCAACCCGACTTACAGATGAGGAGCAAGGCCCAAGCATTAGTATACTAAAAAACAATGTAACAAAAAGTTCGAATAAAAGGCTTATATATTATAAGGATGCATTCGTATAGCTTTCGCCGAAGAATGGATAAGATGATGCGACGATTAAACAAATCGCGAAACACCAGAGTGAGCAACTGGGTAGGGATCGTTGGAAAAGTTTGGGGGAGGCCTTTGCTTTGGTTCAGGCTTAAAATAATAGTAAGCTCGCGCTTAATAATAATAATAAATAAATTGTTTTAACAAACACACCAATTACCTAGCCCCAAACTAAGCGTGAGCTTGTGCTATGGTGATTAGGATAACGGAAAAACATACTTATATACATTTATAAACATCCATGACTTAGGTACAAATGCTCGTGCTCATCACACAAACATTTGCCTTCGCACCCGCAACCGCCTGGTTTAGAAGTCCGGGGCGCGCACCACTACACCAAGACGGTCGTCAACAGCTTACATAAGTAAAAAGTTAACGTAAATGTAAATTAGGGTTTTACAACTTACCAAAACTACTTACCAAAAATTGATGCTGTCTTTCAGACTGAACTTGTCTCATACTATGTGCCATCGATTTATAATTGGTAGGTACCGGTTTGTTACAAATCTATCGTTTGTTATCTTTATCCTATCGCGATAGTTTCATCTCGAAACGATAAATTAGACTATCAATCGATACTGTATGTAAATATTCCGATGTCAAAGATATTATACCGGGAAACACTATAAAACCTCTTCTAGATATTTATTTTAATTCAGTGTTTATATGTTTTACGTTTCTCAACGTGTTTGGAAATACAATTTATGGTTTGTGTTTTAAAAAACAAATTTCGTAGAATTGGTCCATATTGGGTTGTTTGATTCGATATCTCGTTCTTTTACATGTGTTTTCTCGCTCAATACATAACGAGTATCGATAGTATCGAAATTCCTACTGCCTAATTATGGTTTCGTATTCGCCTAAAATTGGAAAGCGCTAGATTTATGACGCCAAATTATACCTATCAACTTTGTGTGTATATGAAACAACATTATACAGACCTTAAGCTTGAGTTGCCTTGTTTTTTTCACACGAACAGACACACATACTGCCTCCATTACAGTGACTTTAATTTATGGCATGCAATATAACAGTATTGATAATTTAATATAATAATTAATTTAAAAAATCGAACGCCAAACTTCTCTATAAAACAAATTGATCAGATAAAATACTATGTAGGTAATTCACACGGGATCTGATTGATTTCATTGATGATTCGTAAAAATACGGTACGTCATGACGGATAGACGTACACATTCGTCAAAATATCCAAATTGATATCCACGTTCGTGATTTTGGGTTCAGTGTTGGATGAACTTTCGTGCTCGATGTCAACAAGAACATGCGAATAGATGGATAGATATTCTCTAGATACAAAAAAATAGTTCAATTTAGGCTGTCTTATCGCTGCGAGCGATCTCTTTCAGACAACCTTTGGGTAATGGAAAGCAATAATAATTTTTCGGATCTGCAAACTAATCGGGAAAGAACACACCCTTCCTTATGCACGAGCACTAACACAACCTACTCATAAACACATCGCGTTCTCGAGTCTAGCCTTCGAACTTTTCACACAGCACAGTCTGAGTGGCATCTGTGACAGGGACAACTAGAGTCGAAAATACATCGTTTTAACCTCTGTTAAAACGATGTATTTTTGACTCTAGTTGTTCAAGCCGCTGCGTCATGTGTTCGCTTAATAATGTTCTCCTCCTAGCCGAATTTCGACTATAATCGCCAATCTCAGCAAAGATTAGGCGACTGCGCGGAAGATATTATAGTGCACAATACACTGGTGCACCTCTCTGTTCCTTCACTCCCATAATTCGGTGAGACGTCAGTCCGAAATGACCGTAGATAGATCAGGAGCAGGATCAACGGCTTAACGTGCCTTCCGCCTGACTCCGGAGCTGTGTCTAAGTTATTTTCGGCCCAACCCGGGATTCGAACCTGAGACCTCGTGGATAGTACTCAGCGTGCTGACCACTAGACTAACGAGGCAGTCGGTGTTAGTTTACGCGCTGTACAAAAAGAGAATGACGCAGAGTGAGTAATAACAACAAATATAGGCGCTGTCCGGTGACTGCATGTCGTCTAGGAATAGGTCAGAAGCATTTTTGAATAGTGATTCAATATCCTGATGCGTTACTCGAAGATAAATATTGTAATTACACCTTAAAGTCGTTAAAATTTTTCTTTGTACATACTTAGAATAGTATTGTATATGAATATCACTTACCCCTCTGTTAACATCAATCAGTCAAGAAGTAACTCAAATCATCATCAATTTACGTTACTATGACCTTAAAATAAAGTAAGTTAAGAACTAAAAATACTCTATTGCACACCACACACACCGTACACATTACACAATTGTCATAGACAGTTGTAGAATTTAGGCGATCCTATTGCTAAAAGCATTTTTTTCTCGAAAATCATCAGGTAGAGAACAGCCTCGTTACCCTTTTATCTATGATTTATTATAAGTTATTATCTACTACAAATTAATAATAGTTGTCTACGCCACGTCTGTTTTAGTCTAGCTAATGTCAAGAGCAAATCCATTCGAAATAAAAAAGTTTGTGGTATCTTAAACAAAAAGTTTGAGGTTTTTGAGAAACACATTCAAGGAGGTTTAGTAGACACCGTGTCTAAAAAGGTTCTCCTTGTTTTTTCGGAAACTGGATCATTTGTATTTTTTCATGGTTACAGTGTACGGTGTCCAGCTCACCGGAAACACATTTCGGTTACATAATCACCTCTATTACAACCGCATAAGAATGCCCTAACTTTCAAATGTCGTTTCTAACAGACCATTATCTCTTGTTACCAGGGCCGGCCGTAGAAGGAAGAACCATCTGCCTTTGTACACAGACGACGATGGCCACGATCTCAGCGACCTGGGCATCGGCACATCCAGTACCAAGAGCAGTCTTAGCGAGGACTGCGACACACACAGCTTGGCCGTAAGTCCATTAAAATCGATCACCATAACCAGCTGGTATTAGTCGTGAAGCCTAGTCAGAGGCCCTAGGGCGGCTTGATAACATCTGACAGTAAGGTTTGTCACTTGCCTCACAGACACCCTTCCACCAATCCGCACTGAGCCCGCGTGGTGGAGTATTGCTCGTACCTCCTCATAGTTGAGGTGAGGCCTTTTCCGAGCAGTGGGATCTATAAAGGCTGACTTTAACCAGCTGCAGGACGTGCACTGCTGGACAAAGGCCTCCCTCGTAGATCCCTACATCATCATCATTACCAGCCGCAGACGTCCACTGCTGAACATAGGCTTCTCCATATATTTCCAAAGAGACCTGTTACAAGCGGCCTGCATCCAGTGCGAACCTGCAATTTTAATTTTACCTCCAAATTATCAAATTACTTAACCTGGAGTTCACCAACACATTTTTAGCTTTTGATCAGCCGGTTTAGCATTATTTGACATATTTTGTATAGGAATTCTGTCAAATTAACCATAAACTGAGGTTTACCGGCTGTTTAAAAATTGGTGAACTTAGGCCTTACAATCTTTGAACTACAATCATCAAGTCAGCAGTAGAGTAGCTATAAAAGTGTATACTGGGTTATTTTAAAAACAGTGATAACCTCTTAAAGGCCGTATATGGTGCTCAAATATAGCAATATCCTCTCGACATAGAAATCGCAAATTTTTCCTGTCTCATAGAGAAAGTTGATGTACCTATTTAAGCACCAAAATCGGCCCTTAAGAGACTATTGGTGTTTTACAAATAACCCTGTATAAGGATATTCTCATGCAATGTACTCTATCACTAACCAATGACACACTAGCAACTCTAGCCTGTACGGAAACTGAGACTGTCAATATTGACATTGTGCGCTATCTCAAATTCCTAAACTCAAATCTGTTACAGCAAATATTAGTCACAAAGTAACTGAACTTAATTTGTGTCATAAAACACTCAAGAGTGCCGTATTGCCTTTTCAGAGCGACGGTATTGACCTGGATAAGAATCATTCAGACGTCGACAACCTTTCCAACTGCGACAACAATCGCAAGCTCGGCTCGAGCGCCAACGAATACGACACCTGCACGACGACCACAATTAGCTCCCCTGAACCGGAAGAATACACATACGAGGGAGCTATCGAAGGTTACAAGTCCAGGATTATATCACAGACCAACAGCAGCATCGTCAAAACCGTTGTCAACAACAACAACTTTAAAGAAAAGTCCCCGGACAAAGTCAACAGTGACTTAAACCGAATCAGAACCACAGTAAGCAACAAAATTGAAGAGAAACTCTCATCTTTCCAACAGGAAAGGGCCAATGACGTCAAGAACAACAACCAGAAGAAAGACTTACCAAAAGTCGATATACATAAACGAAGAGAACAATTCGAGAGAGAAAATTCGCAAGAGTCACAAACTAACAAACCAAAACTACCTGATATCGCTAACAAAAAGTCAATTAAGGAAAGACTGTCTAGTTTAGAAAAGTTCACGGAAGAAGCACACGTACAGAAGTCTACGAGTGACCTGACAAAATTACCTACAGAAGTGAAACCATTGAAAGAACGACTCTCGTCCCTTGAAAAAGTTAAATCTGCTTCGGTTGAGCCCGACCGTGCCAAAAGACTTTCTAATGGCGATCTTAGTAATGCCAAATCTTTAAGAGAACGTCTTTCTAGTTTCAAGTCTCAAACTTCTGAAGAAGAGGTTAAGGTAACAAAAACAGAAGTCAAAGAAGTTTCTATGAGCCTGAAGGAACGATTATCGTGTCTTGACGCAGCCAAAAATAAAAATATTCCCAAAATATCAGTGGAAGTAGAACATTCTTACAAAGAAAACGTAGATACCAAAGCAGACTTTGAATCCCAAGATAAAATGTCGGACAGCTCCTTGAAAAACAGTTTGTCTGGCATAGAAAGCCAAATGCAAAGTTTTTGCCGATCTTTGGATAGTTTGGATATTAACGGGCAATCTTCTCCAAACTCCTTCGAAAGAGTCCAAAGTTTGGAGGACTTTGATTGCCCTGAGATGCAAAGTAATACAGTTCCAAGTGATATCGAAACTGAAGATAGCGGTATACATACTGCAAGAGATTCCTGCGTGCCACCCGATGATATCGCAGATTTGACTCAGGTAGCTTCTCCTATAGGAGAACCTATGGTTGAAGTTTCTGAATATGAGTCATCTAATGAGGATAGTGGGATACCCTTGGAACCTACAAAAATTGAAGAGCCAGATGAAAATATGCCCAAAACAATTCAAACGATAATTGAGGATATTATTGTTGAAGAAATAGAAGAGCAAGATAGCAAAGCTGAAGACACAGACAGTGGTAGCAATTACGTCCAGGCTGTTTCTCAGCCAGAAGAATTGAGTGTCACTGAAGAAGTAACTGAAATACAGCTGGATAAAGAAGACGAAGACACTCTTAAGAGTTTGGACAATCAAGACACTAGTGTAAGTTTGAATGAACCTGTTTCGACTTCATCTGAAGGCGACACAGTGGTATTTCAGGGGAAAATGACTATACACTTAAACTTGAATGAGATTTGCAACAATATGAAAGCTGGTGCTGGGAACAACCCTAACTGTAATGAAATAAGCGCTACTAATGACACTAACAAGAGCATGTCAATGGTAACTGTTTCTAACATTATAACTACTACTAACATTTCGCCAAAAGATTCCATTAAAACGCTAAAAACATTAACCGATAGCCATGTCTCGCTTGCTAACAAAAATGCTGACGTGACATACTCATCTGAATGTAGTACTGAAAATAACATTCGTGAATCATGTAACCAAATCACAGTTAACAATAATAGTCGTATCATTACATCTAACAACCAAAGCAACGGAGTCACCAATACTCACAATAATGATGCAGCATCTACAAATGGTGGAGTGGCGGTAAGTAGCTCACAAGACTCTAATCCATTTTGGCAAAGGAGAACTAAACGTTGTATTGAACCAAATAGACGAAAAACTATACTTTTTATTAATAATAAAGTAACAACAAAACAAACTATAACAAATACGAGTAATAATATTAGTGCCAAAGATACAACACAAGCATGAACAAAATAGGGATAAACCTTTTATACTGTGTCTTTTCACTTTCTCATAGATTGCTGTTAGACAGCAAGATAGATGAGAGACTTTTGATAAAGGACGTAATTTCTAGAATTTTTATGATCTCTTGATCTCACCTACTTATCCGTAACCTCTTTACACTTTATACCATATTTGCACCAGATAAACACGTAATATAATTAATATACCCACCCATATTAATGTCTACCTAGAAAAGTACTAATTAATCGTTTTGTGATATCCGTTCAATAACAATAAATCGATGTAGATTTTATATATTTAAATCAGATTCATCGTTTACCTAATCATTTAATATGCTAAAATATTTATGAATCATTTCAATTCCTAGCACTTAGCGAGTCATACATAACTTTACATACAATAATTTATTAGTCGATTATACTGTATTTAGACTTATTTCAACAGGGTTAAGAACTGTAGTTCCCATATACATCACATGTATGATATATCCTATTTATAAACAAATTAGTCAAAATAATATATAAGATGTAGACCTTTTCATTATTAGACCATTTATTCTGAAACGTGATACTTGTAAATTCATTTTATCGAAAATATATGTTACACTGTTATGTGTGAGTTTTATTTATGTATATTATAATATACCTCCATCTGTATCATTATTTATAGTTAAAGTGACATTAATCAATGTCGGCTTATAAATTTTAATGATAGGAAAATCTGGGCAAAGTACTCTAGCTCTAGATAATATGTTATCTGGTGTAGCGCGTATCTTATTCAAATACATTTTATCTTGTGAATACGACTACTAAGTCAGTAAGATAACGCACTAGCTAGCGTAGGCCTCTTTGAAACATCACTCCTTTGAATATTTAATTCTATTATGTATATCTTATAGATAAAGGCTAGACAGGTATTATTCGTCAGCTTTGGTGATGGGTAAAGTAAGGTAAGACGTTTGCGTAGAGTTTCATTTAACCTTCATTTGCGCCGCATGTCGTGCTGTTCTGTCATTCTGCTCGAATCGTTTTGCATGTTTATTATTTTTTTCTGATCTAAAGTCTCTTCTTAATTTTAGTGTTATTTTTTAAAGAATAGTTCAATTTTATGTGGTAAAAAGTTTTATTTTAGCTTTTTAAAATAATTTGTAACTGACAATTTGAAAATTGTTTACGATTGCGCTAATTAACAATTACAAATTTTACAGGTAATAGACGCACTTGAGTTGGCATTTCAAGAATTAGATTCAGAAGACAGCATGGATGATAGCAAAGCCATGGGCGACTCTAAAGTGAAAGAAAGTGAAACCAAAATTGATTCTGTGGCTAACAAATTCGAAGCTCTTGTCGATCTCGGGACAGACGGTAAAATTTCTGTGGCGCCGTTGTACGAGAACATTGATATCTTTTATCAGAACAGTGTTGATGATGCTGGAGCTTTTCCTCTTGATCTGCCGGCCAATGTCCTGGAGCCACCTAAAGAAAAACCACCTCCACCACCAACGGATGACAGTCCGGATGATGAACTTCTCGGAAATGTGAGTAATAACTTTAAGATAATGCATTTTCAATTTATTTCATAATAAACTGAATTACTTAGAACTTTTGGCACCAATAAAGTAATATACATTTTGATGAAGCATTTTTTGAATTATTGTTACTTACGTGGATTCACAAACAATCTGAATTGATGTGGTTTTTTTTTCATTTAGTATTTGAGAAACCAATAACATGTTTGGAAACTTGTGTGACTGTGCGTGCTCTACTTTATTTTCATCTTCCATCCAGGGCAACTTCAAACACACGAGCTCAGCCCGCCGCATCAAGAAGGAGATTCGCAATAAACGCACCAGCTTTCTCGGCATCGAGGGCCAAGTCGATGATAGCTATTTGGACGTTGACTTAAACCTGGCCCCGCGTCCAGATATCACTTCCTTCCTTCAAGAAGAGACCAAGATAGAGAAACTGTTGTACAAAAAGACACTGTCTCACGATATGGATGCCAAGCTAAGAGAGAGTAGGGATTCTGGCGTGGATGTGGACAGAGGACCATCGGCTGAGGCGTGGTATAAAGGCCAGTCTTCTCCGGAGACATCTAACCCTCATAGCAGACAGAACAGTGAGGTACATTTTTTAAATATTTTGTGTGATCTTGGAACGACATTTGATGTTAAGATGTCGTAAGAAATATGTAACTAACGCGTTGCGACGCCACATTAAAATAGTTTAATATGACATTCATTTTTTTCTTGTGATTTCCAGCCATACACACAAATGACAGTAACATCTGACGAAGAGGAATCAGTAAAGAAACAGAAGGAGCAAACATTCACAAACAACCTGAACACAAAATTGACAGAACTGACAGAGTCGCCACAAACAGATGAAAGCAAAATAGATACGTTGGACAAGAAAATACAACAACAACAGGTAACGTCGCAATGAACTATCTCACTTTAACTATTGAGCTAAGTACGAACTGTACATGGTGATTTTCGGGCTCTCGCTAGGTTCTATTCTAGGTCCTACTTTATATTTGGTTAGTAGATATTGCGACGAATAGGTCATCTACTTAAATTTTTATGGTTAAATCTATCTAGTAAAAGGCTAAGGTAAATAGTGAAGGCAATCGGGTTATTTGAATGTTGTAAAAAGTTGAAAGTAGATCTCGTAGAAAATAGTTTTAGCTTTGTATGGAGATGATTATAATATTTTTATATACTCGAATCGAATACGGGCTGTTTATGATCGGGACCGATCACTGTCATATGCACTTATGTTATTGCTAGAATATGCTATTATTTATGGTTTTGGTTAAATATTACATGCACTGTAAATGCTTTGAAAGCACTGTAGTTCGTAATTTTATATTATGTGAAGAAGGATTTTGTACCTAATTCTACAATTTTAACATCATAAGTTGAACCATTTATAAAGAGTCTCTAGTTCAATTTATAATGTTAAACTTCTATGTTATGCTGCGATATTAACATAAATCCTGCTTTCTAATGCTTTTCTGATTGTAAGTCTCTTACATTTATCACAATTAAAATACACCAAATTATTATATTTAAGATTCGAAAGATTTATTTTGTCTATGGTTTATAGAAGGAGTAGTTTTGGTTAGAATATATTATTATGTATGTTAAAAATAAATGTTATTTATAGTACAATCACTCTCGCCTTTTATTTCTTTTGCACATATTACACCTTCTTAGAATTTACTACACTTGCATGCATCTTGCACTATTTGGAATGAATTTGTACTTAATTCAACAACAATTAATTAAAACCCTGTTTTTATTAATCTAGTGAAAATTTAAATTATGTTAAAAGTCACAATTGAAAAAACAAGATTTATGATTATCAATATCATCCTTGCTCACTATGTAACTTCTGACATCGTATACATGCTTAAGATCAAAAATTGTGTTGGAAGTTACATACTTACACATTCATAACCCCATCCGCCATTTTGTGTGTGTAAATAACATTAAACAAGATGACCGCCGTGTACTTACAGGCGTGTCGCACTAACGAGGATTGGCCTGACGGGCACGTTGACGATGCTCATACAAAGGTGATTGACTCATTTTACACTATTACACGGCTTTGCACAAGCGATAAATATTATTGTATGTAAAGCTATAAAGTTCAAATTTCCATCTAATGCACTGTTTTATGACATCGCTTGTGAAACGCCTACTCTTTACATTACGATTTACACTGTAAATATGTCCCAGAATAACTTAAAATTCTCACAGCATCTCTCAAACCACATGAAAAGTGACTTACCCATTGAGCTAAATAACGCACGCTAGCCTGCATCTGCACCAAAATTGCCTAACTCTTAACGCCAAATCCGTGAACTAACAAAAAAAAACAACTTTACTACCTTACTGACGCTTCACAATCCTAATGTAGGAAGTGCTGCGCTTTGAAAGAGAACTACTGCAACTCGAGCAAGAAGAACTCAGAAGACAGAGAGAGAATCTCCTAAGAGACCAGAACAGAATCATCCAGAAATCCGTCCAGGATGTCTCTATAGTTCCAAATACTCCGGAGAAGCCGCCTCTCCAAAGTAGGCCTGGGAAGACGACCAATCAGAACTACAGGCATTCAATGCCGAATCTCTTGATCAATGAGAACTATACTCCTGTCGTTCCTCCAATACCGGAGAGACCTATCTTCGATGAGAACATGAAGAGAAAGCCATTTGTGTCAGAAGAACACATTCAGAGGCATTTTGGTGTTGAAGAAAGCAGGAAAGTTCTTTATGAGGATCGGAAGATAGAAGAGGCGGTGAGAAGACAAGTACCAAGTGTAAGGCCGCCTCAGCCAGTTCTCCCTCCCAAACCAAAGAGTCGGGAGTCTATTGAAAGGGAGATTACTATGAGGTGAGTTCTGTTTGATATATCTTTACAATTCCAAAATGCCATCCAAAATTTTATTGACTTAAGTCGAAAATTAAAGACTACACCATATGTTATCGAATGATTAGATCCTATCAATATCACGATATCTGTAGATATTGGGTGTGAG
Organism: Pyrausta nigrata; assembly: GCA_949316185.1. Lineage (NCBI taxonomy): Eukaryota > Metazoa > Arthropoda > Insecta > Lepidoptera > Crambidae > Pyrausta > Pyrausta nigrata. The sequence continues at coordinate 12,788,563 of OX438957.1, read as the reverse complement.
AATGGAATTATGATAAATATTGGGTTTATTGATATCAAGATTGCTACCTGTGATTATAGAATTTTGATAAATATTGGTTTGAAATCATCGTTTCTTTTATGAAACCGGTGAAAAACCTCTATTACAGAAGACTAGATGATTGAGGAGTTCAAATAAAATCACCTTCTGAAAAAAACCTTGTCTCTACTCTAACATTAGGCAAGCAATAGTCACTTTTGGAAATATCAGTGTACCTATATAGTTAGGCACAAATGGTAAGACCCTCGGGCGTTCTTTTCCTAGGCAAGTGAATGATCTCCTGTCATTTCCCCCATTTTCAGGAGCAGTCGTGTGCCTTCAGCGGTGGAGTATGTGAACGTAGACCGAACCACTGTGCAGCTGCGTCAGAAGCCGGTTGCTAATGGCAACGGTGCGCAGTACCACCCGATGACCAGGCATACGTTACAGGTGAGAAAATTGTTGATAGTATGGTTTTATGCCCGACTTTTTAATTGATAGACAAACATTTGACCGCAATCTCTCCTGGTGGTATGCGGCTGGGGATGAGCCTGACCTAATCACTTTTTACCCGACTGCGGAAGTGTTATGTTTTTCGAGAGTATGTATGTATTTATGTTTGTATAATTGTTTGACACGCCCTGTAACCCAAACAGCTGGACGGACTTTAACATGCGAGGTGTCGTTAAATTTGTCAAAATTGTGGTAGTAACATAGGCTAGATATTTTTTATGGCGTCCGCAAATGAAAAAAAAGGGAAGCTAGCGAAAAGGACATTTCAAAAATATAATACATTTTGCAGACGGGTATTATGTTTTTTAAATAATTAGGCATTACTTGTTTCTTGAAATTATTTAGTGGTATCACCAATCTGTAAATTAATTCAAGATATAAATCAATCTCGTTATATTTGCCTAGATATCCATTGAATAATCCACACACTGACACAGCAGACGTGCTTTGGCTAAACAACGGATTCAAGTGTCAAAATACGTGTTCAACGCAAACAACCGAAATTGTCATAAATCTTTGAACTTTTTGTCTATACCTCGACCGCCTAACTGAGTCCTCGCCTGCGTGGTACATGGGTGCGGGGTAACGATAACGGGGTCCATGAGCGGTGCGGGCGGCAGACGCTTGTGATTTGATTGGGTACTTGGAATTTTGAAATTCGACTTTCGCATTCTTTACAAAATTCAAATCACCCAGTCAAATCCTGAGACGGTCGAAGTAGCGAGAGTGGGAATAAAGTAGCTAACACAATTTGAATTTTAAATCCTTGACTTAAAGTCTTAAAGTCCAAACCCAGTCAAAAGTTGCGACATGTTCTGCTTAGTCAGAGAGTGTTGGATTTACTAAGTTACTAGTTCAAGTGTGAAGCTTTCCAACATGTCTATCATTTGACGACCGTCCTGGCATAGTGGTTCGCGCTCCGGACTATACAACCAGAGGTTGCGGGTTTGAATTCCGCAAGGGGCAAATGTTTGTGTGATAAACACGTGCATTTATACCTAAGTCATGGATGTATATAAACATATATAAGTATGTCTATCCGTTATCGTCGACATAGCACAAGCTCACGCTTAGTTTAGGGCTAGGCAATTGGTGTTTGTTCAAACAATGTATTATTATTTCTTGCAGGCTCTCAGCGCAGCGCCTACGCCGAAATTGATCTCGAACGCTGACTGGATGCAGTCTCGCCAGCCGCCGCGCAAGCCAGCCAACTACAACTACAACCAACATTGGCTCATACAGGTTCTTTATTCTCTTCTTTCTAGATCTCAAGATATATGCTAACGGCATATAAGATACCAAAACTAGCCTAATCTTTAAGAAATAATATTATTCAATTAAAGACAAAGAGATAATTTTTGTAAGTGAAATTTGATTTAATTTCGTAAAAACTTGCAAAATAATTGCTTAAGTTTTAAAAATATAATAAGTTAAGCTGATTTCATCTTAACTGATGGTTAAATATTTGTAAAAATATTTCCATTGAATATATGCGGGTACATTCCCCAAGTATTGATGTAATCGAACGCCGGCTCACTGGCGTATCAAGCACTTGCAAAAATTCGTCGACTGAATAACGTCCTCCGTAGCTTAGTTGGTAAGGGCACTCGCCCGGATAGCGAAGGGACGTGGGTTCTAGTCCCACCGGATGACACAGTCGATTAATTTTTGTAAGTGAAATTTGTTTTAATTTCGTAAAGACAATCTTAAAGTCATAAATCCAGTCTGTACTAGACTGATGTGATGTGGGTACCTGTTTATTTTGAATTATATTTTTTGTGGCGGCTAGTAGTGACGATTTTTGTACCGGTTTTTCTTCTCAGCACTTGCCAGAAGTTCTGTGTCTTTCTTCGAGACGCTAATACGGCTCTAAAAACAAGAATACATGTTCTTGGTCCAACTATTTGTTTTATTGACGTTCATAAGTGGCATGTTCTGTTTCAAATTGAGAAATTTTCTGTGACTTTGAAGGACACTTATCAGCTCCCAAGACATTTAGATAAGGGTTATTTAAGATATTATAACAACTCTTTGTCTTCCAGGAGGCAGAACAGCGTAGGATAGAAGAGTCGCGCAGCAAGATGCGCGCGGGACAGCGGCATTCCTACCACCAGGACATGCCGTCGACGCAGCTGCACAGCATGCTGCCTCTTAGCACTAGGTACAGTCACAAGCAATATATACAAAGAAGGTTTTATGCCATTGTAACAAGGTCTCATATCGAATGCAGATGTATACATTTATTGATGCGAGCGATTGTACATTATGTACCCTTCCATGGGTTTTTTTTTTATTTGGAATGGGCTTTATCTAAAATCTAACTCATACAATTTCAGCCAACAACACCTAGCAGACTTCAAAAGGCCAGCGCGGCCTGAGCTACCCCGGCCGGAAATACCTCGCCCAGAGTTACCCCGCACAGAGCTTACTCGCCCGGAAGTTCGGCCTGAGCCCAGACCGGAAGTATCGAGGCCGGAACCTCCGCGAGAGGATAAGATGCTGAGCGTCAGCGGGAGGAGAAAGTGCTCGCATTGTGGGGAAGAGTTAGGTATGTTTTATAGCAAACATTGATTTATGTATTCGTAATTCAATATTCGACTGTATGTCTCATTGGTCTAGTGGTCAGCACGCTGGGTACTATCCACGAGGTCCCGGGTTCGAATCCCGGGTCGAGCCAAGAATGTTGGGTTTTTCTGTCTAGAAATAACTCAGACACAGCTCCGGAGTGAGAAAGTTAGTGGTGTTAACAAACCCCGTGCCTCGGAAAGCACGTTAAGCCTGTAGCCCTGCGCCTGATCTCTCTACGGTCATGTGGGACTGCCGTCTTACCGAATTATGAGAGTTAAGGAACAGAGAGTGCACCTGTGTATTGAGCACATACTTGTGCACTATAATATCTCCCGCGCTGTTGGCTAATCTGTGTTGAAATAGCCCGCTGTAGGTAGTCGAAATTCGGCTAGGAGGACATTAATTCAATATTCGAGATTTGGCAGCTACAGTGCCTGAAGTGTTTCCTAAATATAATACTATGATGGGTTCCTTTAAGAAAGGCGAATAGGCTGATGCTAAAGCCTGAGTCTTCGCCTTCGGGGTACAGGGGTGCAGGAATACTCAGTTCTAGTATACACTAGAACTGAGACCATGAGTGGCGCTGGTGGCGCGGGCGTTTTCGGTTTGATTGGGTAATTTGAATGTTGAAATTCGAAATTCGCATTCTTTTGCATTTCATTGCAAATCATATGTGCCCGTCGCGCACAGCTCACTGTAACCGTTCTCGTATACTCTCGCATCCCTGTGTGTGTGGCAGGCAGGCCTGTGTATCTCCCCGCGTAGGTAGCAAAAACGTACCTACGCGCGGCGACCCTTTGTAAGGGGCTGAAACAAGTTGCGTGTCGCTACTGGCCAGCGACACGCTCGCGCGTTTTATTTACCGGCGGCCGCGCGGCTACGTTGCTAGCTGGGCGAGCATGAATGAAGTCGTAGAAGGAGGCGCTAGATGGTGTTAGTAGCTTCTTGTAGCAGTCAACCCTATCGCGTCGCGTAATATTACGTCACTGAATAGTTTTAGTGTACTATGAATCATATTCCAGAGTTGTAAGAAAGTAATTATCTTGCAATGTATTTCTCTAGGTGTCTACACGAAAATGTGCTCGAGTCTAAGGCGAACTAAATTACACCATATCGTTGGCAACATTGAGTAGACATTTCTTTGAATTTCATTGCAAAGTCAAACTTCTGTATGGAGTACTAGTACTTATTCTGTGCCGCAGGTGAGGATATGGCGGTCGGATTATATTCAGACATGAGCATGACCCAACCTCGGTAGCATCGTCGCTTACCATCAGGCACCGAGCACATAACCTATAGAGACGAAATGACATTAATTTTGATTCCGAAAAATCCCTTCAAAATCCCTTGACACTGAATGCCTCTTGATTTTTCTTTGACACATTTTGCCAAACAAATTGACTTATTTCTTTACATATTTTAGGATAAAGGTGCTGTTTAAAAGATTGTTATCGTAAATAAACGATCAAAATAGAAATATTTCTTAATATTGATTATAAAATACAAGCTAAAAACAAGTTCAGGCAGATCGACTTCCGGTACCACTTTGTACCGTTGGGAGTCGAAACACTGGGTCCGTGCTACCCAACGCTATCTCTGTTTTCAAAGAGATTTCGAAGAGACTGGTTAACATCAGTGGTGACCTAAGAGCTGGCAGCTACCTTGCTCAGAGTATAAGCATCGCTATCCAGCGCGGTAATGCTGCCAGCACCCTGGTAACCTTACCACAAGGACCCTTTTTATAATTTTCATTTTTCTATTGTATTAGATAATTTATCTTAATGTTTACTGTTAAGTTGTATATATGTTACTATTATAGTTTTTAAAACAAGAAATCTTATATTATCCTGCCAAATACAAGCTTAATTTGACACTTTTCTTATTAGTATCCATAACTGATAGCATGGACGAAATATATAAGGACCAACAATCGTCATACAAAAGAGCGTTCCCCGGAAATTCACAAAAAATGAGTAACATCCAGATGGTGTTGCTAATATAGCTAGCCAATGCTTTAATTTTCGTGCAATGTCTATCTGTCTGCTATCAGCGGACTTCCATGCTTGTTGCCAATTTCATTTAGTACTCTTAAAAGTCATAGATGGCGTTTATTAAAATACCGTACGAAAACAAATCTGTCTATCGTGCTCTTGGTTTGTAGTATTTGACAAACAGCGGCAACAGTATCAACATTTCAACTAATGACGCAATGATCGGATGGCGCAATTCGTTGAGTTGTGGAAAATATCAATTCTGAAAGTGTCGGGATCGATTCCCGATCTATATTTTTTTACATTTTCTTTGTTTATCTTTTTTTTACATTTATTTAGGACAACAAACGATATGATATTGTTTTTTATATTTAAAGTCATTTATTTGAGGGGAACGGGGGACCTAAATATACACATTCCTATTTTCCCTTTGACTTTTTGGCACAGACTAATGATCTCCTTTATTTAAGTAAGGCAAATTTTTTTACAGTAAAATCTACATTTGTCTACCACAGCTCTTATTGTTAGATTTTTCTCATATTCGAATTAACAAAAACTACGAAAATTTCTAACTTAACTTTCAGACGCTCGACAAAATTTAATAATCTACGCGAATTAACACTGAAACTAAAACATAGGCGCATCGTCCAAACTTTTGATTAATTATTTCGGAAATAAGCAGGCAGGTGGAGACTACGAAATGCTGGTTTGGTCAAATATGCGATTTATCGTCTGAGCTTATTTGTTTTTCTTGCTTCGGCAGCCGCCAGAGATTGCATCGAGACAAAAACATTTTTTCAAATACCATTTCTTCGAATGCCACGTGACCACGTTTCCTTTTAACTGAGTCAACTGAGAACAAAGGGCTGAAGCGAGCGAGATGTCACTAGCGGCAACACTTTAAGATAAAAAGAGATGTGTGATGCGACATAACAGAACCGTTTTTGGAAACGTCAAACAGTTTGTCGGCACTTATCACGGCACGCTGAGAATTTTAGCTATTTGAATTTGTTCAAATATTACATGAATTATATACCAAGAAATATTTAAGAAAAATATCCACGATGGATATTTTTCTTAAATATTTCTTTGAACATTTATTAATGTAAGAGATCCAATACACATAATGCAGAATTTACGAATATTTTGTGTAAAGAAATAATTTTCGTTTTACACTAGGGCTGTATCAAATTATCGATATTTCGTTTCCACTGTCTATCACGCAATATACGAATATATGTATTACTGTTTTTAAAGTAGGTACCTATAATTATGACATTTTGATATGAATCAGCTGGGAATGTAATTACTATTTAAGATAGGTACTTAACCGATCCATGCAGTTTTTGACTGTTAGAATAGTTACTAACATTAGTAATAAATGTATTTTTCAGATTTCCGACTAACTTTGATAAAAAAAAGGCTTAAATGAATAAATCTTCCAAACTAGGTTCAAATTGTACGAACGCAAACGATAACATTAAGCATTCTAGGACGACAACGTCTAGCTAGGTATACGCTGTTGCATCTTATGCAATTGTAATAGGGGTAGTTTTGCAACTTAAATTAATATTCTGATGAATTGGCCATACCCAGATCACCATCTAGTAAACGAGTCCTGTCACTCTGAACTACCAAACCTGTGGTTGCGGGTTAGAAATCCGAAAGGTAAAATCTTTCCGCGATGTTTATAAAAAATATTCGTTATCCAATTGCATTAAAATTAATTGATAGGTCGAGCCTATCCGCTCAAATGAATTTCGGGGACTACAATCTCAAAAATCATCATCCATCAATTCCGGGACTGTAGTAACCAAAAAACCGGTTAAAAAAACGTTGTTATTCCTCTCAAACCAAAGCGAATATTTTCTAAAGTAATGCATTCTGTTTAATTCGGTACACACAGACGATAAATACGAATATAAATTACCTAAACACTTCAATATATTTTACTAACCTAAACCTATGACTAACTGCTAACTAAACTAAGGCCTAAGAAGTATTATTGTTTTTTTAAACAATGTACCTAAGCACAGAATCCATTGTATAGTCTACAAATCACGCGATTAGGTAGTCTTTAAATCCAATTAGGCTTTTACATAGGTCAGTGTGTTCATGTTGTACGTTACAACTTACCATGTTTATTGAAAACATATTACCTAGTGACGACAAAAATCATGCCTCTGTATGGAAACTTAGTGCTAAATTTACCGCGCGACAGCCCTGATATTGGCTTCGGTTTTGTTCGGAGAGTGTAGTAGAGTGAGAGTATTTTTGAGTCGTCGCGCTCGGTCGCACTGACATGCTGAAGTATTACGTATGACAGGGACGGCTACAGCCAAAACTACCGATATCGTCTTACTGAGTAGTCATCCTCTAGTTCTAAAAGATTTTCAACTTGTTATCAAATAATCATACTTATCGTACATAAATTAAAAAGAGTGTGTGAAATGAAGTAAATTTTTAAAAAATGTCATAAAAATCACTACCAAAAGTACGGTAATTGTTTGTCTGAGAACGACATATTTCTTTTTTTTATTCGACAATAACATATATTAAACACCACATTATGGCTAGTTAAAAGGTCCAAAACGAAAATATTTTCAATAAACAGTATAATGTATAAAAGTCCAGCAGATTTACGATAGATTCACTTACATTACTCGTTGCCCCCAGGCCGCGGCGCAGCCATGATAATAGAGTCGCTCTCGCTGTGCTACCACGTGTGGTGCTTCACGTGCGCGGTGTGCGGCGCGCGGCTCGGCGACGGGCGCGCCGGTGCCGACGTGCGCGTGCGCGGCGCCCGCCTGCACTGCTACCACTGCTACTCCGGCGACGACGGACGGAAGTACTCGCGGGTGTAACTCGTCTATGGTTAATCAACCACAAATTGACAGTTCGTTCGTTTTACCTTATGAAGTGTGTCATTTTTAATTTGGTCGGCATTTATATCTATGTAATCTATGTCGGCTAAAATTACGCAAGTGTGAGTTAATTTGATAGGCAGCCGCGGGAATGCCTACTGCGCATAGGATGGTGTAACTTGAGCGGTTTAGCTAAGATTGCATATAAGTTGTTGTCGAAAAGTTTTTCACAATTATTTAAATAGCAAGTGGCCAATTTTGATGAGGAAGGCACTGCTTAGCTGCTTCCGTAGAAAGTACGCCACGGAATGGACTTGACTCCAATGTGCTTTGTAGTTCTGTCTCTACTAAACGAGCCAAACGAGACGGTCTATGATCTGAAACAAAAAATCTCAAATTTGTATTTAAAAGGCCAACTACCACAATTACCTTATGAATTGATATTTTCTCATTGTTTTGATCGTCACTTTCCAAACGTCCAGTTTGAATGCTATTATTGCTCTCTTGAAAGCTATAACTATTGCAATTTTAAAGCTATCAAGTTTGGCGGTAAGCCAGCTGGATTTGACATTGATCCAGATCTTCGTAGAATGTTCTGAAATATATCTAGAATTCTAGAAGATTCTTGGAACACTGGCAAAGCAAAAGTCCTATTTTTTTAATTGTTTTTTAACCTAGATTTGACCTTGACCTTTATAGAACGTTCTAGATGCTTCTGGAAGCACTGGCAAAGCGTGATAGTTCTCTATCACGCTGTTGTCACTTATCACGTCTCGTCTCGGCGACTCCGCCTGATCTGAGTCCGCCATTGCACGCTGAACTTAAATGTCATCATCACATTCAAAAACTATAGATTGTTGACCTCAAATTGTTAAAATATTGATAGGGACGACGACATCATCTGAGGGCTTACTGCGAGTTTTCATTTGTCATTTATACGCGCTCACGATCGACTGAGTGTCGGTTATGTAAAGAAAAACAGGGTTCGCAAACGTGCCACTAGGGCCGCTAAACAAATTCCTTGGTTTCGCGTCACGGACGAAGGTGATCGCGTAAAAAACTCGCACTGGGTTCTGAAAACTGAGGTATCTTGATCAGTTGTAATAAGGGTGATATTGCAACGAAAATGTGTAGTCTAATGTCCCCACTGTTCACTATCGTTATAACTAAACCAAAATACTTTCGGAATAAATTAGCTTTGAAAATTGAAGCTACTGAATGTTTGAAATGCCAAATGATGTTTGTGTTGATTGATAGTATTTTAGCTCCGCTATTTCTTTCGGTAGTTTACTGACTGAACCATTTGTTTTAAGTTCATCATCATCCGAGCGTTATCCAAGTTGTGCACTCGCACGCGAGGGCCAAGGGGCCCAATTCTCACGCTCTCGATATTATATCACATACGATATTTATCGAAAAAACATAACGGACATCACAGAATGTGATAAATATTCGACATTTTCATACCTCGAGAATACGCAACATTTCAATTTTGTGATAGCCGCCATGTTTTTTCGATAAATATCGTATGCGATATAACATGACTTTTTGACCATTTGTTAAAACTTATTTAATCAAAAGTTAATGATGTCGTACCAGAAAGTACTTACTCTGGACGTAACACATTTTGTGATTTTACATTTACATGTCTACTCTTAGATCTGATTGTTAATTTGTCAGATTATTGACCCTTATATCAAAGCAATAAGGTCGTTAGTAGTCTAACCAATATCACTATTCAGAAGCTGATTTGAGAGTAGACCGGTAGATGTTTTTTTTAAATGTTTTGGGAATAAATTTGTGACGGGGTTAGATAATAAATATCACGTTACTTTTCATGATTCTTTTTAGTTGTCACAGTATTAGGATCCACTTTCAGTTTCTGACTATTTTGTGCCATGTCATAGCAATTTTCTTCATTTATTTATCGCGAAGTACACACTATCTGTTATTTTAAAATAAAAGTTTTTATTAAAATGCACTTCTGTGTTTGTGTGTCAAGTATTTTTGAGGTGATCTTAAATCAATATTTTGATTTGAATACTGGAAAAATATATACTTGTTGCATTAAAATCTTCTTCCTTAGACAATGCACAGTGTATTATCGTTAATAATTAATAAACTGTAATATTTTGTAAATAGTTATAATTTATATTTAGTGTGTTTAATGGTTAGCTTTAATAGTTAGTACCGTAGAATAAAACATTTAATCCAAAAACGTATATTGAACATAAATGCTATGTATAAACTTACTTGAGAAATATTTTATATATTTTTACATCACTATAGTGTAATTTTGTATCGAGTATTTTTATCGGAACTTATGTACCTAACGTAAAACATAATAATATATGTTATTTTGTGATTCATGCGAATGCGGCACTACCCTCCTTGTTGTAATTATGTTAGTTGTTCTTTATGTACATTGTATGTGGATAAGTCCCGGATTGTGTAACAATAAACATTACAAATCAACAAACTAGTATTGTAATTTTACCAAAATAATGTGTTTCCCAAAGGCAAAAAAATGTGCACATGATTACATATCAATAATCACAAAAATAGTAATACATTTTCATAAATATTAATGCATTTGACTTTGTCTTTGAATGATATCGGCTTTGGCTGTTATGGATTTTTGCGGGTAGCTGGAAAAAACGACTCCATTGTAGGAGAGACAAATCAGTGCAGAGTAGTCTACAGGTATTCATGAACAAAAAGTGTGTAGTGAATAGATTATTTGTTAAAGGAGTATCAAGATTGTGTTGTTTATTTCTTTCTTGTAGTTTTTGGAATGCCACCTTTGGTACCGGTATGTCGGTTGAAAATGGTTCCTCATAAAAGGCAATGGATAGATGGATACTCTTTATTGCACACCACACACAGTACTTATACATTTACATAAATGCTTATAGAGAATGGTACAATTCAGGCAGACTTATTCCTAAAAGCAATTTCTTCCAGACAACCTTCGGGTACAGGACAGTCTTAATATTGAAATAATGAGTTAACAAAAGGAGGACATTAGTAAACATATCACATTTAATCCTATTACGTACTACTCGTATGAGTATGATATTTACATAAATGCTCGTAGAGAATGGTACAATTAAGGCTGTCTTATTGCTATAAGCAATTTCTTCCAGACAACCTTCGGGTAGAGGACAGTCTTAATATTGAAATAATGAGTTACCAAGAGGAGGAAATTAGTAAACATATCACATTTAATCCTATTACGTACAACTCGTAGGAGTACGACAAAGACTGTCGAATGTCTTAACCACACATTCTAAAATCATCTTGCTTAAACTAATATCAAATCGTTCCTATTTGAGTTACGTAGTTTATCTCTATGACTAGCACCAATTTTAAAGACAGCGCCCTCTTTCGTCTTACACGTAAATACATAATGCTTATAAATAATATTTACCTACCGATGCAACGTCATTCCATATTTTTTAGGATTCATTGAGCTTTGATTTTTGCAATTTTTGATGACACTTCGGCATGTTCATTGTTTGACGGACCACGCGTCGTCACTAGATACTTAATCCAAAGACATTATACTTTACAATGTCTTTGACTTAATCTGTCTAAAATGGCGATCCGACCGATTAGAGCATGTGCTTTAGCTGTCAGTGTGATGAGATATCCCTAATATAGTAAATCAATGTGCCAGGCGTATAATTTTTTCTCAGCCTACCCACACGAATTCCCAATGCAATTCCCAGTCATAATTTATTTCTTCAGTGCATGGTAATTTGCTAACTGAAGATATCCTTACGCGAAGGTCGGTGTCAAGTCAATGCGCACTTCCGGTGTTTTTCCTAGTATCCTTATGTCTTATTAGGTCGCCTATTAAGTATTGCACGTGCCGAACAACGTTTTTGTTGTCATTAAATTAGGGTTACATCGCAATTTTAAGTTGATCTGTTTTTTGTAGAAGTGTTGCGTTAAATAAGAGGTCTGGTTATGGTGGAAAAAAAATCCAGTGTACCTACCGCTGCATTATTCTACTCATCGGCTTAGATGGCAAGATCGTGTATCTGCCAAACTCGGAGGTTAACGTCGAACCTTTGCCTTTGAATGGAGTGCCTTGTAAGAAAGGCCACCTTCGCTGGTTCGTCGGACACGTGCGAATGGAGTCTACCAGGTTGCCAAAACTGATGCTTATTATTCTAAACTAAACTCAGGTAAACGCACACCAGGCGGACAGTAAGTAGGTACTGGGTTTTACCTTTAACAAAAAATATTGTCACTACTTCAGAGATCATTATACTGTTTTAAACTTTCATGGTCACTATCATTAAAATAGTTGGTATTTACGGGATTGCTACCATGTACCTTGTACCTTGACTGCCTCGTTGGTCTAGTGGTCAGCCCGCTGGGTACTATCCACGAGGTCCCGGGTTCGAATCCCGGGTCGGGCCGAGAGTGTTTGAGTTTTTCTGTCTTGAAATTCCTCAGACACAGCTCCGGAGTCAGGAAGTTGGTGGTGTTAACACCCCCGTGCCTCGGAAAGCACGTTAAGCCGTTGGTCCTGCGCCTGATCTCTCTACGGTCATGTCGGACTGCCGTCTCACCGAATTATGAGAGTGAAGGAACAGAGAGTGCACCTGTGTATTGCGCACACACTTGTGCACTATAATATGTCCCGCGCAGTTGGCTAATCTCTGTTGAGATAGGCCGCCGTGGTCGAAATTCGGCTAGGAGGACATTTATTACATTACCATGTACCTTTTTTTTAGGGTTCCGTAGTCCGACAAGGAACCCTTATAAGATCGTTCAGTCCGTCCGTTCCGTCCTTCCTAGTCTGTCACAGCAGAATATCTTCTACGTTTATGGACTGATTTGCATGTAACTTGGTTCGAGGATACTTCACATATAGATCTCATTTTTTAAAATACGAAAAATTAAAATTACCTTTTTTTAGGGTACCTCCCCATACATGTAAAGGGGGGGCGACTGAATTATTTTTTTGAGTGCACCCCTTGTGTGGGGTATCGTTGTAAAGGACTATGAAAATAAGATAGGGTTTCCATACAACATTTTATCAGCTTTACCATTTGCGAGATACAGCCCGCCAAAGTCGTTAACACGGTGTGCCCCCCCTGTAATTTCTAAAGTCTTGGACCTATAAACTCAAATCACTCACGTAAAGAAACAGGCACGGAAAGTCTTATTTAAAATTGTTTCGGGTATCCTGTGATGAATACTTTCGAAATTATAACTAAAATAAAAATATATACTTTTTTCCAAAAGAACAGTATAAACTTAGTGTTTGCCTATACTGTCTAATGTTGTAAGTGAATGGTACGGAACCCTTCGTGCTCGAGTCCGACTCGCACTTGGCCGGTTTTTTTGTTTCCGATAATTCGGTAATAAGACTGAAGATCTTGCGGGTGGGATGTTATAGCCATTCTGTGACCATGGCGCTTGCAACAGCGCCGAAATATCGGAATCTCAAAAATAAGGTACATGGTAGCAATCCTATAAATAACCAATCAGTTCAGAGATCATGTTTCCAGTCACAATAGAAAATCAGTTGTTATGAAACCGCCGGTAGTCTTCCGAACCTCAAGGGGTGTGGTAAAAAGTTCCTAAATAAAGTACTTATTGTGTTCGGTGCAGACTCGCATTCAATTAAATCCGAACGAAGGTTATGCCTATAGGTTTACATAATAATTCTTAATGGACAATTCTAGATTTTTATGCTATTTATTTGTGAATTTTATGGGTGATCTTTGATCCTTATTGTCTGATTGTAGGGTGTCCAAAGGACATGTGCGCTCAAGACCTTTAGCAATGTTGACAAAAGTTTAGTGAAAACAACTGATGCTTCCTGCCTATTTCATTCATCACACACAAATCGAATTGGAACTTCTGGTAAGTCTTTACAAATTATTCGACTGCCTTGATGGGGTGGTCAGCATGTTGGCTGGTCCCGGGTTCGAATCCCGGTCGGGCCGTTTTCTGGGTTTTTCTGTCTTCAAATAACTCAGAAATAGCTCCGGAGTCAGGAAATTGGTGGTGTTAACACCCTCGAAGAGTACGTTAAGCCGTTTACTGCACCTGGTCTCTCTATAGTCACGTCGGATCACCGTCTTACCGAAATAAGAGAGTTAAAAAATGAAGAGTGCACCTCTGCATTACGCACACTGTTGGAATTGGCCACCACAGCAATCTAAAAAATTCTGTAGGAGTTTGTTTTTAAAGATGGCACGGACGTCCATATCTTAATAAAGATATGGCGAATTATATCGTACGTAATCAAACAGTTTCCCATCGAATTCAAATGGTTCATTGTCGTAATGAATAACCTAAAACCTTTACCTTGTAGATATGTACACCTATTTAAATTTTAATTTAATGTTTGTAATTGTGTGACACTGTGTGGCCACCCTACCCACCAAACTCCCATGCCCTTGCCACATGAGCACGGCCGCGAAATCAATTCGTTCGCCGCCAAATCACAATTAATTCGTCCCACAACAGTCGCAGTGCATTCTCGACCACTGGAGCATACTTCCGCCATTGAAGTGGGCTATGCATTGTGTCTGCTTAATAACAGAATTGCTGGAAACGAGGGGCTTGATTAGAAATTCGGATTCGTGGAAGGCATGCACTATAGTATAAGTAAGTAGTCAGACAAGTTCATGCACGACCCAGAGGGGAGGTGGGGGGGGGGGGGGGGGTGTAGAAAAAATGCAATAGCTCGCGACTGTATTAAGGAAATCCCCTTTCCCGCATCACCATTCGTCCCCGTTCCCGCTCACATTGTACCATTGCACCGACCTGTACAATGCGTCGTCGCTACGCAGATTTCGCACATGATAGGTTTTGGTAATTTCATGAATAAAAATTGAAACAAAAATGTATGATCGCGTAGTTTTCGTCCTTTTCGACTTTTTGAACTGATAAAAGAAAATTTAGCACCAGCAAAACATTAAACATGTATAGAGACAGCAAAGTTAGACCAAACTTTCTCAAATTTCTGCTAACATAATAGGTTTGAAACTCGAGGTCCTTCTCGACTAGGATACTATCCAGGAGGTTCTGGGGTCGAATCCCGGGTCGGGCCGAGAGTGTTGGGTTTTTCTGTCTTAAAATAACTCAGACACAGCTCCGAAGTCAGGAAGTTGGTGGAGTTAACACCCCCGTGCCTCGGAAAGCACGTTAAGCCGTTGATCCTGCGCCTGATGCCGCTACGGTCATGTCGGACTGCCGTCTCACCAAACTATAAGAGTGAAGGAACAGAGAGTGCACCTGTGCCTGTGTATTGCGCACACACACTAGGAACAACATAGCCTTTAACGCGTGATCGCAAAGATCAAGGAAGGGTTGATTGGGATTAGTAATTAGATTCTATACTCAGTTTTGTACTAGATTGGCAGGCTTGACATAGGGTTAATTACTCGTAATTGACAATATCTACGCGTAGAGGAACGAGTATCATAGTAGAGTATCAGTTGAAATTAACATCAAATAATTATATCAGCCGCTCCTTAAAGCTGTTTAAAAAAAACCTTTTATTTTAAGCCAACGCAATCCAAAGATACCTACTTACCTACTTACGTCCAGTTTAGCCTTATTTCGCAGGGATCAAAACCATAATAACCTTTTTCCGAGTAGGTACTCCCCATCGACCTTGGGTCTTGCAACTCGGTAAGGCGGAAGGTATTTATAGCACAAAGTAAAGGAAAAAATCCGAAAATCATTAATTTGTTGTTCATCACAATGAAATTGCATGTTTGTGCAGAACCTTTCGACTCGCATCGCACTAGTCCACTTTTTATAAATTAATTTCTGTCTCGTATACGATACATTTACAATAGGTTGGGATTTACCCAAAATATAAGAAGTTACTGATTATAGTTATATATTTGTCATTACTTTTTTGTAAATCTACAGCGCTATAACATAACTATGGCCTGAGGCATTTTCAAGTTACTAAGCTAGGAGGTACTTTCATAAGAATGCGTTTAACAATGTTTTGGGTTTATTTATTTACTGTTTAAATTTCCCCTTATATAATTACTAGCTGTTGCCCGCGACTTCGCCCGCGTAAACTACTATTTCTGTATCCTACTGTGAACTGTGTTTTTTTCGGGATAAAAAGTAGCCTATATGTTATTCCAGACTATAATCTATCTTTGTGCCAAATTTCATCCATATCCGTTCAGTAGTTTTTGCGTACCTGACCTACGGTTGCCAGACATGGTCACTTCGAAAAGAAGACGAGGAAAGAGTGGCTATTTGCCAACGCAAAATGGAAAGGAGTATGCTTGGGTTAAAATTGTCGGACAAGGTTAGCAACAAAAACATTAGACGGAAAACTAAAATAACTGATGTCACGAAAAGAACGAGACTCCTCAAATGGCAATGGGCGGGACACATTTGTAGGATGATCAATAACAGGTGGACGAAGCGCCTTACAGAATGGTTACCCAGAGACAAAAAGAGGAAAAAAGGAAGACCATATAAACGATGGTGCGACATTTTTACCCAGAGGATCGGAACTTTCTGGATGCGTGAAGCGCGTGAAAGAGAAAGGTGGAAAGGTTTAGGAGAGGCCTACGCCGCTGAGGCGACTGCTGCCAATATATTATTTTAAGTAGATTAGTTTAGCATGTATTCAAATTAGATGGTAGTAGAAATAAAGGCTATTTTTATTTTATTTATTTATTTATTTATATGTTATTCCAGACTATAATCTATCTTTGTGCCAAATTTCATCCATATCCGTTCAGTAGTTTTTGCGTAAAGAAGTAACAAACATACACACTCACACACTCACAAACTTTCGCATTTATAATATTAGAGGGATTAGGTATCTATTGCGTCAACAAAAGGCTTGATTAGGTGTATATGTTACATTTAAAACCTTTAACCAGTCAAAAACCTTATTGACCGGTAAAATTTGTCAATAAGGTTATTGACTAAAGGTGTCGGTCAAAACCCTTATTGACTGATTTTATCTGACAAAATCAGTCAATAAGGATTTTGACAAACACCCTCAGTCAATAACCGTCAAGTCAATAACTACAGACGCGACAACATTAGTGTTAAATATTGTATACCTACGTACTTACATAGGGTCAAAATTTCAGTTTTATTTTTTGCTTTTTATAGGGTTTCCATTTAAACCAACTGTATTGTATCTAGCTATAATTCCATAGTTATTAAAACTTATCTTAGGATTTTTATGTGCATCTACTCGTATTATTTTGTGTCGGGGGTTTTTAAATTTTAAATTTATTTTTTTATTTCATGCTTTTTGTAAGGGACTTCTTATTTTTTCTTTTATTTCAATTGTTTTCTTGCGTTTTAAGATTCTAAGTAATTTGGTGTTTCATCAGATTTTTTCATCAATAATAAATAATTATAATTATTATAAAATAAGGTAGGAACTTTTATTCCAATTAATCAAGCTCTTTCATTTGAAACCCATATTGAAGGAGTTGTAAAATAAAATGCAATTCGCAACTTTGTGATAGTGACCATCTTGGATTTGAAATTTAGCATAGTGTATTATAGTATTCTACTAGTCAGCCCTTTCATTGGATACCCATAAATTATTGAGGGAGTTTTAAAAAATATGTAATCCGTCATTTTGTTACGGCGGCCATCTTGGATTTGAAATTTGTCATAGTGTATAGTGTTCTACTAGTCAAGCCCTTTCATTTGATACCCATATTAAAAGCCTCCAAATAAATATAGATATATAAAAAAAAATACCCATATTGAGGGAGTTTAAAAAAAATATGTAATCTGCCATTTTGTTACGGCGGCCATCTTGGACCGATTTTTATCAAACATAGCTAAGAACACTCCCGACTAATTAATAATTCAAACAAAAAAACCTAATCAAAATCGGCTCCTTCATTCGGGAGCTACGATGCCACAGACAGACATACACACACACAGACACGTCAAACTTATAACACCCCGTCGTTTTTGCGTCGGGGGTAAAAAAGCAAAGGTGCAATACCTTTGCTTTTTTACCGGGTCACCGGACTATACCGGCTCGAGGAGTCCATTTCCAAAGGAGCTTTTTACTGACGTTATTATAAAAAGGCTATTGGCTTTACATGTGTGTTCAGTTAGGTACGATACTTAAGTTAAATCTAAATGTACAGGTATGTACCTATAAGAGCGTTAAAACGTACTTACTTACCTACTTGCCTCCATATTTAGCGTGCATAATACCCGTGTGTGCTAAAGTGATATACCTACCTATGTAGGTAGATTAGGTATTCGAAGGTGATCCAGTTTTGGTACATAACATTTATATTATTTTGAAACTGAAACCCTTTATTATTATTTGCTGACAGATTTTTTTACTTGTGATGGATGATGGTTGAATATTCTCAATAAATTTTGTTAGGTACCTACTTGCTTACTGATTCAATTCTGTACCTTGATTTTATTTTTAACTGTTCCGGTTGTTTAGTATCCTTTGTTGTAAGTTAATTGTCCACTTCATATTTCTCATGTAAATTACTCGGCTACTATTACGGTCTTGTCTTGTCCCGAAGATCTCGAGAGATATCATCTCATAATAACAATGATATCACTGTGAATGTGTTAGTAAATAGGTAAATAAACAATAACAATTAATCGTAAAATTCAAAACAAACTGCCTACTATTATTTATATTGCTATTGAGACAATAGACTGACTTGACAATAATTGTAAACAAAAAAGGTAATTGAACGTAATTCCAAAAAAAGAAGTTTCGGGTGTATAAAAAGTTTTGTCAAGTGTAAAAAGACCTTTATTGACAAGGTGCGCGTGAGTTTATCCGACGCGGCAGCTCGCCGGCGCGGGCGCAGCGGGCAGTCCGCATCCAGCCGCCGCCCGGATGCCCACGACGCGTCGCCTGCTCACCGCGCGGTGGTTCCGCGCCCGCCGCTCGCCCAACCCCGAAGAACTCGATGACGTACGACCCAGGACCCTCCCTCGCACAGACATGGACCGGCGACCGCGAGTCTCGCGGGTCCTCAGCTCACCCGCGCGCACCCAACACCAAACCAACCCGCCCCTCGATGAGGAATCCCTCGAACGCGCCTACCCCTCCATGGGACACCTCGAGTACGTCCTCGCCGGGTCCTCGCCCCCCGCCGAGAGCGCCCCCAACATGTACGACAGCTTCGAAGAACCACCCCTCGACCTAACTGCGCACATATGCGCCGACTCGCTCCGGCAGAGCGCCCACGAACAGATGCGAGCGGTCGGCGGACGACTCCGACTGCTAGACGAACTGGAATCGGGCGTCATCACCGCCGAGACCGCCGCTACCACCTTCTCCACCGCTTCCGAAGCCGAGAAACATGTTTGCCTGTTCTGGGCGGCGTTCCTCAAACTTGCCAACCTACTGCCGCATCTTGTCGACGCTGGCGCCGATCCGCTCTACTATGACGCGCTTGGGCTATCACCGTTACACGTCGCAGCCTTCAGTGGATCCACGGAATGCGCAAACTACTTGCTATCTTGTGGAAGCGATCCCAATTACATGCCGAGATGCTTCGCTCCGCTCCATTGCGCCGCTTTCGGGAATTCAGTGCAAGTAGCTAATTTGCTCATCAGTCATGGTGCGTCGGTTCATGCCGCAGTGAAATATGTGAATTGTGAAGGAGGGCTGCTCCATTGTGCCGTTCGAGCCAACTCAGTGGAATGTCTAAAATTGTTCATATCGCATGGTGTGGACGTTAATCTTATTGAACCGGGCGGTACCAACGCTATCCACCTCGCGGCCGATCTGGGAATGACGCAGTGTCTCTCAATACTGCTAGAGACACCGGGCGCCGATGCTAATGTGAGGACGAGAGTCGGAGATAGGGAATCGACCGCTCTACACTTAGCTGCCGATGGAGGATTTGTGGATTGTGTGGATTTGCTGCTGTCAAAGGGTGCTGATGCGAGTCTAAAGAATCATCGAGGCTTTACCGCCCTGCATCTTGCAGCACGATCCGCTAGTTTGGAATGCGTGGAGTCACTGCTCAGGAAAGGAAACGCGGAGCCAAACGCCATGGATTTTGACATGCGCACCCCCCTGCATGCCGCTATAGGAAAATCGGATTCCGCGTGCGATATCATAGAGACGTTGATCAGTTGGGGCGCGAACGTGAACCAGAAAGATGATTACGGCTTTACCCCACTGCACTTGGCTGCACTTGACGGGCTGTCTGCGTGCGTGGAGACATTAATCTATCACGGCGCTGACGTAACGACAAGGTCTAAAAAAGGAAATTCGGCTCTTAACGTAATTGCTCGCAAAACGCCTGCGTCGCTTGCAATGATAACAAGAAAATTGGATTGTGCGATCACGCTGCATCATTCGCAGACGAGCAATAGAGAAGTCGAACTCGAGCTCGATTTTCGCAGCATACTACAACACTGTTACCCGCGCGAGATAAGCTATCTTAACACTTTTGTCGACGAAGGTCAGAAGGAAGTCCTATTACATCCACTTTGCTCTGCGTTTCTGTACATAAAGTGGGAAAAGATTCGTAAATATTACGTCGCACGCCTATTTCTTAGTTTTATATTCGTTTTATGTCTTACATTATATGTTTTAACTGCACTTGCACATAATTGCTACAACGGAAGTAAAGATATGGAGGAGACAATTCAAGAACAGGAGCTTTGTCAGAAACAGTCCATACTTGGAGACCTGTTGAGGAAAAATCCATTCGTTATTGAAATGCAGTGGTGGGTGCTAGCTGGGATCACAATATTTGAAATATTTAGAAAAGTTTACGGTATTGCCGGCTATTCTACAGTGAAGCAATATCTCATGCAATCTGAGAATATTATCGAGTGGTTCGTAATCGTGAGCGTTTTTCTTATATCTTACATTTATACAAACATCACGTACACGTGGCAAAATCACGTAGGAGCGTTTGCTGTGCTCGCTGGATGGACCAATTTGATGATGATGATAGGCCAACTCCCTGTCTTCGGCACATATGTCGCTATGTACCAGAAAGTCCAAAAAGAATTCGCTAAACTTCTCATGGCTTACTCCTGCATCCTCATCGGATTTACAATAAGTTTCTGCGTCATATTTCCAGACTCGTCATCCTTTGCGAATCCATTCATGGGCTTCATAACCGTATTGACTATGATGATAGGGGAACTAAATTTAGATTTACTTTTGAACGAGCCAGACGGAAACGATCCGCCTGTTCTTTTGGAGTTTTCTGCACAAATCACCTACGTTTTATTTCTCATGTTTGTAACAGTCGTGCTAATGAACCTGCTAGTTGGTATTGCAGTCCATGATATACAGGGTTTAAGGAAAACTGCTGGGCTGTCTAAACTGGTGCGGCAAACTAAGCTTATATCTTACATGGAGCTAGCATTATTCAACGGATACCTTCCAAAATGTCTGCTGAAAATTCTTCATTCGTCTGCCTTGGTTTCTCCGCAAGCGTATCGAGTTGTTTTGAGCGTCAAACCTCTGAATCCGTCAGAAAAGCGGCTACCAAGAGATATAATGATGGCTGCATACGACATAGCTAAAATGAGGAAGCAGTACGGTCACACGATATCTTCGAGTGGTTCAACGACTGGCGCTTACTCGTGCTTCAAAAAGTACGAGAATAACAATGACTCTGGATACCGAGAGTACGGGTACTCTTCAGGCTTGGGGAGTGTCCAGGCGAGGTTGGACGAGACGTCAGAAAACGTGCGTTTGTTGACTCAGGAAGTGAAGGAATTAAAGAAGCTCATAAGTGCTCAGCAGCTTGTCATCCAGCAAGCGCTGTCCGGCTCTATGGACAGCCGTTGATGATATAATGGGTGGTCGAGTCATTTAGTTTCAATGCCAACCGTACACAAGTCAATAAACTATAGCGAGCGAGCATTGTCGTACATTTGTACTCGTTTAGGCCCTATTGTGATTGTGGCGGACTTAAATTCTGAACGGTGATATTTTTTGCTGTAGTTATAAGACAGTAGAGTTTGTATAAAGTATTTTTAGATATTTTGTTAGTTGCGCAGGACGTACTGGATACTGTGATTGTAGAATACACTTTATATTGTTATTAATTTGTGATATTAATAAACATGACAATAAAGTTTTGCAACAAGTTTGTTGTCATTCGATTACTCTCAGTAGGTTCGCTTAATAGGCAGTCTCAGTTTATAACGAAAATAGCCTATAGATACCCAGTTTCTCTGCTTAAAGAATGGAGTAGGTACCTGACTGCCTTGGTTAATAAGTATTATATCTGAAACACAACAGCTGTTTGACAGTATACTTAATCACTTAAAGAATCTTACAAGACCATTCTTCCCCTCGAAAAGTAAGCACGAGCTTTACTACCTACTAACTTACAAGAGCTGCATCTTAAGACCTCATTAAAAAAATAATAGACACTAATGAATTAGTAGTCGGTGGTCTCTCACCCTATACTGGCAATTTTTGAGTAGCTTTTATGGTAGGGACGCACTATCGAATGTATTATTTTTAGGTAATTTATATTACTCATAAAAGAACACTACCGGAATATATTATTTGATTTATTTTAAAACAATTTAATAATTTACTGAATAATGATTTATTTTTAATTGAAAACCAAAACCCTGTGTATTGTGCACACCTTGTGCACTACGAGTATACTTAATATCTCACGCGCTGTTAGCTAATCTTTGTTGAGATTGGCTGCTTGATACCTACTAGAAATTTGGCTAGGAGTACTATTACACAGGGTGACTGGTACTGAACCCGCCATGGCTAAAGCACTTATAAAGGAGGTGACTATTTTTGATAAAAATTACTTTGGTTAACCGGAAAATCCTTCTAAAGTCTATCAAAACAAAAATTTTGATGCAAATTCAGTCCCGTTGGAAAAGTTTCAAACAAGAGAACTAATTTAGAGAAGAATTAATTATCCAAACACCGTCCTTTTTTAAATATTTTCGGTTGAATTAGACCACAATGCTATTTTTTTTAAAGCTTAATATCTGGTTCTTTTTAGCCTAGTTCTAGATAAGTCCTAACGTGTTATTATCACAAATATTTATGACTACCAACAAATAATAAAAAAGTTCTGTAATAATAAGAGAAAAAAAAGTTACGATTGTTTGAAAGTAAAATTTTGGGAAAAAATCAATAAAGTATAAAATTGACATATCTCTCAAACCATGAAACTTTAGTTCGGGAAAGTAGTGTTCAATAAATAGTCAACGACCTCCTCTATATGTGCTTTAGCTATGGCGGGTTCAGTACCAGTCAGTATATTTTATTCTGTGCTAGGAGTACACTATTATTATAGCTGGACATATGGCCGTCACAAATTAAAAAGTTAGGTATGCCTAGGCCATATGGCCAACAGCATGGAGAAAAAAGTTTTTTTAAAGTTACCGTAATAGCACGGTACATAGATATACAGAATTTTATCTACATACTAGAGCACCCGTATCGACACACACATACATACACGTCAGTTACACGGCCCATTGAGTAAACTTGGGCAGCCAAACCCACGAAGTGACACGCGGGGCGCGAGCCGATTCGCTGTCAAAGACTGACTTTCGAAATGCAGATAGATATCATTGAACAAAGTAGGTTTTATGAAAAATGTTATCATCTTTATGTAGGATGACAGCTGTCAAAATTAAAAGTGCCATATCTCGGAAAGTACCCACCTCAGACTACTGGTGTGTAGAGACAAATTTTAGGGCTCGACGAGATCTTCATTTCGGATGACAGCTGTCAAAATTGAAACGGCTATATCTCGGAAACGATCGACCTCAGACTGCTTGTGTGTAGGGACAAATTTTAGGGCTCGACGAGATCTTCATTTCGGATGACAGCTGTCAAAATTGAAACGGAAATATCTCGGAAACTCCACCCAAAACTACGGGTGTGTAGGGACAAATCGTAGGGCTCGACGAGATCTTTATTTCGGATGACAGCTGTCAGAATTGAAACAGCCAACTCGGAAACTACCCACCCTAGACCAGGCCTGTGTATCTTCCCGCGTAAGTAGCAAAAACGTACCTAAGCGCGGGCGCCCCTACGTAAGGGACTAAACAAGATGGGTGTCGCTAGCCGGCAGCGAGGCTAAAACAGTTTGCGTTTCGCAAGCGAGAAGTGAAGTACGCGCCCGGTTTTCACCATTTTTACCGAAATGGAGAGAAAAAGAAAACGTGCAAGAAAATACTGTGCATTGTTTAATTGTTTAAATGTTGATTTGGATCCAAAATTTTTTTTTACGCTGCCTGCAGACACAGAGGTAAGGTCCTAGATACTTTAAAAGTGGTTTATTATGAAATTGTGATTGGTGCATGGTTTAATAATATGAACAAAGTTTAAGAAAATTACTTGACTACCTTACCTAGTATAATTCTTTCATTAATTTATTAAAGTTAAAGTGTTATCTGACGTTTGAGACTGACGATTGACTATTTTTGCCCTTGCTGGCAAAGTAGGTACCTACCAAAATAGAGAAATGTGTACCTATTTACCTTACATCCAACAGATTTGAAATTTTGATTTCATTAATTCAGAATTTATTAAATTCAAAGACTTTCTGATAGCTATTTAGTTTACAGTTTCGTTTGTTGTATTTAGTTAGACCAAGAGCCAAACACATGAAGTTAACTGAACTGTTTAAATGAAATGTTATTGTTACTTAATTATTTTCAAAATATGAAATATCTACTTATCTACCCTAGAAAAAAGGACGAACGTGTGCTAGTCTAGGAGCCGTAGCTTTTATTTACTCATTTTAAAAAGTGCTCATTTTTAAATGTAGTATGTTAAGTACATCGACGTGAAGAAAAATAAAAATATCGACTCAGTGTCGACTACATTAAAACTGAAGCAACAAAGTAAGCCTTTATCAGGCTGCGTATATTAAATACGCGACATTAAAATTCAATAACCGTCATTTTATAGACTCAAGAAAGAAATTAAGAAATATGTTAAAATTAAGCACTTATAGTTTAGTTTTTCAGCGTTTGAAGTTACTTTTTCATAAAATAAAAATGGGTTTGAAATACTAAATTGAATTTTTATTTCTAATCAACACGATAAATAAGTTACAAACATTTAAGGTTAGCTGCTAGCTCTTAGCCTATACTGCGCGGCGCTAAGCTGTTGGCTGCACGTGCCGCGACGAGTACGAGGGTCAAACTGAAAGTTCTTAGAACTGGCCACTTATAAACAATATAATAAAAAAAATATTCTAAAATTTGAAAATAGAACTCTTTGCCAATATTACTGAGTATATATTTCATTCATTTTTCATTTGTTTTACGACTTGGCGGCAAATTGAAAATTGTCTGTGTCACGTCAAAATGAATTTAACACGAGAAAATTTTCGTGCAATGATTTTTTATGACTTTCGATGTCATTTAAGTCAACAAGAAAGTTATGATAGACTACGATTGGCCTTTCACGATGAAGCCCCATCTCGTGCGACTGTTTACAACTGGTTTAATGAGTTTAAACGTGGTCGCACTAATCTCACTGATGATGTACATGAGGGACGGCCTTCTACGGCGACGACTGAAAATAACATCTGTGTTGTGCGGCGTATGATAGAGACTGACAAAAGAGTGACCTATCAGCAGATTCGGACAAGCTTAGGCATCGGTATGAGTCAAGTGCACAAAATCCTCCACGAACATTTAGCGGTCAGGAAGCTTTGCGCCCGGTGGATACCTCATAATTTGACTAAGGCTCAAAAACTCCATCGTGTGGATTGGTGCCGTAAAATGATTGAAAGATTTAACGGAGGTGACTCAAATGCTGTGTTCGACATACTAACAGGTGACGAAAGCTGGATTTACTGTTATGATCCTGAAACCAAAAGACAATCTGCTCAGTGGGTGTTTCCTTTCGAGGAGTTGCCAACTAAAGTGAAGAGAGATCGAAGTGCGGGAAAAAAAATGGTGGCCTCGTTCTTTGGAAGGATAGGTCATTTCGCAACAATTGTGTTAGAGGATCAAAAAACAGTTTCTGCAGAATGGTACACTACCAATTGTTTGCCACTTGTCTTGGAAAAAGTTCGAGAGAAACGACCTCGCAGTAGGATCCTCCTTCACCACGACAACGCCTCGTCGCACACCGCCAAGCGAACGATCGACTATTTGGCGACATCAAACGTTGAATTACTGGGTCACCCGCCGTATAGCCCCGACCTCGCGCCTTGTGATTTTTATTTATTTCCAAAAATTAAAGAAAAACTTAAAGGAAAGCGGTTTATGAATGCTGAAGAAGCGGTGGCTGCGTATCGCGATGCCATTGAAGAGACCCCTAAGGACGAGTGGGCAAAGTGCTTTTCCCAGTGGTTCCATCGCATGCAGCGGTGTATTGACGTCAATGGACAATATTTTGAAAAGATATAATAAAACTAATAACTGGCTAATGTAATCAGTTTTTGATTTTCTAAGAACTTTCAGTTTGACCCTCGTACGAGTAAATTCTAGTGAGGAGCGATAGATGGCGGTACTAGCTTCGTATAGCAGTCAACCCTAGCGCGCCGCATGATAGTACGTCACTGAATAGAATAAGTGTATTATGAATCATATTGCAGAGTAATAAGTATGAAATTATCTTGCAATGGATTTTTGTAGGTGTCTACACGAAAATGTGCTTGACTCTGAGGCGAACTAAATTACGCCATATTGTTGACGACATTGAGTAGACATTTCTTTGAATACAATTGCTAAGTCATACTTCTGTACGAAGTACTAGTATTCTGTGTCTAGACAACTGGTGTGAATGTTAAAAAAATAAAAATTATTTTCGCAAAATTTTCAATGCCTCCGAAGATTGCGGGAACTGCAGGGTCTGTGGATATTTTTCATACACATAGGATTTAAATATATTTTTTAAGGCTCAATAATGTGTAGGAGCAAACTCGTAAATTTTGCCTAGTCTCATCGAACTGACAATGTGAAAACGGGCCCGTTTTACTAGGAGTCCACTGTCTGTGGATATGATAAATAATCTTTATTAAAAATATGACTCATACCTAAACCTAAAACAATTCACATATGAAGAATTAAAATCTAGTCATTTTTTACTTTTTGTGTACCAACCCTAGCGCTCCGCCCATCCGTAGGTTCTAATTTCAAAAATACGGCTGTGTCACACTACTGTTCTGAAAACAAATCTTTTTATTGTGGTAATAGTAAGTTTCATGGCTATCTATGGGAGTGAACCTTCTGCCTTGTCATTCTTTGTGATAAATAAAGAGTAAGGTAAACGTGGGGACGGAGGGCTGGGATGCCGGTGAATATAATATTGAGAACAATCATGCAATTCGAAACTACAATCAATCATCATGTCACAGTCCCGTACCTAGTAAGTTGCATTCAAAGAAGTTCTGAAAAAATTGCTCAGACAAACGGATTAGTATCACGTGACCCTGTAATTTTAGGTTTGCAGATAAACCTATGTGAATCTCATCAAAAAAATCCTAAAATCTTAGCCAAGACGAAAGAATAGGTTCTTGCTATAAGCAAGATGGGGTTGGGTTGTTTGAAAACTCTGAAGCTATCTTTTTAGAATTTAGTGTACACAAATAAAAGGTGATTTTTGAGGTCTTCATATTCTTATTCTTTTATTTAGCGAGCGCTTATCCGTCGTTAATGCAGAAAAATTTGGCTGTATAGTGTTATACACTTTTGCGTAATCTCAAACGAAAACTAATGGAAGTGACGTTCACCGATTTTGACATTGACTTTTTGACATAAATAATATTTTTGCGGTTTCAGCTGCGCGCGTCAAATGAAAAATAAACTTTCCGAATCGATCAATAGCCTGAAGAGAAAGGAAAATCTAGATTCAGGTCTTATCTCTTTCGCCCGGGCAGTTGTTCGTGTTATAAAAGTAGAATTTGTGTCCGTTATCGATTGGTCCCGTTTCATGAAAACCGCGAGTTTCGGCTGGCCCAATGCAGGGGAGTTTCAAGATTCAACTCATAAATATGGGGACACGGGCGGCGGCCTGTAAGCATTACCTTTATATTTCCCTGCTTTGGCATTCAATTTAATTGGCAGACCGGTCTGAGCTAGTTTATCGCTCATTTGCACGGTTATTCCGCGCTTTAAGCCTTATTGAGTTCTATTGATTCATGTTACTAGTTTATTGACTCCCTTACAAAACAACAGGAAGAGGAGGAAATTTTCTTGTCCTTTTTACAAAGTTTGGTGTTATAAACTTCCCATAATGTTTTCCAAATCAATATTTTTTGTTAAAACTTATAAAGAGAAATAATTACTTATAAGAAAGTTTTAGTGTTCTTAGGCACTTATAAAAATTATTAGTTACTGGATTACGTTCACTGTTTGCCAAACAATTCTTATCATTATTTAAGGTATCATAATATTGGTTTTATTTCAAGTTATAAAGTCTTTGATACTAAGAATAAACTTGATCAGACACGGTCACAAAGCTTGCATGCACTAACGCATTTGATTTTTCAGAGGCATCTGAACAAGGGGGCCTCATTGCGTAGTCAAAGCTTTTTGTGTGTCCTAATGCTGCCCCCGCAGGCTGATAACATGCAGTATGTGTTGGAGCCGCTCAGTCAGAAAGGTGAGCTCGGTCGGTCGGGCGTTCCTTAGATGTTGCACCGGTGTGGATTGTCGGACCCGTGGCACGACCGCTTACTCTCGTTCAGATAGGGTTGCCATCTGGTAATTGGTTTTAAAATCAAAGATTATGTAAGAAGGTCAAAAACATTGAAATGATCTTTATTTAATATTATAAAGGAGAATAAATTATTGATTTGCTATTTCGTACAGACGTTGTCACAATTATATTGGTGACATAACAGGTTATATAATCATGGAATCAAGTTTCTTTGTGTAAATATTTTACTTTTCTTTTAATATGTAATTTGTAGAAACATTGCATTTGACTTCTTTTTAGAAAATTATAGAGTAACAATGACTAGTTTTTGATAATTAAATTATTCTTAGTATTGCAACATAAGTAATAATATTCTTAAACTATAAATAGCTATAATGCTAGTTCTACCAGAGTGATGCCTGTTTTTCTTCCTAGATTATTAATTAGTCTAGATTTCTTTAGATGGCAACCCTTAAATAGGCCCTACACTGCATTTCCCTGTCTTAGGTCTCTTGTGTAGTTGTTTTGGTCCTGAAATGGGTGCAGTTTGAACAAAAAATATGTCTACTAGTTTGTTATATAACTGTATTTTGCATGTTTGTCCTATGTCTTGTTCATGGTTAAACATCAATAAATAAATGTTCCCCGTCAAAAATAAGTTATAAGGCTTATTAGACCTGAAGTGATACTTTGTACCTGGACCAATATTACAACAGCAAATATATGTAGGTAATTAGTCCTGTCCTGGGTCTTATTAGATTGCAATAAGGTAATCCTACCTAGTAACCATCTGTCTTAATGATACTTACTTGTACAGTGGTTAGCACATTAGACTACTTTTTTATTACAAAATAAATACTGCAACATGTACCTTGATGTGCCGTCATCCTTACCTATGTCCAGTCCAGATTTTAAGTTTTACTCCGAAACAAGCAAAATGTGGTTGTATCACAAAGTAGTAAATATATTTATTGTTTAAACCATAGCACTTATGTTGTACTGTCCCATTGCTGTTTGGTGTCCCTTGACCCTTATTGTCAGATGTCTAAGGCTGCACGTTGGTCCGTTAATGTTGAGATGTTATGTCCCCTTCTGTCTTACCAGCAACTCTTGTTGTATTTTGAGTACCTTGTCACAAATTGTCTTTTTAGTACCTTGTCACAAATAAGTTCAGTATCATATTCCCAAGAAAAACATACTCCACAATTAGCAGGTATATATCTACCAGGCCTGGGTCACTCTGTAGTTCAGTTATGATTAATCTAATGAGCTGCAAGTAAAAATATGCGCGGGTTCGACTGGTCGGTCGAATTTAGTGGGGCTGCCACTCGCCAGCCGACTCGCACGCACGTTCGACTACTCGCTCTCGCGCTGAGTTTTGCAAATTTTGCGGATCAGTACTTCTGTACTTAGTTATTCTGTGGACTCTGCTTCTCCTCAAAATTTTATCACGGCAGCTCCTCGATTAGCACAGTAAGAGTTTGGAGTGTTAAGTTTTATTTATATAAAAAGTTATACCTACTTAAAACTAACTTATGCTTTTAACTTTTAGATTTCTGAAAGTATTTCTTAGTAAAGTAGGTACTTACTATTAACAAATATTTTGCACTCTCTTTGTAATGCATAGATATTTGCAATGCTTCTAGCTAAGTAAGTTTACCCTTCAATCAATAAATTGACACATCAAAGTCAATAGAACATAAAATGCCCATAATAAGTGTAATCCCATGGTATGAGCGTCAATAATATAATAACAAAAAACATTGTTTATACAAGAACCTCCTCTTTAGCTCGTAGTCTCGTTAGCTTCCCCTATACTTTATTTCATCTTGTGACTTGGTGCTAAATTTGAATGTGTTGCTGTCTGTACTCCTGTGTGTAGCGTCAGCGCGACACGGCTGTGTTTGTGCGCGTCCCTGCAGTGTGGCTCATCTTTCTTTCAGGTTAGGCTGTTTGTACCGTTCTTCTTGCTACTGCTTATTAGTTAGACAAAGCTGAAATATGTTAGTCGAACTGTTGTGTGGGTGGCATTATATTTAAGAGTTGTATGGGTTTTCTTACATATACAATGTGTTCGGGTTTTGACCGGCGATAATTTATGTGCCATTCATTCATCAAATGTTATCACCTGGACACGCTGTATATGGCCGTCGGTTGAACAAATGCGGCTTTAAATTAACTAAGGCTCCGCGCAGATGGGCCACAGGCTACAGCCACTGGTGGCCGTCGCGCGCCACGTCATTTAGGCTCCGCACTGATGGGCCACCGACCATAGCCACCGGTGGCTACCGACAAGCTGTTTACATTATTTTTAATACGTGTGAAGCGAGTGGCGGCCACTAGCGACTCAGTATTCGCGACAAGCCACCGGTGGCGGCCACTCGCCATTTTGAGAAAACATCAGTCAGATCTGGCAGATACCTAAGTGTCAATTGTAGCGACTACCAATGAAGGTGGATTAATTTGCGCGGGACAAACGGGCGTGACGCGCGACGTCCACCGGTGGCGATGGTCGGTGGTCCATCTGCACGGAGCCTTAGTTCCGCGTCAGGTCAAGGTGGTCGGTGGCTACCACCAGATGTCTTTCACCAATATCGTTTGACAGACGTTTTGTCTAAATGGCGAGTGGCAAATGGTCGCCAACGGTGGTATGTCGCAGACACTGATTTGCGAGTGGACGTGTGCGGCGACTCCATACAAAACGTATTAAAACAATGTAAACGGCTTGTCGGTAGCCATCGGTGGCTGTGGTCGGTGGCAAATCCAAATGGTCTAAAATGTAGTAAGAATAAGGCATATCCTATACTCTTCTTAAGAAAACTCATGTTACTTAGATGGCGCCACACAATACATGTCCTGGCAAAAAAACTGCATCTCCTCAACAACGTCTTGAAGGGCAAGACTGTAACTTTCTGTTAGAAATCCTTTGTGTTAATTGTTTACCTTCAGATTGTAACAAAATGTTAGAATTTTCTGTTATGTTTAATAGCATTTTTTAAAAATATAAAAATAACCGAAAACTGTAATCTGTATAGTTTTATGGAGTCTATTAACTTCGAATTGAATATAACATTTTTATGCTACGATTCTATTCTATCATATACATATATCTATTTACAAACCTGTAAGTACTTGTATAAAAGTGCGCGCTCACACCAATCTCGTGATCACGGATTTTAATCCCTGCACTGTCCGTCAAGATAACGGAATAAAAAGAATGGATCTCTTAGCCAGCTGCTACGAATGTTTAGAGGACTCGAGGATATGAAGTGAGGACGTGCTTGTTAAGAACTGATAGAATTGCTTTAATTCACCTAGCCCTCGCCCTTCGCAGCTCCTGTGGAAACAGTTAAGTAGAGCGGGGCTACGTAAATAAAGCGGTTATTGGATATTTTTTATTAATTGGCTGACATTTGACCGCAATCTCACCCGATGGTCGACGACGATGCGACCAAGGACGGATTATGGCGATTATCCCACTGCTGCGCCGCAGTACGCGGGACGACAGATTTAATCATTATATGCAAGTATCTCAGTTTTTATAGAAAAACACGCACAGTCCAACACATTGACAACGCGTCAACTAGCGAGAGCATACAAAGAAAAATCTGCTTTCTGCGGCGGGGCACGGAGCAGTGTGATAATCGCCTATGTCTGACTAGTGACAGCCTATTCATTATTTTCTTAAAGAAATTAAGATCATAGTGTTTAGGAAACACTATAATTTCGGCATTCTTAGTCGGCAATGAATTCCACTCTAGCCGTACGCTAAAGGAACGTATTAAGGAACTATAAATGGTACGTCACCGACATAAGGGTGAAAACCCCGCATGCGTCTTACGTTCTTAACAAACACACCCTCGCTACGGATCCTCGCATGTCTCTGGTGACTTATCATCACGAATTCTTCGTGAGTTTTTGCACTTGGTGTGATTGCGTACTGCCAAATCGCAATCTTATGAAACCTGATTGATCCCCAGTCACGGCGAAGATCCGCAGTCTATATGACTGCCAGCTGCGGCTGATGCACAACATCCAGCCGCTGCCGTCCGGCATTGACATCGGTAACACCGTCAAGTACTTCTCACAGACGCTACTAAGTAAGTATAAAATTGATTCGACTCCAATTTACTCTGTCTAAGATTAAATTTATGTTACAGTCCCTACTTTCTCTTAATTTTTGTAGTCTGTCTCTTTTCTTTTGTTAATCTGAGAAATTAGAGTGGACTTAGATTTAATCTTAGACTTGAATTTGAATCGAATACAATGTGTATTTTCTTCACTAGTGATAATTTGGAAGGCATATGGTAATTTCTTTTTTAATTTCTCCACTGACACATGTTTTGACCACGAAACACGATTACAAAACTTGTTTTAAGAAGTGCTGTTTAGCTGAGCGTAGAAATCTGCTACTCTACTAGCCATTTGATTTCAGCTTGTGATTAACTATTTTTATTATTGAAATAACAAGTCAGCCGTAGTAACTATTATATAATCTGTGGCTCGGCTTACCCGATATGGCGGTAATGTTCGTCGACCACTCCAATATCTCTCAAATGCTTTAAAATGAATTACAGTTTTACAATCAAGGAAGCGTAATTTTTGTACCGTTTCCTGATAAGAACTTCGGTAAAATAATAAGTCTGCCGCTCTTCGTCACACCCCACACACTAGTACCTCAAAATTTTCCTTCAAGAAGGCTTTGAGAATTAATTACCAGGA
Source organism: Pyrausta nigrata (assembly GCA_949316185.1). Classification (NCBI taxonomy): domain Eukaryota; kingdom Metazoa; phylum Arthropoda; class Insecta; order Lepidoptera; family Crambidae; genus Pyrausta; species Pyrausta nigrata. The sequence continues at coordinate 12,755,309 of OX438957.1, read as the reverse complement.
GAAACTCTCTGTTCTGTCTTAATGAAAGAAATGTGTTCTGTGTATTACTATTATGTAGGTATGTGTATCATGTGTATGTTTATGTATCAATATGTATATCATCTATTTTATTTATGTACGTAGTATGTATGTCTATTGCTATGTTCATTTTTCTTAATTGCTATGCTTAAGAGTATTTTGCAGTGGTTATCTCGGTTTCATCTTTTTCCTAATTTACGATATCTTGCACCGCCTGTATTTCTCTGTTTGGACCTATGGTTGACTGGTAGAGAATGCTTTTAGCTTTAAGTCCGCCATTTGTACAATAAACTGTGTGCAAAAAGTTTAAAATAAATAAATAGCATTTATTTTGTGCCCACACCGAGCTTTAAGACAATATGAATAGGCTACTACTAGCTATAACTATAGGGAATTACTAGTCTGATAGGTCCCCTTCTTCGGACGCATCGTCGTTAACCATCAGGGTATTGTGTTAAAATGTCTGCCTATTAAAATAAAAAAAGTCCTATAGAATTTGATGACCCTACTAAAGATGTGCTTGGAGTGCGTAGTCGCACTCACGCTGTTTATTAATATCCTACCCAATAACTCTTATCCAACATCTTCCTACAACTCTTTACACATCATTTAACCCCTCAGGCGTCCTCAAAGATGTCCCCCGCTCCCCCCTCGAGATGCTACGGGACGCTGACAACGATGCGGACAGGATGTCGCTGTATCCCAACCTGGACTACAAGGGACTGTTCAACGCGATCTCGCAACTAGTGGACGCCGCACCCCATCTGCAGTATGGGATTCAACGTAAGTTGTAAGGAAGAAACGTAGTACGAGTACTAATCGTAGTCATAGGTGCTGCAACCCCAATATTTGTCCTTGCGACACTAAGTTTAACTTAGTTATTTTGACGTCGCGTTTTCTCTCTCTTTGCCATCACCGGCGTATGTACGTGTTTTTATTGAAAACTGAATAAATTCAAGAATAAGTTCCAAGCAGTATTTTCATTTGCAATCAACTTCTACAAGCTCCAGCGACCTTAGCATTATATAGAAAACCGGCCAAGTGCGAGTCGGACTCGCGCACGAAGGGTTCCGTACCATTATGTATAATTCTTATTATAGTCACTTTAAAGAATTTATTTTAAGGATTTTGTATTTGGTACAAAATTATCCGACACCCAAGTTCTACGAATATTACTGCTAAACTAATAAAGGTAACTTAACCGCTATAGTTGTCCTTTAATGATAATGAAATGCACTATCATCATGATTTTTTTCAGATTTTTCACACCAGTAGTTAAGCTTTTAAAGGGACGATATTAAAATCATCCCCACGACGTAATTGGTATACGTACGCCTATAAAAGATCACCTTTCTAGTTCTAACGGTCGCTTAGCAAAACCTCGCACGTACAGACAGACGGACATGACGAAACTATAAGGGTTCCTTGTCAGGACTACGGAACCCTAAAAAATACAGTCCGCAACACTGGGCCCTTAAAACGTGTGGAATTCAGTACGAAACCGAAACACAGGGCAAGCCTTGCCTTTCCAAGCAAAGAAGTGTAAGACCCAAGTTCACCATTTTTTAAACAGCCAGTAAACCTCGATGGACGGTTAATTTGACAGAATTCCTATGGAAAATATGTCAAATAATGCTAAACCGGTTGAATAAATAATAATCATGAGTTGTTGAGCTCCAGGCTAAGGGTCATCTTTTAACCTTGTCATTAATTTGGTCATTTCCATCCGCAGCATTCGGGCAAGCAGTCCTCCAGTGCCTGGGCTGCCTACTCCCGTTTCTGGAGTACGATATGATCGACAACCTGCCCTACCTTGTGGCGTACTGCGTGGCTGTGTTCCCGGTGGCGCTTCATCAGCAGATACTGCATCTGTTGTGCTACTACATACTGCCGTTTACTATCAGTGAGTTAAGCACGATAAATAATAGAACAAGTATAGGTATAGGAAACTCCGCCAGGCCTGTGTATCTTCCCGCGTAGGTAGCAAAAACGTACCTACGCGCGGCGACCCCTTGGTAAGGGACTAAACAAGTTGGGTGTCGCTAGCCGGCAGCGACACGCTTCCGCGTTTTATTCACCGGCAGTGCGCGACACTAGGTTGCTGGTTGGACGAGCATGAATGAAGTCCTAGAAAGATGCGCTAGATGGCGTAAGTAGCTTCTTGTGGCAGTCAACACTATCGCGTTGCGTGATAGTACGTCACTGAATAGGTTTAGTGTATTATGAATCATATTCCAGAGTTATAAGAATGAAACTACACTGAATAGGTTTAGTGTATTATGAATCATATTCCAGAGTTATAAGAATGAAACTATATTGCAATGTATTTCTGTAGGTGTCTACAAGAAAATGTGCTTGAGTCAGAGGCGAACTCAATTACACCATATCGTTAACAACATTGAGTAGATATTTCTTTGAATTTCATTGCAAAGACATACTTCTGTACGGAGTACTAGTACTTATTCTGTGACTCCGCGAAATTCTTTAAATATTCACTTTCACACCGTTTTCGTTTCTTTAGCAGTAAAAGAGAGAATAAACTTTAAAAATGTAGGGTTTTCGGAATCCGACCCCATGACTTGCTTCTTTCATTTTACGTTCCTCATTTTTAAATGAAAGACAGCTCACAGAGGCTTTCGAATGTTCCAATTCTAAGAAAAACGTCCTTGATCCGAAGCTGTCAGTCTAGTCTTTAAATGCTCTATGTACAATTTTTTTTCAGCTCGACGGTATTCGGGCTTAGAAGAAGAAAGCCAAGCGTCGCAGTCTGTAGCAGCCATCGTGATGATGGTTTTCCAACATTCCAGCAATCCAGGTAGGATAATGTTTTTTTTAAATATATTTTAAATAGCCTTATGAATTCTTACATGAGGTTTTCTGGGACGTATATTTATTAACGTGAGAGTTTAAGAGGACTATTGTAGAATTTTTACAAACATTTTGGAGAACATACGGACTTTAAAGAATAAATCGAAGGCCGTTCTGTCGTGGGAATTTTCAGATTGTAGATATACTCACCATCGATGATAGCTGATAAGAAATAAATTCAACTAAGTTAATTGGAATCAACTTATTTTATCCCCATCCGTCAATGTTGGAGTCTGTTTCTTTGTGGTAAACGTAAAAATAATATTTTTAACAATAATTGTCTGGTCTGAGTCCATTTTGGCGGTTATGCCATTGATTTAATCTAACGGGCAGCTATTTGAAATATTTGGATTTTGGACAGTTATTTTGAATTAATAGAGGACAAAAATTTTACGCCTTGTGTATCTTTATAATAAGTAACTTAAACTGTTTGTCTAATGATAAAGTATTTTTATTGATAAGTATCCAATTATAGTAAGAACCGATCTTCTTGTGTTTGTCAAAACCGTAGTTGTTTTACTATCATGACACAAAATATTTAAGTATAAATTTTATTTATCGGATTAAATATTTACATAATAGCAATTCAAATAAGGCATCAATAATAATATTATTATTACTTATGTTAAGTAGCGCCACCACACAACGTAACGAAAGCATCCACATTAATATTTGCCTGTGTACTCACTAGATGGCGCTGCCGGCTACTAGCTCGCGGTTCACCTTCAGTTTTTGAGACCAATAAAGCCCCTCGGCAACTTTGTGTCGTCACTCTGGTTTCCCTTCAAAACGCATAAATCTTTCGCCTTTTACTAAAGATTTCCGTGGAGGGGAACACTCAAATGAGTCTAACTCAATTTTTGAAGCCTTGCCTCGTGCAAGGCGAATGATACCTTGAACTAATCGATAATGTTATGTTATACATATTTAAATCAATAATCATTGCTATTTCCAGTAGAATACTTCATTATTCCCGATGACATGGGCGATATTTCTTTTTAAATTGCACCGCTAAGGGCTATGAGGCCTCCGATTTGCGGTTTATTCTAATATACATTCCGTGTAGGAAAACAAGAGAGATGCATATATATATATTAGTAGCTGATCACACAGTATGTAATATTCTCCTACTGAATTTAGGCAATCCGACATGACCGTAGAGAGAAGAGACGCAGGACCAACGATTTAACGTACCTACTGTCTCACCGAACTCTACAGCTCTGAGAGTAACGGATCATTGTGCACTGTGCTTACATCTGTGCTCTATAATATCTCCCACGCAGTTGGCTAATCTCAGTTGAAATTAGTGGTTCGCGCTCCGTACTACAATAACAGAGGTTGCGGGCTCGGATCCCGCAAAGGGCAAATATTTGTGTGATAGCACAAGCGTTTTTACCTAAGTCATGGATGTATAAACGTATACAGTACGTCTATCCGTTATCGTAGTTGCCATAGCACAAGCTCACGCTTAGTTTGAAGCTAGATAACTGATGTGTTTGTTGAAACTTATATATATTTATCTTTAACAAACACAACCAAGTTGGGTTTGTTTGAAACCTATAAACTCGAGAACGGCTGGATCGATTTTGATGATATCTGATTTGTTGGGTTCGTCTCATAAAATAGCAAAAACATAGAGAAATTTCACATTAAAGGGGTGAAATAGGTGGTAATAGTTTTTATGGGAAATCTGGATTTTTTTTACGGTCGATATATCACTCGTTTCTTTCCCCAGCACACCACTGCCAACTCCTCGAATGCCTTATGTCGATGAAGCAAACCGTCGTCAAAGACATACTATGCGTGATCGCGTATGGCACGTGGGGTGCCAGGCTATCTGCTGCCAAGTTGCTATTCTACTACTGGCCACCCTTCGACGCCAAGCTGTTCGACAGAAAAGGGCTGCTGTGCAAATTTTCTAGTGAGTTTTGTACATTATGTTGCGTTAAGCCGTCGACAACCGTTTTGATGTAGTGGTTGCCGCTCCGGACTTATAAACCAGAGATTGTGGGTTTAAGTACCATAATTTTAGTTTGTGTGTCTGATTAAGTGTACCTTTCCAGTACTGTGCTATACAATATACCGTTGTCTTCCAGACGACCTCGTCCCCTTCCTGTGCCAGCGAGACATGTGCCCGAACGCGGGTTCTGCTGAAGCTGCTAAAGTGTGTTACGACCACTGTATCAGCGTGACCTTCGCCTCCGACACCCCGCCGCCACTGTACCTGTGCATTGAGTGCGCTAATGAGATACATAGGTTCGTGGAACTAAGTAAAGTAAAAGTAAAGTTAGCCTATATAGATCCCACTGCTGGGTTAAGGCCTCACCTCGTGGAACTAACCTTGTTTTAATTGAAACATAATATATTGGATAGGACCACGGGCAAGATGGATCTTGTGACGGTCACAGAATCCTGTATACAGACCGCTTACAACATATAACTAATCTTGATATATCTAATAAAGCGGTTGACTGGTAGAGAATGCCTTAGTGCATTAAGTCTGGCGATTGTACTTTCTTTTTTTGGTGCAATAAAGTTTAAATAAATAAAAATTAACCACCGAAAGTCCACAGCTGAACCTATACACGGTGGGAAAAAGTAACCCGACAGATTGTTACCAACGATTCTAGTGCCTAATTAGAAACAAAAGTATTACAAAACTTTGCTGCATAAAGCCTAACTCTCGAGATAAATTATTTTATTAAAATCACTAGTTAAAAATCTCGAGGGGAACACACCGTAATAATTATTTTGACGTAAAATTATGATTTGTTTTTTTTTTTAATTGAAAAAAATACCTAATATGTATATATATTATCCACAAATTCCTTGAAAATTTACTTTCTGGCGAATATGCTTTATAATTTTGTTTATTTATATTTCGTTACTTACAGAGAACATCCAAACCAAAGGTTTTTCGATATACTGCACCCACAACAACAGGTGTCGATGGTGTGCGAGAATAAAGTAAGTTCATATACTTTAATAAAATATCAATTATTTAGTTCATTTAAAAAAAATATAACCAACATTCACACAAGACGACCGTCTTGGTGTAGTGGTTCTTACCCCGGACTACAAAACGCTGGTTTTGTGTTCGAATCCTCCCGCAACATTTGCCATGTTTGTGTGATGAGCACGAGCATTTGTCTTAAGTCATGGATGTATAAACGTATATAAATGTCTATCCGTTATCCTAGTCGCCATAGCACAACTCAAGCTCACGCATAGTTTGGGGCTAGGTAATTGGTGTGTTTGTTGAAACAATTTATTATTATTCACGTGAACATATTTTTCACAGAATTGCCGGTCTACGGACAAAGCGGCTTATTCCATCTGCTTCTCCAACGAGTGCGCGAGCTACAACGGCAACCATCCCATCAGGTTAATATAACTTTCGCATACCTACTATAACTTCACTTAACGAATTTTTGCATCGTTTCTATAGCTAAAATATTTGTATATTAGCGAGTTTTGTTATATCACAAAGGGTTTTTTGATCATTCGTTTAAAACTATGCCTATCATGTAAGATTATGACAAATATTGTTGTTATTGCCTTTGATGGCGAGACCTGTTGTCTATTGTCTTTGATGGCGAGATCGTGCAGTATTCGCCCCATGTAAAGAACTTGGGACTTTTATAGACAATACACTGAGCTGGGGTAAGCATGTGCTGGAAACTACCAAAAGGGTGAATGGTGCCTTGCGTAGTCTGTATCGTTTTAAACACTTTTTACTAGGCATGGACGATTTCATGAATAGCAGATGAACATCACATGAAATGAATTTCATTGTTCACACCTGCTATTTTTTTTCATATAGACTGCTACAAATCGCACTCTGCGAAATCATAAATCATGCTCATTTCATTTCAATTCATTGCATGTAGCAGAGCGAGTCGCGAGCGAGCGACTAGGAATGATTTGCCCTAGGTGCGTATTAGAAAAAGACAAACACATAAAGTTTAGAATCGTTTGCCATGATTTTTATGACAACCTAAATATGACATTTCATATTAGTAGCAAATTAGCAACCGTTCACAATAATTCATATTTCATTATAAGTAGCAAATAACAAAAAGTGTAACATTATGACACTGCGAAAAAAAATCATTGCCAATGAAATTTCACATGTGATTTCATATGAAAAAAAATCATCATTTCATGAAATGAAAATGAATTAAAAGTAGCAAAATTTTCCATGCCTACTTTTTACCCTCTAGCACGAAGACAGTGCTTGTTCAGTCTCTGATCTTACCAATTATTGATTATGGCGATGTCTGTTGTACCAATATCTCCCAAGATCTCAATAAATTGGACCGGCTTCTCTCTGTATTTGGTCTCTGTAAATAAGACTAACGGCCGAATACTGAAACGCTATTCAAATCCATCACTCACTTGAAGGCCTCCTAAAATTAAGTGTCTCTCACATTTAAATGGTATACACAAACGCTACTCAGGCAATTTAAACCATGATTAGCTGAGCAGTCGTTAAATGTTTACATAATGGCAACATTCATTTTGAAAAGCATGTTCTCGTTTACAATTTTCACATTTTTAAGGAGCTCATTCGTTTTACGCAGCATTGTTTTGTATAGATTCTTTGTTTTTTTTGGGATAGGAACTTTAACGACGCCATTGTTGTGAAATGAAACGTTGGAGTGACAACGAAAAAAAAAATTTTTGACAATCTTTTTGACATTTGTCACAGCGCGGTTCTAATCAAATTAATTTCAATTTACATCATTAAAATAAGTTTAAACAAGGTTAAGTGCAGTGCAGTATTTAATAACTATTCAATTAACAAAAATAAAATAAAAATTAACAAGTATAAAATAGTCATACAAATTTTTAAATGAAGACAAAATAATTTGGTTTGTCTCATGTGTTCTACATTGGTGGAACAAAGCCATCAGCCAGATTATCCGATGACCTACAAGATCCTGCCGGGACAACTTGGTCAAGAAGTACTGGCGACAGAGCGTTTGTGGAAAAGTTTGGAGAGGCAGAGTACGGCCTGCAGTGGGCAGATACATTCTGAAGAAGAAGAAGAACACATCGAATACTACTCGCTTATTTCGACTTTCTACTTATTGTTATAATATTCTTTATGATGTAATTGTGATTATATGATGACTACTGAAAAAAATGTGTACATATTTATTAGCATAGTGCTGACAACAAAGTTTTGATAATATCAAGCAAGACCGATAGGCTGAACTATTGGCTCTTCCTCAACAATCTCCTCCTCCTCAATAAGGCGTTCTCATCATAATTAGGCTATCTCTTAAGAGGGCAACAATGTGCAAAATACGCATATTACAGTAGTTACAGTAATTTTAATTGTAATTTCCGCTTTAGAGGCAAAGAATAAACCTTTGTAAGACAACAAAAAGCGTCTCTGTGGGATTTCTAGTGCATAACTGAGCCCTGATTGTGTTCTAGTATTTAAAAGTAGGCTTAAAAAGGGCGACAAGACATTATTTTATACCATTATACCACTATTAACTGATTTAAGAGACCTCAAGACCTCTCTCAGATTTAGCGGCTACTTAAATTGATATGACAGTCATTTGACAGCTAAATAGCCTTGAGTTGCGTTTCAGTATACCATTTTTCATCTGAGTGGCGTTTGAACACGACTTATTTTGAGATAGTGTTAAGTTTAACAGATGCTTACATTTTGGCTTTGAGTATACGAATTCTGAGTTTAGGAGCTTCTTAATTGTTTGAGAAGCCGTCAAATATTTGAGTAGCGTTTCAGTATTCGGCCGTAAGTCTCCCAGTTTCGATCCCAGCTTTGCTGGCTCCCCATAAGGCAGCGCACGAATATTCGGATACTTTCTACACTATTTTCCATCCTCTCTAATCCCAACTCTCCTTCGTATCTCAAAAATAAATTTTCATACCAACATTCTTCTCATGACCGTAACCTGCGCTCCTGCAACTCTCTTCAGCTCTTCATCCCACAGCACACTTCAGGCTTCATGTCCAATTCCTTCACTCTCACAGCCATCCGGCTCTGGAACGGGCTCCCCAAAGAGATTCGGAAATGTACCTCGAAACTTTCCCTTAAGAGGGCTTTGCGGAATTATTATAACAATGAAATTTCGGTCTTGACTCAGTGACATAAGATTTGTGTACGATTATTATTATGTATGTTTATGTACATATAAATATGTAAGTATATATTATGTCGATATTATTTAAGTAAGTAGTATGTATGTTTATGCATTATTTCTTTACGTTCCATTAAGTCTTTACGTTCTGCATACTCTTACTTGATAATTTCGTTGATAATTTCTCTCTTTCATCTTTTGCACCGCCGGTATCTTCTCTGTGTTTGACCTATGGTTGCCTGGTAGAAAATGCTTTTGGCATTAAGTCCGCCATTTGTACATTGTTTTTAATTTGTGCAGAAAAGTATAAAAAAATAAAATATTTAAGTAGAAGGGGTCGTCGCTATGGGTCTACGACCGGTCCCTCTATTACAGATTGTGTTTATACTAAAACACTTTCATATTTAATTATGTGATTAACTACAGATATACCTATTTTGCATATTACTACAATGAATGAATGCTACGAACGTAGCAGGTAGACCAAGAAGAAATAACAATAAAACAAAATAACAAGAAAATCTTATAATTTCCTTTGTTCTCAATTTTCGATTAAAGATTCTAACGTTAAGCACAACACGTTTGCAGGTTCGAATCTCGAATAAGACAAGTGTTTCTCATTTCTATCTGTTCTCAGTTTATTTATTTATTTCAGGTGCACTTCACAAATTACAGTCAGACATGTATAGCTTACTTTGATCATTGTTACAGTCACAGACTAGACGGCAACCACAGACCACACAACCTAAAGACCACGCATTGCGGGGGACTCACATTCGCCTAGGTTATGCAGTATCACTGCATAACAGCCGGCCCCGCCCCCTTTCGTTTCTCATTCCGCTACCGAGACTCAAAGTAACAACATTGACCTTGCTCCCGAAAAAAAATAAAAATAAGCGGTAATAATGCCGTATTGTTCAGTGAAATGGTGTGAAAAGTGTAGTACAACATCTAGTCTCACGAAAGATGGCATTACATTTCAACGGTAAGTAATTATTCCTATCAAATTAATTGAAAGACTCCAATATCAAAAATGAAATAAAATGTTTTATTTCAAAGAGCACGCGTTGATGTCTTTTTTTTTGCCATCCCTTTCTCGCAAGTTAAGTTCAAATGATGTTGTCTCAATTTGTCAATTAGCTAGGAGTAAAATAGTGTCGAGACACATACTAGTAAACTTAAAATTCAAAATATCGACAAATCCTAAACAAAACAAGTGATAAGTGGGTATCTAAATTTCAGTTATTTCATATATATTTTAATAAAGTGACTTTACATAAGAGCACTTACGATGAATTGAAATAAGTGTAAAGTGCTTCAACAAACAAACTTTAACTAATAAAACAAACAACTTAACTAAACTTTTTAAAATAAATATATCAAACTCACATTGCGTACGATTACCATTTTTTTTCACACTTAGTTTTCGTACACTTAACAAAATGAAGTTGAGTGAGATAGGTAACTTGTTTTACTAAAACCGCTAAATTATGAAAAGTAGCTAAATAACGTGTGATCTCCGGCGATTGACCTTTGCCCACTCCAGTTTTTTTTTAATTGCTATTTATCGGTGTCGGTTGTACGTGTGTTTTTTAAATGAATTATTTTAAAGCTCCTAAATATTTTCTTACTTTTTTTTAAACTAAGGTATCGATATCAAGATATGTCTTGCCCATCACTAGTGAGCTATCACTGCCATTGTCAAATTTGACGTCTCCTTGTACTAGCCAATCGGAACGAGCAGACCTCTCCCCGCACCCCACCAACTTTTGGCGATTTTGTTTTCGTATTGAGTTGATAAAAGCGTGGTCTTTAGGTTGTGTGGTCTGTGACGGCAACCTAAAGTTAGTGTACACCACACGATTTTTAAACAGAGACATCTGAGGATTGGTAGGATACAAGAAACAAAACATGTAGATATTGTACTCTAATTTATACCGTGTGAGGCTGAGGATATCTCGGCCCCCAGGATTAGTGAGATTTCGCTGTTAAATGTGGAAAACCTATTGTTTCACACATCTACATCACAGCCACTTTAAAATAAGATTAAAGATTTTTTTTGTGATTTTGACCCTACCTTTTTATTCTGTTGTATTGTTGTAGATATTGCCAGCAATGCCACGGGAATCGTCATAACAGTCGTCGTGGCGGAGACCACGTGGTTCATACCAGATTGCCGCACGCTTGGCAGATGGATAGCGACATGCAGACCAATCTTGTGGAGGCTATCATCAGGTATAGTTGAGTTAAATAAGCTACTGACAAAGTAAAATGCCAAGAAACTAAGTTATATTTGCAATAATCCAAATTAATTAAAAAAGGAAAAGATATGTGGCCCAACACTACAGTAAATTCGCTGCGTACTCGAGCAAAGTTAAAATTAAAATTTAATTAAAATAAACTTTTTCCATTTTCACAGGATTTCTTTCTAATAAATATAAATATTGATACAGCATATAACATTATTTATCTACACTAATATTATAAAGGAGAAAGATTTGATTGTTTGTTTGTAATGATGTATTGTAATGAATAGGCTCCGAAACTACTGGACCGATTAAAATGAAATTTGGTACAGAGATAGTTTGAGAAGTAGCTACGGTTTCTGTCGCGATATAAAATCATCAGGGGGGTGAAGTGGGGGATGAAAGTTTGTATGGCAAACCGAGTTTTGGCGCAAGCGAAGTCACGGGGAAGTGCCAGTTCATACTAAACATAAGTATGTGATTCAGTTTGTTGAAGGAAGCGAAGCCAATCAACCTCGAAGACCCGGACAGCTCTTCAGAACAGCTGAAGCCGCCTCTCGCCGTTAACCTACCCGACCCCATCTCGGTTGAAGATAGACAGCTTTTGGGCAGGTGAGATAGCAAGATTAAATAATCATTGATTATGATTATATTTTACTTATTCACGACGCCATGCAAAAACAAAGCCCAAACTTGGCACAACTTTCAACTAACAGTTTATGTTTCTTTCCTTCAATGTCCTCCTAGCCGAATTTTGACTATAGTGTTCAATCTCAAAAGAGATTAGCCGAATATTATAGTGCACTAGTTTGTGCGCAATACAATTAAAAAACGCTGAATTGTACAATTTATGTGCGGAATAACAACAGTAAAACCAAATTTATCAAAAAGAGGAGTGACATACCATAATTAAGTCAGTAATTTATCACGTTATTTTAATAGAAATTGGAAAATTTGCACTTAATTAGCAATCGGCTAAAATTACAATCTAAAACCAATCCACCACAATGGTGATTAGGTCCAAACTATATTTTGTACCGTTACCTAATTCCGTATTAATTCCACACGCTACTTATTTAGGGATGCGATATTTTAACGTTAAAATATCGATAAGATTATTTTAAACGAAATTGGAACTATTTTCATACTACTTACTACTTTCAACACAATTGACGGATTACTTTACTGCTAGGTAACTAATTAGTTATCAAAGGATTCGCTACTTATTTATTTATTTATTTAAAAGTTGCAAGTGAGCTTACAGAAAATTCCAAAGTGCTCAGATTGCTAATTTTGATACATAAATGTTACAATGTTAGTAGGTAGACTTAAAATTAAAATTAGTTAGTAGACAAAAACAATCTTAATCTATTTACAAAAACACTTAGTGAATTTGAAAAAACGTCGACGTCTTGGACAGTTTGAGTTAGGTTATTTAGCAGAGATAGAGCCCTGGGAGTTGGGGTGTGGTTCGCGTGCTGAGTGCGCAGCCCCGCCGTGCATGCGACGACCCGTGCGCGTGTACTTTTGGGGTACAAAAAGGATAACACTTTGTAAGACTGCTGGATTATCAATCTTGCCGCTCAATAGTTGGTAATAGTGAATTCCTAATAACAGTTGCCGTCTTAGATTGAGAGTGTCGAGACCGACCATGCCAGATACAAACAACGAAGGAAACAGGTATGGATAGTAGCCGAATGTCCGCTTATACAAATACCTAGCGAATTTCCTTTGGAGTCGCTCAATCATATCCGCATATTTTTTCTCGCTACGTGTCATCAGGTTAATTTTTTTATTATAAATTGTGACATTAATCCGTAAATCCGTGATAAGAAAAAACCGGCCAAGTGCGAATCGGACTCACGCATTAAGAGTTATCGTCGTTATCTACTTCGTGTTAGTCACTTCAGAGAATTTAAGGATTTTGAATTTAGTACAAAATTATCCAACACACAAATTCTACGAATATTACTGCTAAATTGATAAAGTTATCTTAATCGCTATAGTTTTCCTTTAAAGTTTATTAAATGCACAATCATCATGATTTTTTAAAACTTTTTAGGACGCCCTACTGGACCAAAAAGTTGCACTTCAAAGTTTAATATTTCGTAAATGTAGCAATAAATCGAAAAATTGTTTTAGAAACCCCCAATTCATTTCCAAATACCTACTTAAAGATACCCACTTCTCACTGTAAAAAAATTTACTTCATTTCTTTGTCGTCGTAATTGGTTTACATACAAAATACCAGCTTTCTAGTACTAACGGTCTCTTAGCAAAACCTCGGACAGACAGACAGACAGAACGGACATGACAAAACTATAACCTTATAGTTTTGTCATGTCCGTCTGTCTGACATAAAAAGCGAACATTTAAAAAGTCAAAAATAGTACGACACGATAAAGTTTTAATGTCGCGTCGAGGGTTCTTTGTTGCGTTGGCGTTTTAAAAAAGATATAATATAATTTTTTTAATCGCCTGAACCGACTTTTTTATATTGCACCTTACTTATCAAGCCTTTCATATTGAAACAAATATTGAAGGAGTTGTGAAAAAAATGCATTGTGGTGGCGGCCATTGCGGCTTCCTTGAAATTAATAATATCGTATAGTATTTTACTAGACATGCCTTTTCATTTGATATCCATATTGAGGAAGTTGTAAAAAACATTCCCGAATAATGATCTTTCGAACAAACAAAAAAACAAAATCGAAATCGGTTTATCCGTTCGGGAACTACGATGCCACAAACAGACAGACACGTCAAACTTATAACACACCACGCTCTCGTTTTTACGTCGGGGGTTAACAATACTTATTTACACTCACACCAGCAATTTCTTCGTCCGTGCAAATTTCGGATTCTCATTCTTATTTTCACTTTCCATTTACACCTTATAATCTTAGTTTTTTTTGACAATCGAGGCGGAGACCAATCTTAGTCATAAAAAGTTTGTAATTTTTGAGTAATATCTTTTTTGACAATCGAGGTGGAGACCAATCTTAGTCAAAAAAAGTTTGTAATTTTTGAGTAATATCTCGTGTAACTAACACGGCCATGATTTTGTTTTATATAACTAAATAATAAGTAAGTAGAACCTACATTTGTTTCGTATTCCTTTCTCCGCGCATAAGTCTAATTCTCATACAATATGTTTTCACCCCGTAAACCTAGTTATTATGTGATAATCGGGGCGGAGACTGATACAAATCAAAATCATTGCAAAAGTTTAAGTTTAATTAAAGTAATAACTCGTGTAACGAACATTACTTCGTTTTATAAACATAAAGATGATATGATGATGAGTATAGGGTGAGCATAAATATATAAGTATGCCTATGTGGGCATAACTTTTATTTTCGGGACAAAATTTGATATCTAGCTAGATCGATACTTTTTGTTCAGTTATCGTGTATACCCCATCCTTAATTTTGACATGAAACTTCTCTAGTTTGTGTCTCCATCTGGCGTTGGGTGGCAAAACTATTTGATACTTAAAAGCAAGGAATAGGGAAAAGCATGTCAAAAAGTGACATCTAGTAGGGAGTAGAATAACAAAATATAAAAGTACATTAGAATCAGAAAAGCACAACTTAGGATCTTATTAGCTTAGTAATAAAGATGGGACTCATTTAATCGAATTTGTGTTTTAAGCTCTTTCGTCGTCGCTAAAATTACAACCAATTACAGCTCAATATTTTTTGTGTGGATCATAATGTGATATTCTTACAAATGTGTTAGTTTGGTTACACTGGTTTCATACTAATAGGTGAGGATGCTATTTCTACTCGTTTTTTTCTGTTCTGTGGTACCCAGCGTGCTGACCAACGAGGGTCTTTCCTACTATATACTATAACTGATGATTTTTCGAATATTAAATTGTTAGTGGCAACGTATACACATAATTTAAATAAAGTTATAAAATAAATCTTCTTAATTCTTATTTTATTTACAAATAGTCAAGCAATAATTATTTTACTTGACTTCAAATATGTTTTCGTACCTACATACATCGTATTTGTTTGCTAAATACATTAGTTACATCACTTATTTTTCTTCGCGTACAAATCTGACTCGCTTTTGTCTGATATTTTTGAATTCTGTTCCATCCTAAATGATACATTTGTTTCAAGGTACGGCGTATGGCTGATGGTGGGACTTTGTACTCCAAACCCCGATACTCCTGATGAAGTCCTTGGAAGGTTGCTGTCAGTGCTGTTCCATTGGTTCCACGTCACTTCCTTCTCTTATACGGGTAATGAAAAATGAACCATCTATCGTGTTTATCAATAATGAGGGATTTTCTGACAGCTCAAAATTTTAGTTTTATTTTATGTTGATAGATGGCGCTGTTTATCTAAGTTATATAAATATATTGCGTCCAAATCATTGAGCTTAAAAACAAAATCAAATTATTGTAATACTAGCTGTTGCCCGCGACTTCGCCCGCGTAAACTACTATTTCTGTATCCTACAGGAACTGTGTTCTTTTTTCGGGATAAAAAGTAGCCTATATGTTATTCCAGACTATAATCTATCTCTGTGCCAAATTTCATCCATATCCGTTCAGTAGTTTTTGCGTGAAGAAGTAACAAACATACACACACACACTCACAAACTTTCGCATTTATAATATAAGTGGGATTAGTGGGAGGTGCTTGTGGCGCAGTGGCGGCAGCGCTTTGGTAGTGATACCAAAAGTTAAGCAACCCACGGCGCGGTCGTGATTGGATGGGTGACCATTCCGACCATTTAAGTGACGTCCATGACAAGCATCTCCGTGCTTCGGAAGGCACGTTAAGCAGTTGGTCCCGGCTAATATCTGTGGTATTAGTCGTTAAGCCTAGTCAGAGGCCCTAAGGCGGCTTGATAACTTCTGACAGTAAGGTTTGTCACTTGCCTTACATACACCCCTCCACCAATCCGCACTGAGCCCGCGTGGTGAAGTATGGCTCGTTCCTCCTCATAGTTGAGGTGAGGCCTTTTCCCAGCAGTGGGATCTAATAGGCTGACTTATAGTGGGATTATATATACAGACATGTAGTGGAAGTACTTACGTTAAAAATAAGCAAGTTTCAAATTGCAGTTAAAAATGAAATTTAATAAAAAAACGTCTTGATGATGTCTACATTGTTAAAAAACGACCTGTTAGTATTCGTGAATCAAAAATATGCTTAACATCAACATTATAACATAATAAACGCTGAAGAAAGTTATATATACTTTACCTGACCTTAAGGTTCCTCAAATCCTTACCGTACAAAGAGTCTGTTCAAAGAAAAAGAAGAAACGATATTGTTGCTCACTCACCTTCTGTACATACCGCATTTGTTAAAAAACAATATCCATCCCAATCTCCATTTATATATAACAAAATAAATAAAATACTTAAGATATATCCTCAGCATCTACACATGTGTAAAAAAATGTTGTTATCATGGCTAGAGACACTTACCTATGCTGAAGTTGAAAATCTATTATGTGGAATTTCCTGACCACACATAAGCAAATTTTCACATACACACAAACACACACACTCGCATACACACGCACACTTATCATCACATACACATACACATATCCTCACACATTACCTACTATTAATTATTTAATTTCTATTACACCAAACATGCATCATTAGTCTAAGAATTTATATAAGTATAGTTAGCTCTCGTTAGATTATAAATACATAGTATGTAAAAATCTGTATTGTTGTCCATCGAATTCTGTAATCTTTTGTAATCCACAAGGGATGAGCGGGACATTCCCAACACAAGTATCATAAGATTACTTAAAGGGAAGTCTCAACAATATGTTGTAACAAAGATTACTGCAATAAACATATTTTTATTTTTATTTAATGAATGAATAGGCTGTTTCTAAGACAGACATGAGCCATCCTCGGCCGCATCGTCGATTACTATCAGGTGAGATTGCGGTCAAATATCTGTGCCTCTTTACAAACAAAACAATTTTAAAATTCTAAAATAATACCTGGAGCCCCTGATATGTTTCGGTAAAGTATCGCGCCTATAAAATCTGAGCACACTGGCGATTTTCGGCAGCCAACATTTTAATTAAATGAAGACTTTTGCGCCGTTTACTAGCTATCTCATTCCTCATACTTTCAGAAAATCAGCCCGACTTACACGTCTATAATTATTCCAGGCGAAACAGCGACCACGGTGGAAAAACTAAAGATCGAACACGTTTGCGGTTGGGTACGCGGTATAGCTGAGTCCCACCGTCCCGTGTTAGTGTCCTGCCTACTACCCCACCCCCCGCACTACACGCGGCAGGCGGGACACTGGGACAACCTGGCCTCCAAGGCGCACCACCTGAAGGATGGCCTCAACAGGTCAGTGATGACTCTTAGTAGTAATACTGTCTGCCAGAAATTGTTTTCGATTTGTTAGTTACTTTTATAGGAACCCTGGGGATCGGTTTTGCGTGACCTGAACTGAATTGTGTCGTAGTGAGAGTCGATATTCAAACGCCGGCTCACTGGCGTAGCAAGCACTTACAAAAATTCGTCAGCTGACTAACGTCCTCCGTAACTCAGTTTATAAGAGCATTCGCCCGGATAGGGAAGGGACGTGGGTTCGAGTCCCACCGGATGACACAGTCGATTACTTTTGTAAGCGAAATTTAATTCAATTTCGATATTCAAATATATGACGATGCGGAGTGATTTTTCTGTACTTGTACTATTCGGTATTCTGTGTACATTATTAGACTAGGTTTATGATTTTCTAAGTAATTGTATTTTCTAAACATAAATGCATAGTTTATCATAAGGCGCGTCTTTGAACTTATTACTATGTTTTTATTACAGATTGTATTGCTTGATTCCATACGGAATAATTACTCAATCCATTTGGGACTACATCATGCCTGCTTGGATGGAAGCAATATGCACTGACGTTCCAGAAAAGGTAAAACATTTCACAACACCCAGTTATATTCATTTCCTTATCAGTAAGGTTACCGCCTACCGATTGTTTTCAAAAAATCTTTCAAAGATATTTCTTACTGCTATCAATATGTACCATCTGCATCTTATAACCCACTTGTGACTTGCAATAAAAAACTAAATCTGAATCTGCTTGACTAGCGCCAGTTTGAAAGATATTTTCGAAAGCGATTATGCTTTATTTCGTTTTAAGCTTACAATACAACTAAAAATATATATTTGTCACTTTAGACTACCTCAGGGTGCCATATTAGGTCCTCTACTGTTCCTGCTTACAAAATTAAAAACGAGTCAAACTACAAACTACTTTTATTATTCCAGGAACTTCTAGAGCTAAAAGTGCCGCTAGCGAAGATCCTAGAACCGGACGGAAGTATGGTTGGCGTGGATGAGAAGAAACTGTACAACTTCGCCGTATTGAAAGTCACCGATACTCCCAAACCGGAGACTGTTCTACCAGTGCTGGAGTGGTTCCAGGTATGTGAACTGTTTAAGTAGTTTAAACAATGTTCTTGGATATTTTCATATGCTCCTGTATATGTACAGTCGACCAAATTCAATCATGACCCACCTTATGGTCATTTTTCTACTGTCATTCTATACAAGTAGGTTGAAATTAGCTTGAACATACATTTCCTAGAAACGAACTGTTATCATTTTATTAGACACTGACAGTTACTGACAAGGCTATGATCGCTATCTGTACGAATAAGTTTGTATGAAAATCGGCGAGAACTTAGGTAAGGGTTGCAATGCAACACACAGGTAGGTAGGTAGATATTCGGGATTCGGCACAGCCGGGCGCCAAGTCTGTATCGGGAACCAGTGTTTACTACAATATTTTGATTTGTTTGTGTGCCCTATTGATACTGCGCCGCGCGCACTCGCACGCGTCCCTGCCTAGTTTTTATTTGTTTAAAACGTACCGTGAGAACCCCGGAGCCCCTAGTTGTCACCGAGACGTCACCTATGACACACCTAGACCGACGAGAGCGCTTTCGCCGCGTGTGTATCCTGTGAAGCTCCTTACAGACATTTCGAGTGATTGTGGCCTGTGAAGTGTGTGAAGTGATACCTGAACCCTGACCGGCAAGTACCTAGCTATAAGTGCTCAGACCTGACTTATTTTCCACCTATCATTGTCGCCCTCCACGTGTAATCCACTGCCTAAACTCTCAAACATTTTTGGTAGCAGAGCGTAGTTTTTTATTAGGACCCCTTATTAGTAACGTAATTTGTTTAATTGAGAGTTATTTATTTGCTACCTTCCTTTGTAATTTGAAGAAAACGTCTCGTCATATACCTAACCTATTTACAGTAAATTCCTTAATACCATTCGAGTACAACCCCCTTTTACATAAGTGTCGAATAAATCGATTAGCGCGTTAATTACCTACCCTTTGAGTGCAAGTGAGGTGCGCGAGCGCTTTGTTTCCCTATTGATCACGCCATTACCGCGTGACCGCGTGCGAGCTGTTTACGAGTTACGTTTGATATACCCGGTGCATCGGTGCCGTCCCTTACTATTTGTTCCTTTACGCATCGTATTGAAATCTTTTGTGAGTTTAATTTACCTACCTTGTTTCTTGCGATTTAAAGTAAATAAAATGTCGGATACCGAAACCGGCAACGAGACCGTAAGGGCCGTACTTTACACGGATACAGCTGAATACCGTGAAGCTATAGGTGAACTCCGTTATATTAGTGACTGGGTTGATGATTCCCACCGAGTTCTTGAGACCTTTTCCTCCAATCGTATGCGAGCGCGTCTTTCCGACCTGCCACTTATGTGCGACAAGTTTTCCGCCGCTTGTTCCAAGCTGTTAGGTAATCTCGATCCTGCTATTTATGAACAAGAATATGTGCAAGTTAAGAACGAGATACGCGTAGTAAGGGACAAAGTAGACGACTTAAAAATTAAGTTAGACGAAATACGACCTCACCAATTTGAGACGTCCCGTACTAGCACCCCCTTCAAGGAGAATAAATCCTTGGCTATTGATAACCCGGTTAGTAAATTACCTGACCTACCTATACCTAAGTTTGATGGCCGTCCCGATAGTTGGATCAGTTTTATAGACCAGTTTGATAGCGTGGTGGACAACCAGCCTACCCTTACCCCGACTTTGAAGCTACACTATTTAGTGGGAGCCTTATCGGATGAACCTCGTCGATTAATACAACACCTCAAGATTGAGGCGGGCAATTACACCGTGGCCCGTGACCTCCTAAAACGTAGGTACCATAACCTGCGTGTTTAAGCGGATACCCACATTGCTCAAATAATGATGCTCCCTACTATAACGCCTAAACTTTCCGGGTTACGTGTGTCGTTCCTGAACCCCCTGCTTTCGACTTATCGATGCTTAGAAAGATTGGAACTTCCTGTTAAACATTGGTCGTACCTATTAGTTCACTTATGCCTTGCTAAACTGCCTTCAGAGTTAAAATCGAGATTAGAACGTCGTTATGGCGATAATCCTAATCACCTCCCTACTTTTGATCATCTTATTACCTTTCTTGAGGATGAATGTAGGCACCACGACAATGTAGGTAGTGCTTCTGTCGTTGACACTACTACCCCCCCTACTGTGAGCTCCCCTCGTTTGCCTAAACCTAACGCGCGTTCCCTACCTCCTGCGAGAGCCTTTGTTACCTTTGCGACGACATCTAAATGTCACTTTTGTAATAGTACTTCGCATTACTTACGCGAGTGTCCCGATTTTATTCGCCTTCCTACACGTCAACGTGTTACCTTTGTAAAAGAAGCCCGACTGTGCTATCGATGCCTGGATAGACACTCCATATCCCAATGCACGCGAGATTATCGCTGTCGCACGTGCCGTCGTTCCAGTCATCACACGTTACTGTGTTATGATGACTCCTCTCCTGTGAATTACGATCGCGAGCGCTCATACCGAGACGTCCCGGCCTTAGCTTACAACCAACCGCGGCAATCCCCACAAAGTCACTTAACGGACCGTGTGTCACCCCCACGTACTGAATGGCACCGTGTTCCTACCCCGCCCTCTCGTGATTCCCGTAGAGCATCACCTCCCCGTTCGGGCGGGCGATCCCCACCTGCACCCAACGGTAACCGTACTTATAATGCCCCTCTAGGTCAAAGAACCCAGGATGAACGTGCATTTCATCATAAGTACAATGAGGCCCCACAATTCTGACTAGATAGCAGCCCCCCTTCCATACCCGCTTTTACATCTTTACCTCGCAATTCTCTCGTTCTTTTACCTACGGCCTTGATTCATGTTAAAACCTCGTCTGGATATTATGTGGAAGCGCGTGCCTTATGTGACACTGGTGCTCAGGGCTGCCTTCTTACTACTGAGCTTGTTGTTGACCACATGAACTTACCTATCATTCCTTCTCCAGTTCCTGTTCGTGGAATAGGTAATGTTTAAGCAATTAATTCCCCGGGCATTGTATCCTTTTCATTTAAGCCAGTTAATTCTGCCTTACCAGAAATCTCCACCAGTGCAATAGTTGTTGATGTGATTGCTGGTACCCTCCCAGAGGTAGACTTACCTAAAAGTGTAATTACCTGTACTAAGCCCCTCCCTCTTGCTGACCCTTTATTTTACAAACCTGGTACTATAAGTGTACTTCTTGGAGCTGACGTCATTGGTCGCCTTTTAAGGTCCGAGTTGCTTGTGTCCCCTGATGGCCTTACTGCTATCTCGACGATATTTGGTTATGTCCTGTGTGGTCCTGTTTATGGAGGATTTACTGATTTGAAACCCCCCCATGACTGGAGTCTCGCTGTCCCAAATAGTTGAAAAATTCTGGAAAATCGAAGAGGCCCCCCAACCTCCAGTTGCGAACCCCTTGGATATAGATTGTAAAACCCTTTTTAAAGAAACTACCACTCGTGGAAGCGATGGTAGATTTATGGTTAGACTCCCTTTTCTTCATGATCTTCCACCTCTCGGTGATTCTAAATCCAATGCCTTACGGCGATTCTATAATCTTGAGAAGCGTTTGCAAGCCAATCCTAATTTTCGAGAGAAATACATTTCCTTTATGCGCGAGTACCTTGACCCAAACCATATGTCCCTTTCTTCATATGACTCGACCCGGGAACATTATTTTATTCCTCATCATGGAATTTTTAAGTCCGTTAGTGACAAAATACGTGTTGTGTTCGATGGTAGTAGTCCTACGTCCTCTAAAGTGTCCCTGAATCAATGTTTACATACTGGCCCTAAGCTTCAGCGAGATATTTCTCACATCCTCCTAAATTTCCGCAGGCACGAGGTAGTGTTTGTAACAGATATTCGTATGATGTTTCGTATGACTTGGGTACATCCTGATGATAGAAGGTACCAACTTGTGCTTTGGCGTGAGGATCCCTCTCAGCCACTTCTTGCCTATGAACTTAATACCAATACCTATGGTCTTCGTTCCAGTCCATTCATTGCAATTCGTGCCCTTCTTGAGCTCGCTGAACAAGAGAGACTTACCCTCCCTCGAGCTGCTGAAGTCCTTGAGAGAGATATTTATGTCGACGATTGTCTTACTGGTGCTGATACTATTGCGTCTGCCCGGGCCTTGAAAACTGAACTTATAGGAATAATGGCCTCTGGTGGTTATGAACTCCGTAAGTGGATTAGTAACAGGCCCGAGCTCCTGGAGGATATGCCCCCGGATCATTTGCAACTTCCTCATTCATTCTCAGACCCAGATAATCCTCAGACTGTCGCTATTTTAGGTGTGCAGTACAATCCTGTGAGTGACTCATTTACCTACAATTATACCTGTGATACCCGTGATGCAGTTATTACAAAACGCAAAGTTTTATCTTTGATTGCCCGTATGTATGACCCTTGTGGCTGGATATCTCCCGTCGTATTTAAGGCTAAGGAATTTATCCAACGCTTATGGATGTCAGGCTTATCCTGGGATGATCCTTTAAATGAACCCCTGTCTTTAGAGTGGACTGCATTTGTTCAGGACCTAGCGAAGGTTAGTGAAGTGGCCATTCCGCGACATATTCTTCCCAGAGGTTCCTCCTCCTTATCCCTACATGGGTTCTGTGATGCTTCTGAATTGGGATATGCTGCCGCTGTTTATTTACGTGCGGAACTTCCGTCTGGTGTTTGCTCCGTCCATCTTGTTATGGCTAAATCTAAAGTTGCCCCTGTTCGGACCCGTTTAACAATTCGCAAGTTGGAATTGTTGGGAGCTACCCTCCTCTCTAAATTACTTCATCACGTCGCTCTTTGTCTGCAAAAGTCGTCTGTGTTGACTTCAATCCATAGTTGGACGGATAGTAAAATCGTGTTGTGTTGGTTAAAAACCACTCCTCACCTCCTTCAGACTTTTGAGGCTAATCGTGTCTCCCAGATTAATAATAGTCCTACATCTAGTGAATGGAGGCACGTCCCAGGCTACATGAACCCTAGTGACTGTGCATCGAGAGGTATGTCAGTCACCCGACTGATCGACCACTCCCTTTGGTTTTCACCTTTGTAATTGACGCAGTCTCCTGACAACTGGCTCGGTATTTCGGAACCTAACCCAAGTAGTGATCTTCCTGGACTACGTTGTTTAGTAGTCTCTGCCGATGTTCCTACCCCGGATCCCTCATTCTTATTAGAGCGGTATAGTTCTTTCAACAAGCTAATAAACGTGACTTGTTACCTAAGGCGGTTTTTATTTCCTAAATCTTACTTGTCCTACCTGAGCCCTGAGGAACGGAGAGATTCCCTTTTGTTTTTAGTGAAAATCGTTCAATTTACCTCCTTTTCTGATGAACTTGATCGCTTACGGCGTGGCGATCCTATCACTAACTCCCTTAGAAAGTTGAATTTATTTCTAGATGACAGAGGCCTGATTCGAGTTGGAGGTCGATTACGAAACTCCGATCTATCCTTTGATGCGCGCCATCCCCTTCTTTTGCCTAAGAATGGTAATTTCGTGAACATCCTTATTTCACATTACCATCGCGAGAATGCTCATGCTGGTGTTAATGCAATTCTTGCCATGTTAAATAGAGAGTTTTGGATCTTGTCGGCACGCAGAGCTTATCAGCATGTGATTTTTAAATGCCTTCCCTGTTATCGTCTCAAAGCGGCTGTATCTCAACCCTTAATGGGTGACCTACCTAAAGACCGCGTCACGGCTGCTAGACCGTTTGACGGTGTAGGTACCGATTTTGCAGGACCCTTTTTTACCAAAGTCCAGGCCTATAGGAACAAAAGGTTAGTGAAAAGTTACCTGTGTGTATTTGTCTGCCTTTCTACTAAAGCCGTTCACCTTGAGGTTGTGTCGGACCTAACTACTGAAGCCTTTATTGCGGCCTTTTCCCGATTCGTGTCGCGTCGTGGTGTACCCCGCCTAATCCGATCTGATTGCGGTCGAAATTACATCGGTGCCAACAATTACCTTAAAGAGTTAGAGTGTTTCCTGTCTCAAAACCAGGCGGCTATTGGTTCTGAGCTTTCAAAGCGGAACATATCCTGGGTTTTCGATCCTCCTGTTTGCCCTCATTGGGGAGGTCTTTTTGAATCTGCGGTTAAATCGGCGAAATCGCACCTAAAACGAGTAGTAGGCGATACCCCCCTTACGTTTCTTCAAACGTTGACCACTGTTTTTGCTAAAATTGAAGCAGTTTTAAATTCACGCCCATTGTGCCCACTTTCTCCGGACCCTAATGATGTCGAAGTGTTAACTCCCGGTCATTTCTTAATTGGACAACCCTTAACTGCACTTCCGGAGTACCCTTATAAAGACGTAAAATTGCATCGCCTTACACGGTTTCAGCTAATCCAACAAATTACCCAGCACTTTTGGTCTCGCTGGCATTTAGAATACTTAAATACATTACAAATTAGAAATAAATGGACCTCTCCTTGTGATCCTCCTAAAGTGGGTGAGCTAGTACTCATAAAAGATGACAACCTTCCCCCTTTGCAGTGGCGTCGTGGACGCATTATTAATTTAAATACCCTGGCCAAGACCAAGTTGTTCGTGTGGTAGATGTTAAAACTCCTACCGGTAGCCTAAAGAGATCTTTGACGAAATTAGTTCGTCTTCCTGTCCAGTGAACTTCCTTTCCTTAGCTTCCTAACCTTGTCGTAAACACTTGACGTGTTTAGGGCGGGCGATATGTTTACTACAATATTTTGATTTGTTTGTGTGCCCTATTGATACTGCGCCGCGCGCACTCGCACGCGTCCCTGCCTAGTTTTTATTTGTTTAAAACGTACCGTGAGAACCCCGGAGCCCCTAGTTGTCACCGAGACGTCACCTATGACACACCTAGACCGACGAGAGCGCTTTCGCCGCGTGTGTATCCTGTGAAGCTCCTTACAGACATTTCGAGTGATTGTGGCCTGTGAAGTGTGTGAAGTGATACCTGAACCGTGACCGGCAAGTACCTAGCTATAAGTGCTCAGACCTGACTTATTTTCCACCTATCATTGTCGCCCTCCACGTGTAATCCACTGCCTAAACTCTCAAACAACCAGTTTCTTCATAAAAGTTCCACTGGAACTTGTGTTAGCCATGATGAAATATAAAAGTATACTTAGTTGAAGAATATAATATTTATTTTAGGTATTATATTTAACAAGTGGCATTAAATTGGTAAAGTGAAAAGTGACCCGATTAGACGACTACAAATGTCACTTCCCCAATCCAAACCCCACAAATTTTCTATTGGATTAAGATCTGGAGACCTAGACGGCCATGGTATACGAGTGAATTCATCTTCATGCTGGGTAAACCAATTCGAGACAATTCTGGCAGTATGCACTGGACAGTTATCATGAACAAAGGAGAATACTGGCACTTCTTCACGCAAGTAAACTGTTCGCAAAGTCGGTAACATTGATTCTTCCAATAAATTGACATAGTTTATAGTGTTCTGATGAGGAGAAATTTGAATAATTTCTCCGACACTTCCGGCGTCCATCCAGGCACACATGTTAGCTGAAATTTAGCCGGATAATTGGTTGGGCACAACGTGATCCTCTGTGTATCGCGTGTTATCGTAACGCCACGAAGTTAAGCGACCATGTTAAGAAGAGCGAAATGATTTCTCGTCTGTAAAGATGTCATTCGTAATAGTGTTGCATTTCCGCTCTCTGTTGGTTCGTGATTCAACGAACGCCATGATTATGTCGTCGTTTGTCTTCGAGGGTACCCTCTTTAGCATGCCGTCCGATCCAGGTTCTGACTGTGTTCTGACTTATTCTTAGCTCTGTGTTCTGCCGAATTGGCCATTATACGGTTTGTTTGTAGATATTGACTTAGATTTTTATAAAATTTCAGACTTACTAGATATGCTTGACATCTGACACACGACGTTTTTTATTTTTAAAATTATAATACATTTTCTTCGTAGTGAAAAGAGTTTGGATTATGGACTTATTTTAAATTCATATTAAGATTTATTTATCTAAAACATGTCTAGTGCAGTGATGATAAAGGTTAAACTTGCATAGATCTCTAACCCGTAATGACGCATTTTTATTCATATTTAAAACGTACTATGTGCAACATGCATGAAAACCTTACTACATTAATGAATACAAAGGAATAATCGGCAAAGTGGGTCATGATTCAATTTTGTCGACTGTACATATCACTATATACGTAAGAGCATTGTTTCAAGGTAGAATGGTGGCATAATGAAATAAAGATATATTTTGTGAAATTAAACGTGTTTTGAAAAATTCAGTATTGAAAATATTTATTTATGGGGTCAGGCATTTTAGAACAAATAAGTAGAGACGCCGCTAAGACCTGTTTTGTTCTCCGAAGTACAGTTTATCTGACAAAATTTTGCAATAGTTTCCTTATGTATTTTTATTCCGTTTTCAGACTATTTCGATGTTGGACGTGAAGATTCCTCTCAATCAACTGTTCGATCTATTCAGCCACTGCGTCGTCAACCTGCCTGAGAAGATATTCAAGCCGCCATCAGGTCATATCCCGTATTATTTACCCCTCAAATAATAGCAGGGTTATTTTAAAACGCCAATAACGATGTACGACCAACAAACAAAATTACCAAAAAAAAAGAAACATAATTTAGATAAATAAATAGATTAGTAATTTTGACTGGTAATATTGGCGTATAGGAAAGCTAAATTGTTTTTCGCGATTAGGATGTTGGGTCCCAGTCAACATGTTAAGGTTGAGCCTTGGACCTCTCGACGATATCTCGCAAATGGTAAAGCTGATAAAAAAAGTGTTGTATGAAAACCCTACCTTATTTTCATAGTCCTTTTCAACGATATCCCACACAAGGGGGTGCACTCAAAAAAATAATTCACCCCCCCCCTTTACATGTATGGGGAAGTACCCTTAAAAAGGGGTAATTTTATTTTTTTGTATTTTTAAAAATGAGATCTATATGTGAAGCATCCCCGAACCAAGTTACATGCAAATCAGTCCGTAAACGTAGAAGATATTCTGCTGTGACAGACTAGGACGGACGGACTGAACGATCTTATAAGGGTTTCTTGTCGGACTACGAAACCCTAAAAAAGGGACAGACTACAATAGTTTAGGAACGAGTTAAATAAAGATTTAAAAGAAATGACCATTATCTCTCAAATTTCAGTGAAAGCCCTCTTATTTACTAACACTCACTAGGCTTTTTCTATGTAATGATATCCTAAAAATAAATATATATATTCCTTTATTTATTCTGCAGACGGTACAAAAAAAGACGCCGGCTCTCCGAACGGGACCGAAAAAGAAAAGAAAGAGAAAGATGACGAGATGAAGCCGCAGAACTTGACTTGCTGTATACTAATGCTGGATATACTGCTGAAACAGGTAAATATAGGCTATTTCATCTTTTACTTGATTGGTGGATCCATCAACCAATCCGATGGTCCCGCCCACCGAGTACATAACCTATAGAGACAAAATGCCATTAATTTTGTTTCAGAAAAAAAATGTCAAATCTCTTGGCAATGAATGCCTCCGTTTTTTCTTATTGTCAATATCACTTATTCCAAAATAAAGGTGCTCTTTAAAAGATTTTTAGTAACGACCGCAACCGAATTATCTCTATTAATATCGATAAAAAAATACACGCTTAATTTGACAATTTTCGTATCAGTACCAAGCACTGATAAGTATCGGAGAAAAATAGCGCTTACTTCGCCTTTATTATATATTTGCACACACTTACATACACCTAATCACACACACACACACACACACACAGATACACTCACATACACGCACACACAGATACACACATACAGACACAAACTATTTTGTTTAATAAATTGTTATGTATCAAACAACTCGGGTCCGAACTGGGGGGCCGGAAGACTGTAACACAGGGTATCCTAGTACAGATTCCGCTCCCTCACTCTGGCATATTTATGCATGTATGCATGCTTTAATTAGTATCTAAGTTATGATATCAATAATATTCAGTGCCATTGTGATGGATAAATAAATAGAATTTTGATTGATTGCTTGCTTTATAGGTTACGTGCTCGATGGTTGCGCCCCACTCCCTTCGCTCTATTAACTAGGCGGGGTAGCGTTAGGGTAGAGGTAGCACGATGCGTGGGCCATTCCGTGTCGAGACCTTCCAGTAAACAGCTCATAAGTAAATTAATAAATAATTGTGAAGTGTTATTGTTCTCGATTGCTAAATACTTGTCATTTATGATTCAATTGATATATAACCGTCTTGGTGTAGTTGTTCGCACCCCGGACTACTAATAAAAGTTCGAATCTCGCAAGGGGCAAATGTTTGTGTGATGAGCATGAGCCTTTGTACCTAAGTCATGGATGTATAAACGTATATAAGTATGTCTATCCGTTATCCTAGTCGCCATAGCAAGCTTACGCTTAGTTTGGGGCTGTTAATTGGTGTGTTTGTTGAAACAATTTATTTATTATTATTATTAATTTACATTAACAAGAACACAATACTTACACTATAAAACACAAAAAAAACACAGTACCAAAAAATCGAAACTACTTAGGTAGTTACATATATGCATCGGTTACGAGATCGTTGCCCTGTGGGAAAGTGCCCAAAAGGCTGGCCACATGACTTCGCTGGATGGCCATACTAAATACTTGCAATAGTATTTCTTTCGAATGTTGTGGGTTTAATCCTAATCACATAAATGAAAGCAACGCGGCATTACAGCAGCGCTAAGAATCACTTAAAAATTCTACAGGCTTTGCCAACGCCTAGATGACCGAGTGGTTAGGCAATCGTACCGGGTACGCAGATTAATTGGTGGGTATTTTTATAAGCAACATCTAATATTATGTGTGTTCAGATGGAGTTGCAACAGCGTCGAATCAACATCCAGAACGTGAGCAGCGAGGCCACGAAGCTACTACGGCTCATGTTGAAATCCAACCAGATGAATACTATCGAACATGGTGAGTTTATACAGCGTTATCGTTTAATTGGTATTGATTTATGATTGTGGTTTTTTAGAGGTAGTACGAACGTGGCCATCCGTTCTAACTTCCCTTCCCCCCCCCCTCTTTAAATGGCAGCCTTGACCGATTCAATTGAAATTTGGTACAGATATAGTTTGAGGCCCTGCAAATGACATGGGCTACTTTTTGTCGCTATATAAAATCATCAGGGGGATAAAACTTTGTTTGGGAAATCCGACTTTTGGCGCGGGCGAAGACGCTGGGAACTGCTAGTTAGAATATTAATAATATTTGTAGTGGTAACTTCTTCTTCTTATCGTGAGCGACTTAAATTTTTTGTGCCCAGTAATTGGCGACGCGGATTGCCTTGTCGTTTGCACACATAAGGTCCTCTAGAGAGCAGGAATCAGGGCAAGCAGGACAAGACATGAGATATGACATGTCATTGTGGTAACTGCCTAACGTGTATATCTCCCTACAGCGTCGTGCCTGGCGGAAGGCGCGTGTTCGTACTGCGAAGCGGCCGCCCTGTGGCACCAGTTGGCCGTGTTGCTGGTACGAGCGCTAGTACCCGCGAGACCAAAGCCGCAGCCCGAGGTATTTTTATTTAAATCATATTTGAAAAACAATTTAAATATGGACGTTTAATAATGTAATGTCCTCCTAACCGATTTCGACTACGGCGGCCTATCTCAACAGAGGTTAGCCAACTGCGCAGGACATATTATAGTGCACAAGTGTGTGCGCAATACAAAGGTGCATTCTCTGTTCCGTCACTCTCATAATTCGGTGAGACGGCAGTCCGACATGACCGTAGAGAGATCAGGCGCAGGACCAACGGCTTAACGTGCTTTCCGAGGCACGGGGGATATTGGACGTTTAATATAATTAGCATTATTTCAAGTTGCAAAATTTTGTGAATGCTAAAATTTTAAATTAGCGCGAACTTAGCAGCAGCGCACAGAACAAGCGCTTTCACAAACAATTTTATTTAGCATGCGAAGTGAATCGGGTGCGATCAGGCGATCTCATTTTTCCGAACGTAACTAGAGCGCTAAACGAATGAATAATAGAGAACGAGATTATCTGCAATTATTTTCATATTTAGCAATGCATTTGTAATTTAATAATATGCTATCTCTCATCATCAATGAAAAATCATATTGGCATACTATCACTTGAAATTAAATTAATAAAAACTTGCAATAATTTCCAATTATAGTAAACAGTCAGCCACGTACTGTGAGCCTGATAGGGACGTGGCCTTACGTATACTTTTATTACAGCCATCCCTCGACGAACCGTGGTCAGACAAGAAAAACCAATCGGAAGACGAACGAAGCAAATCGGGTGGGACTCCAGCTACTTCAGTGGACGCGCTCATGTCTCTAGCCCATAGTGTGGCGCCAGACAAGAGTTCTGTTGGCGGGGTGTTGGTGCATATGCCTCATGTGCGTATCGTGGCCCGCGGTCCGACCCGCACCGGGCGGGGTGGGGGTGGGGGGTGGGGGGAGTTCTGTTCTGTTGGATAATAAATATGGGTTAGATAATATACGTACAGGTACTTTATGTCATAAGGTTCTTGATCATCATGAAAATTACTTCGTCATCTGAAGATGAATAGTTGTATACCTCATGACTGAGGGTCGTGATCATTATGTGAATTGAAACACACACGACGACTTTCTTGGACATAAACCACTGCATTTTGAATGCAGTGGTTTGCCATTAACTTCTTCATTTCACACCATTTTCAAAATGTCATAGACTTAAGTAAAAAATATGCAACAAATCCCTTTAAATGGAATAGGGCGGTAGATCCATAAGGCGGTATCGTGACGAGCTGGACTCTTATAAAAAAATTTGGGAGGCAGTGGCCCAAAATCGTGAAGAGTAGACAAAGGGAAGGGAGGCCTTTGCCCTGTTGTTTGGACATGACAGGCTTCTTATAATAAATTGAATGTTGCACAAAAAAGTTATAGAAAACTGCTTCTTTACATACGTAGTATACAACAAACTTGTTCCTGCTGTCTGTACGGTTACGGTCTTTTAAATTATGCAACGGATTTTATTAATTTTTTAGCAATAGAGTGATTCAAAATAAAGGTTTACAAGTAAAATACATGTGTATTGCACACATGTCAGACCGTCGTTGCTTACCATCAGGTGAGATTGCAGTAAAACGTCCGCCTATTATTGAAAAAAGTGGAAAGTTGGGCGGATCGCTTGTTAAAAGGGTTGTTGTACATTCGTCACATTTTGAAAACTCCATACATCGAAAGTAAATTCGTCACATGCAATAAAATTCTGTGTAGATAGATAATACTGGTCATAATCATCCAATATTGATTGATATTAATTGTTGACGTTCATAGGTGGCATTTTGTGTCCGAAATGAAAATAATTTTTGACTTCGACTTGTGTCATAGACTGAACAGAATAGACTTCCCCACTCCCCCCGCGCCCGTGCCCCGGCGCCTCGCTGGCGGGCGGTGGCTTGCTCGTTCTGTGTAGTCTCTCTGGATGTCCAACTCGATGTGCCGGCTGGCTTGCGCTGTGATTTGCCGGATAATCAATAACATTAACCTGTCAAACCCCGTAAGACCCGCAGGTGGGCTGATAAAGAGCTATTTTCCTAGTGCCAAAAATCAGTACTGACAAATCCGCTAGATGGCGTTGAACAACATACGCCAGATACATTTTTATTTATGAAAAAGGCTCATTTTAGCGTTGATCATGGGGCTAATTACGTAACTCTATTGCTAACAATTGATTGAAATCGCTTGAAAATAACACATTTGACAACTTCAGTTACTCTGTTAAGCTGTCCATTCACGGTCAGTTCAGTCTTAGAACCGGTAAAATATGGGCAGTTGTGGAAAATAATAATAACGTTAAGTTACCTTTTTAGTACTTATGCCTATAGCCTAGATTTTTATTACTGATATTTAAAACGTAAAATTTTGGTCGTACCTCAGACCGACTAATTAGTGTAACTAGCCGTGAATGGCCAACTTTAGCAACAAAACTTTGATTGAAATAATTTCATTCAAAGTTACATAATCCACTACCATGTCTGTACATGTAATATTACAATATTTTGTTCTTGTTCTAGGCTCAGTGATTTCGACGCAATATTTATATAACTTAGATAAATAGCGCCATTTATAAAATTAAAATAAACCAAAAGAAATTTTACTAAAAAAACCCTTATTTATTTTCTATTACGTCTGGAAACATGATACGTGAAGGTATAAAATTTTAGCGACAATGCATACGCATAAAAGATAAATAAATATTGAACAACGTCACCGTCTTGGTGTAGTCGTTCGCGCACCGGACTTCTAAACCAGGCGGTTGCGGGTTCGAATCCCACAAGGGGCAAATGTTTGTGTGATGAGCACGAGCATTTGTACCAAGTCATAGATGTTTATATGTATTTAAGTATTTCTATCCATTATCCTAGTCACCATAGCACAAGCTCACGCTTAGTTTGGGGCTAGGTAATTGGTGTGTTTGTTTAAACAATTTATTATTATTATTATTTCATAAATTGCTCTGATTTCAAAGTATGTAGCTAAAGCACTTGTGTCATGGAAATCAGAAACAACAGTGGTATTAGATATATTATTATAATAGATGTAAATCTCTCCCCAAATGTTGTCAAAGAAAAACTTTCGAGAATGTAACGCGGCTTTCAGTTTCATAAAGTATCCACAGTTATGGTTATTAAATATATGAATAGAATTTTGATTTGATTGATTTGAATCTAAAAATAAAAAGGACTTGTCCATTAATGGTTTTTTATTTGTCAATATTTCTAACCAGAATAAACTAAATATTATATGAAAGAGTTCACAAAAACTAGCATTTCCGCATAATTAATATATTTTTTAAGGCCTCCGATTTCGAGAAAAATTAAAATTATTTTTTCTCTTTGTCTGTACATAAACCGCACCTTCGCCTATATCAATTAACGCATGAAAAAAAAAATTGCCAGCAAAATTGACATTCCATTGACAGTAGTACCTATTATATAATCTGTGGTAGTACCTAGTAGTATTTATCCACCAGTGGAAAAGCAATGGTACATAGCCATACAGCCAGGAAATACAAGTGATCAATGGATTATGTCTGTTACAAAACATATTTTTTCTCAAAAATGGATGCGTTTTAAATTCTGATTTCTATGGTAACGTATTTCGTATTTTTTTAACTTAATGATAAATATCGGTTATTGGTGGTTGGTGATATCTTGGCATAAAAAACCAGCCTCCATACAAAAAGAGGACAAGTCCTTTGATTGAAATAATTTCATTCAAAGTTACATAATCCACTACCAGGGCTAATGATTGAAAATACCTAGAAATTTCCACCCTTTATGTTACTTGATTCCAATTTTTAGTCTGAATTATAGTAAAATGTATAACCGGCAAATCACAGCGTACGCCACAATTAAATTTAATTTATTACTACAAAAAATCCTTGTAGCATCTTTGTTGTAGATAAATGTCGCTTTGATTTACGATCTCCATCCTATCATTTCAACCTTGTTAAATTTAGATTGGTATTAAAAAGACATAGTTTAAAAATTGTAAATTGGTTTTTCGAATTACTAAACTATTTGATTAAAAGTTTCATATTTTTTTAGATAATTATTTATGCCAGTGGATGTTATAGTGTACGGATTGTATAAATAAATAACTGACTATTATGTTTGCATAAGTACAGTCGCAAATAAAAACGCTATTTGATTTTTTTCATTTCTATTTGTAAATTAAATTCGACTGAATTTTTAAAGTAGAAATCTTTTTATTGGTTCCGTACATTATAACCACTACGCCCGCCCGCCACCGAGACGGCCTACCTTTTCACTAGAGTACTTCGTATCTATATAATAGATGTATAGTTTGTTCATTTCATGCAACTCTCACTTATAAACGACGTCGCTACGGACCCCCCACTGACTAAACCGTCAGGTGACACGCAAGTATGTCCGTTCTATCTCTTTCTTACTCCTTGCTTCTTCACGTGTTTGTTTGTATGCCTTTTAGTGTTTAGTTGTTAGTTTTTGAGCCGCAATCAAAAATGCTAAACATTCGCTTTGACAAACCTGTAAGTATGCTTGTATATCACGAGCCAAATTTAATTAAAAAAAAAAACGTTGTATTTGGAAATGCAATTTTGGTTTCGACTTTTTTGATGTGAAGACTTCATTGAATCGTTATATTCGATTCCATGTAACTTATGGCTTTAGCAAAAACTTCTAGAATAAACTTCTAAAATAACCTTTTTAAGACGAATAAAGTATGTACATTCTTTGGATTGCATTTTCTTTATTTCAAAATGAAAGTGGTAAGTACTGATTCAATGAAGATAGTTATTTTGAATGTTAGTCCTTACGCTTTCTCCTCGAACTTGTCACTTACAAAATCGAGACTGAAAATATTTGATTAAATGTGATAATAAAACCTTATATCAGATAGTGTGTTGATAAGTATGCCAAAATACAATCATCAATAGATTGACTTTGAAAAAAATACGTTATAGCTAAAGTGACTCAACAAAATAAAATTATGTAATTGAAATAAAACATTATATTGCCAGACACCTAAATAAGAAAATTGCATTGTCATCACATATCTTAGAGTAATGTAGGTTATGTAGTTAAACGTAGGTAGAACTAAAATCAGTAGTTAGTACATCTCATTGTAAGATAATAGGCAGTAGTAAGATAATTATTTGAGTATGATAAAGTATTAATAAAAAGATAGAAACTTATACTGCAAATATTGTGATAAGTAGTCACGTATTCATTTGACTGATATTTTTTATCTATGACATCACTTTCTATTGCATTTATCGTAATAATACTGATACATAATAATTTACAATAATAGTGACATAATAGTAAAATTCAGAGCCTTTAGATTCACAGTAGTCAGAAAAAGATGCAACATTGATTAAGTTGCTTAGCTAATAATGAACACCAAGTTGTAATTATTAGAGAGACTTGAATCAGGGTTACATTTTTAATTAAATACCTATTTCAAGAATTATTAGTATTTTGTGCTGTATTTTGTAACGTACGTTCTCCTGTTGTTTTCAATATTTTGCTAGGTGAAGTATGCATGGGTAAATCAGTCATCGCATCAGTAAAAAATGTAGCCCTGTAGACCACGCCAGTGAAATTTGTGAACTTAATTTAAATACAGGAGGAAAAACGTACGTCTTAAAATAATTCTGAACCTTAAAAGACACAAAATAGTCCACAAATTCGATTGGCGCGGATCAGTTTCTCCAAACCCGATCAAAAAAGTACGTGTGTGTGGTTTGTGTGTGCGCAGATAATGACAGCGACTGTCGAGACGATCACTGAACAGCTAGACATGGCGGCAGCACTACCGCCGGCTGACCAGCCGCCGATGGCGACAGCACACACTGTGACGCTGACTGACACAGATGTCGCCACTGCCACTGCTGATGTAAGTCAATTTTAGCTTTTTTTTTCACCAACCAAATTACCGCTGCGGCGGCCAATCCCAACGGAGATCCAGGTACGTAGAAGATTTAATAGTGTACAAGTGTTTAATAGTGTGTGCAATGCACTCTCTGTTCATTCACTCCCATAGTTCGTTGAGACGGCAATCCGGCGTGAGTGAAGAGAGACTAACGTGCTTTGTAAGGGTGTTAAGTTAACATCACCAATTAATGGCTCCGAAACTGTTTCTGAGTTAGTTAAGATAGAAAATCCCAGAATAAAATACGGTCTTACTCGAGATTCGAACACAGGACTTGGGCCGTAGTTTGTTTTAGCTGAGTAACCACTGGATGTCGGTCATAATAATATCAAAAAGCAATATCGCCATTAGATTTAATTTCATTTCCATGTACTGGCTAGTATAGTCAAAAATGTCAGCTAAATGTGCAATAAATAAATTAAATGACCTGCTCTTAGAATCTCTAGCTCTCTCTTGTCTCTTAGAATTATGTTTAGCTCAGGAGCTACCAGGGTCAACCCTACGGTTCGCAAGAATAATAACTTGATTCAGATCATAATGAAAACCTTTTATGAATTTGGTATAGGTGTCTACGCCAAACCTCCTAGGCGAGAATGAGGGTATGCCAGAATCAGTAGAAGAGGATATGACCAACTTCTGGCCGACCTCTGCTGGCAAATTCCACTTCTGCATTGAGGAGTTGCCTCAGGAGTTGCAGTACATACACCAGCTACTCCAGGTTAGTATATTTTAGGGAATCCTACTTCTTGTTTTCAAAAGAAATTCTAGATGAATATCTGGTATTTGTAAATCTTATGGGTATTGTTTAGTAAAGTTAGGTTTAATTTGGTAAATTTTTTAGTCAAGCCATAGATCTCTAGTTCAGTTACAGAATTGATAATAGTCGTAGTACAAGTAGAAGTACATAAGGATCACTCCGTAAAGTTATTTAAGTAAATAGAACTCTTGCTATGAGACAATAAAATGTAAAATGAGTTTGCGGCACGCCAATAGCCTACCGCTATAAATACATAGATATTTTCCTCTCTTTCTCTCGTGTAACCTCATCTCACCTGACAGCGTAGGGTCGACAGTCGCGACAGTTGCACAATGAATTTATATCGCTTATGTTGCATCTGCATCCACTTTAAAATAACTGCAGAACACTCGTCTATTTTTTGATCTATGATCTATGTAGAACAAAAGTATTGTTTTCTGCAGGAACTCAAAAGCACATCACGTCCCGACGTTCTATATCACCTGCTCCAATGTCTCCAAGTACTGGTGTTGAGTGCTGATGCTTTGGCTGAGCACAGGGGATTCTTGATTTGGTGTCAGGAGAATCTGCTTATTGACAAGTAAGTAAGTTACTGGTCAAATGACGGACTATACAGCGACTTTTTTGTAACTTAAATGTCATTCAGTCAAAAGTCAACTGCGTGTCAGGCCACGAGGACTGTACGGTTCCTAGATGCTTTATATTTTGCAAACGTATCTCCTAATCGATAATTATTCTTGTTTTTAAAAGAACGACAGCGACAACGACACCGATTAGATAGACAAAAAAATGTTGCCACAGGTAGCATAATATGTACAGCCGGCAGTACGTCAGGTTACTATTAAAACTACGAAATCAGCTTTTATTACGTAAGAAATAAAGGTGGTCCTAAGGTCAAAGTGGAGTAGTCTGACGTGCGGCCGTGTGTACTTACAACTAGGTAGACTCCAGCTTCAGATTTTTGTATCTTTAGTGATTTTCAAGAAATTAACAGTTTCTTTATTACTTGTTAATCTTCCAGCTTGTGGAACGTTTGCAACGCGTGCCACTCTCACATCTGTTCAGTGGCAGTGCCAGTACTTTTGCACTGCGTGACTCTGTGCGGGGGTGCAGACGTGTTCTGCAACCTTGTAAGAGAACAGTTCCACCACCACGACCACCGCGTGAGGTTCACTGCCGTCGAGCGCGTCACTGTCATCATCAGGTACGTAACGTGTTATAGACAAAATATTGAAACCTTAGTGGTTTCAATCACCACCCAGAACCACCCAGTTGTTGCAAAACCTTGTTGATGTAAGCAATTTTTCATTACAGCGTTTAAAAGCACTTTGCCTCGGGCGGTGGTTTTTGCAAGTTTTTTTTTTGCATCTTTAGATTGCAGAGCTTATCACTTTAAAAAAAAATTGTGTTGTAGACACTTTGCATGATTGAACATCATATAGATCCGATTTGTTATTGTTTGAGTTTTATTTAGGGATTCAAGGTTGATTTTCGGTGACATGCAAAAAATGCTATAATCGGTTTGTTGTGATTTCAGTTGGTTTAAGTAGACAACATTACGTTGCAGTTTTTTTTTTTTTATTTACTTACCGAATAAAAAAGACAATACAAGATAACTTAAATGACAGCGACTAAAAACCACTGAGGTTTATATTTGTGCTATCATGAGCTTGTAGTTTATGAGTAGACTTAGATAGCCGTTTTAAAACGTCTGTCAGCTGTAAAGAATTTCGATTCATTTTACAATTTATGTAGAAAATATAAACTAAAATGTGTCGCATTGGATACTTTTAAGTCAGGGCTATCAATTTTTTTCTTATTTTAAAATCAGTAGCATTTTATTGTCATAGTTTTATGTGTTGTCTATGGAATCCTTCCGCATACACGGCTATATATATATATAACTCTGAGCTGTCAAATTGAACCTATTAGATTATTCAGACTATAGTAATAAGCTGGCGGAACTTCTAATTTTATTGGCACCTTTTTGGCTTGATGGTGCGACAGACTTAATAAAATCGATAAATAACTATCAATTGGGCACCATAAAATAAATGAATACCTGTATGTCTTACTAACAACCTTGGACTATTGTGTTGTCTCAAATTAAGAAATGTAAATAATTATTTAAATACTCATTATTGGGGCAGATTCATGGATGGATCGCCGATCAAAACCAGTCTGCCACTGCAGACTGCTTTGGCCACAGCATTCTGCTATCTGATCTCAAGTATGGACGACATCAACGTATACGTGGCACAACGCGCCACCCTGTATATTGGGACGGTGCACGACCATGCTATTGAGGTTTGTATTTAGAAAAACTTTAAATTTTCATATAAAAGCCTGTGTAAACTATTAAGACCAGGTAAAGGCCCTACCCATTTTCCACTTTTCACAATTTTTTCTTTTTCCACTTTTCACATTTTTTTTCAAGTTTTTACGAAAGAATTTGCACAAAATTATTTATCGTCGCATTGTCAGGTGAAACTCGAACCCACGTCCATTTGCTATCCCTGCGCATGCTCCCTCAACTGAGTTCTACGTCTAATTACTCCACGAATCTTTGTAAGTGGTTGTTGCGGTAGTGTAGTTAGTCGGTGTTTGATTTCATCTACACTTTGAGAATGTGCCTTCAAGTATCCGATGGAAATATCTTTGTAAATTTTGAATAATAGATCAGTTATTGTCAAATCAGCTTAACTTATGTACAATCATTTTATAATTTAAGCAATTTGTTTGCATGTTTTCACGAAAGTAAATTTCGCACACAAAAATTGTAAGACCGTGTCATCTGGTGGGACTGCAATCTGTGGATATGGTTGATCTAAGAGATCTGATTCAGACTTACAACTTTCGTATCCCAGCTCCTACTCTTCTGCCTGGAGACCCAGTTCGACCTGGTCATAGTGGACCGTCCGATGGTGCTGCAAGCGGTGTACCAGCTGCACAACACGCTGAGCGACCGGCGCATCCTCACGTGGGAGTTTTTCCTCAACCGGTTCGAGGCGCTGCTGCTGGAGGCGCAGATCAACTCCAACAAGACCACCGACTTCACCAACCTGAGGGGTGAGTGTGGCTGTTGTGTCGCTCTTATCTTCTCTGAAATAGGGGCTAGTTTAGGCAAGTGGCCCTGGATAAGTGTGTCAGTGTGAGAGTCGCTTTTATCTACTTAGGAATAGGTTTTAAATTGACATGAAAATTGGCGCGGCTGCTCGAGGCGCAGATCAACTCGAATAAAAACACTGACTTTACCAACTTACGAGGTGAGTATGCCAGTCATAGTCAGTCTCAACATTATTACTTATTATAAGCCGAACATACACTGCTCAACATAGCCCCATAGATTTACTAAGTGACCTGTTACAAGAGGCCTGCATTTAGTGCGACGATCCTGCGACCTTGCGATTCAGTCTGCGAGTCGCCTTTATCTACTCGGAAATAGGAGCTAGATTGTCGTCTCGTGACAACTGAATTTGCTGCGCGCCTCGGGCGTAATTTTAATAATAGATTCCTTTATCCTAGTGTTTAACAAATTATAATAACATATACCTATAAATATATATATTAGTATAACAAATCATATATATCAAAAACACATATTTTTTAACGAAACAAAATTTTAAAAATTATCAAGATGTTTATTTAGAAATATTTCCCCGTGTGATATGATTTTATTTGTTTTACATTATCGTTTTTTTTTTTGTGCAGGTTGACTGTTTTGGTGTTTATATGGTTGTGAGTATTAATTTTTAGTTTCGTTTTTAATGCCTTTTCATTGCTTTGTTTTTATTAAACTCGAAACTGTATTCTTATTTAGTCACTGGTTTGATTTTATAAACAAGATTACGCTGGCACTACGAGTATTACTGTTACGCTTTTTTGTATCAATAAGGTATTATTGTTTACCTTACTTGTTTACTTTCTATGTTTTATCTACACCACGATGAAAATACTCGTACACACCATGTTTGAGAGTTTAGGCAGTGGATTTCACGTGGAGGGCGACAATGATAGGTGGAAAATTAGTCAGATCTGAGCACTTATAGCTAGGTACTTGCCACATCAGCTTTCAGGGGTTCAGGTATCACTACACAGGCCACAATCACTCGAAATGTCTGTAAGGAGCTTCACAGGATACACACGCGGCGAAAGCGCTCTGGTCAGTCTAGTACATGAG
The DNA here is from genome assembly GCA_949316185.1 of Pyrausta nigrata. Classification (NCBI taxonomy): domain Eukaryota; kingdom Metazoa; phylum Arthropoda; class Insecta; order Lepidoptera; family Crambidae; genus Pyrausta; species Pyrausta nigrata. Next base: position 12,714,230 of record OX438957.1, on the reverse strand, counting down.
TCATAGGGAACGTCTCGATGTCGACTCGATCTTCGGGGTTCTCACGGTACGTTTTAAACAAATAAAAATAAGGCAGGTATGCGTGTGAGTGTGCGCGGCGTAGTATCAATAGGGTACACAAACAAATCAAAATATTGTAGTAAACACACCAAAAAATAAAAGAATTGATTTTGACAGCACTCCACTTTGTTCACTGTTCTTTTGGCTCACTGAAAAATCACTATATCAAAATATAACCATAAAGCACCTAGTCTAGTAAAAATTAAGTTAACGTAACCTCATTACCCTGGTACCCAGAGCTTTACCCAGCGTTACCGGCTTAACTTTACACCATTAATTGCATTTGAATGCACAATTACTTAATCTATGGTCTCCTAAAAACTCCGTATGCTGCATTCAGCGTCACGCAATACGCTGCGTCACAATGGTTTTCTATGGTGAACCTGTTGTGGTCTCTTTTACACACTGACGTTAGACGCCACGTATAGTTGAAATAGTAGAACGATAAAGTCGATTGTAACTTCTTATCATTGTCAACAGAATTGGTTAGCAGCGAGAGTTCAGAATGGTTTCTTTACAAAGTGCGTCGAGCTCACGAAGCTCTCAGCGTGTCCGCTCGAGAGACCAACGTTAACACGCTGAGTGCTTCCTTCGGGACTAAGTGGCCTTACAAGAGGACCATATCCGCACCCGCTACGATGCCGCCACACCCAGATACCAGGCACGGTAAGTTATAAATAAATATTGGACAACATCACCTACGTACAGTCGACCAAATTGAAACATGACCCACCTTTTTCTACTGTCATTCTATACAAGTAAGTTGAAATTCGCTTGAACATACATTTCCTAGAAACGAACGTGTCATCATTTTATTAGACACTGACAGTCACTGACAAGGCAATGGTCGCTATCTGTACGAATAAGTTTGTATGAAAATCGGCGAGAACTTCATTTCATGTGGGTAAGGGTTGCAATGCAACACACAAGTAGGTAGGTAGATATTCGGGATTCGGCACGGCCGGGCGCCAAGTCTGTATTGGGAACCAGTTTCTTTTATAAAAGTTCCACTGGAACTTGTGTTTGCCATGATGAAATAAAACAGTATACTTAGTTAAAGAAAATAATATTTTTTTAAAGTATATATTTAACAAGTGGCATTAAATTGGTAAAGTGAAAAGTAACCCGATTAGACGACAAATGTCACTTCCCCAATCCAAACACCACAAATTTTCATCTGGGGACCTAGACGGCCATGGAATAAGAGTGAATGCATCTTCATGCTAAGTAAACCAATTCGAGACAATTCTGGCAGTATGCACTGGACAGTTATCATGAACAAAGGAGACTACTGGCACTTCTTCACGCAAGTAAACTGTTCGCAAAGTCGGTAACATTGATTCTTCCATTAAATTGACATAGTTTATAGCGTTATGACGAGGAGAAATTTGAACAAGTTTTCCGACACTTCCGGCATCCATCCAGGCACACATGTTAGCTGAAATTCAGCTGGATAATTGGTTGGGCACAACGTGATCCTCTGTGTATCGCGTGTTATCGTAACGCCACGAAGTTAAGCGACCATGTTGAGACGAGCGAAATGATTTCTCGTCTGTAAATATGTTATTCGTAATAGTGTTGCATTTCCGTTCTCTTCCGTTCCGTTCTTGATTCGACGAACGCCATGATTATGTCGTCGTCTTGTCTTCGAGGGTACCCTCTTTAGCATGCCGGCTGATCCAGGTTCTGACTGTGTTCCGACTTATTCTTAGCTGTTTGTTCTGCCAAATTGGCCATTATAAGATTTGTTTGTAGATATTGACTTAGGTTTTTATAAAATTTCTGACTTACTAGTAGGTATACTTGACATTTGACACACGACGTTTTTTATTTTTTAAATTATAATACATTTTTCTTCGTAGTGAAAAGAGTTTGGATTATGGACTTATTTTAAATTCATATTAAGACTGGTTTATCTAAAACATGTCTAGTGCAGTGATAATAAAGGTTAAACTTGCATAAATCTCTGACCCGTTATGACGCATTTTTATTCATATTTAAAACGTACTATGTGCAACATGCATGACAGCGAAGAAAACCTTACTACATTAATGAATACAAAGGAATAATCGGCAAAGTGGGTCATGATTCAATTTTGTCGACTGTACATTGTTCTGATCCTAAAGTAAATAGCTAAAACACCTGTGTTATGGAAATGAGAAACAACGGTGTACACCACAACATTAAGTGTTGTGGTGTACACCGTTGTTTTTGATTTCCCCAGATAATATAGACATGGGTTTGTATATTTTGACGGCGCCATTTTCCAATACAAATCTGGTTCTATTGAATGTCAAATAATGACTTTTTAAATTCAGTTGTCTTTGTGCATAATTGTGTTTGATAACAAATCATCATTTGAGGGTAGAATACCATCAATATACATTACAGTTAGTTATTAGCCCGAAAAAATGACTCATTTGCCGGCTACGGTAAGGCACGTATTAGTAAAAGATTACCGTTAGATGATTTTAAAGCTATTTAGTTAATTAATTAGTGCGGGCCCTTAGCCGCTTGATTGGGCATTGTGCGTATGGGGATCCATACGCAAAGCTTGAAGCAGATGGCGCTAGCATAGATACGGCTATGTCAAACATTTTGCTATTGTTTATGTCGGGCTTTTTCGTATCTAAGTTTCAGTTTTTTGTGACTATCTAATATTATTTCATCATAATGTATTCGTCAATGAAGTTATCTGAACTAAAAGACGAACTTCGGAAACGAGAATCAAAAGTATCTGGTAAAAAAGCTGATCTTATTGCGAGGTAAACATTTGGGTGTTAATCCAGTTTTATTACTGTAAATGTTACATTTAATTGGTTGTTGAAATAGTTTTTTTGTATTTGTGTTACAAATTAACTACATAACAAGGTTTTTAATAAATATTACTAAAATAATAAAACACGTACATGTTTGTTTTTTAGGTTAGAATTCTACGATCGGAACCGCAATGATACCGGGAATTTTGGTGTCGTAGCTTCACAATCTAGTTATGCGATGAATGTTCCCGATCCAGAAGCTTATCATGATGTAAATAGTTTCAGTAAACTATCTAAAATTAATTAATGTTCTTCTTATAGCTGTTTCCCACTTCTTTTTTAAAACTGGGTCTTTTGGAAATAAATGAACACCATTATTGTAACAACCTGGCACAGCACATAACGGCATAATGCTTTCGTAGATTAAGAACACAAAAAAAAAATACATAAAAAAACACAACTTCTGTACTGGAATGACAGATAGTTTTGGCCGCATCAACAATGCGCCACCTACAGGGAGAATTTGGCAGTGTGGATCCCCATTGTGTGTGTATCCCTCTACGCCAACCAACACAGGTCCCCCAAAAAACTAGTAGTTTTCCTAGGCTGCCACAGGCTTCCAGAAGTGATGCTGGTAGTGAAGAATAGCTTCCCGTTGTTATTTTATTTGAAATAGGTTTGCTCATTAGTCAAGACTAAGCCAGACGCAGTGTAGACAGAGTCGACGGTGGAGCGAGCTCACCCGGATGGTTCTGGCACTCCCACTCAACTCACCAACGAAACATAGTAAGCAAGCTTGGCGCTGGGGTCCGGTGGGAGGGTGGAATTACCAGGCGGCACCTAACGGAGCCTACCACCATTGATAGGATCGTTCAGCCGCCATCACAAACTAGAGTTTGTGATGTCATTGTCCGAGGCAGGCCTGTGTAACTCCCCGCGTAGGTAGCAAACACGTACCTACGCGGTGACTCACCGTGGTGGGCTAATTAACTTGGACGTTAGTTGTGAACTAGCATCGCCACGCACGCGCGTTTTATTCACCGGCGGCACGTGGCACTACGTTGCTAACTTGACGAGCATGAATAAAGTGCTTGAAAGTTGCGATAGATAGAGATCACTAAATAGGTTTAGTGTATTATGGATCCAGAGTTATAAGAATGAAATTATCCTGCAATGGATTTCTGGAGGTGTCTAAACGAAAATGTGCTTGACTCTGAGGCGAACTAAATTACACCATATCGTTAACTACATTGATTAGGTATTTCTTTGAATTTCATTGCAAAGTCAAACTTCTGTACGGAGCACTAGTACTATCCTGTGCCCGGGGTGGACCACTAGTACTATTCTGTGCCCGGGGTGGACCACTAGGAGGTAGATCCACCTCAAAACTGCACCGATCATGCAGATCCTCAACCTCAGTTCTCCTTACAGCAGAACGAGAGAAGGTCTACTCGCGCCAGTACTCCGCGCCGCTGCTCAAGCGGAAGACGTCCAGATTCGGCCTGGGACAGCTACTCGCCACACCGCAGCCGCTGGCGCCGCAGCGGTCTAACAATACGCATGGTAATTATAAGAACCTTCATATACTCGATTAAAAAATGTACAGTTAGAAAATCACCAAAAACTTTTAATTTACATGCTAATGTGTAATTACATTCTGTTTCTGATGAGGATGCTAGATATTTAGTTGCTAGTTGACATTGAATAAGAAAAACATAAAAAGACGCAAAAACATTTCTCTAGTATTACTCAAACTTAAGTTAAACGACTTTTTACGTTTTTGGTATCCAAGGTAGACTAATAATGCAATAACTAGCATCCCCATCGGAAACAGAATCTAATTGCACTAACAAAGTTTTTGTGATATTTTGCTAAATGTATTTTTTTACACAAGTCCAAACGTTAGATTTATTATTTTTAAAACTTTTTTTCTATAGCAATAGTAAATAAAGGTTTACTCCCTAAGTCTAAAATTGAACCCTGTATGTATATTTCATAATTATTTTTATAACTAAAGCAATTATTTTGCAAGTTTTTAAGAAATTAAATAAAATTTCGCTCACAAAAAGAATTAAGTTAAGATTTCATCTTGCCCATACGGGTACATTCCCCAAGTATTGATGAAATCGAACGCCGGCTCACTGGCGTAGCAAGCACTTACAAAAATTCGTCGACTGACTAACGTCCTCCGTAGCTCAGTTGGTAAGAGCACTCGCCCGGATAGCTTAGGGACGTGGGTTCGTGTCCCACCGGATGACACAGTCGATTAATTTTTGTGAGCGAAATTTTATTTAATTTTGCCAAATTTAAGTTATAAACAAAGTTTCAGCGATGTACATATTTTGCCGCCATACCATATATATTATTTAGTATATTCCTTTACCTGTGTTAATACTAAGGATTTTGATATAATCTGTAATAAAGAGTTATTTAATTGAAATTTTTAGTGTTTTCTTTATTCACAGACGGTTTCCATTCACTGTCCGGACGTTCGACGGAAGACACACTGACAACTGTGTTACCGAAAGCAGTGGATCTCGAGGAAGCTGACAGAGAGACCACCAACTTGCTGGTGTTTCTTCTAATGCAGTTCTTGTCCAGGTAATTTAGGTTTTTCTCTTATTTGTACAGTCGACCAAGAAAGTGGTCTACCAGTTTTGTCAAATTTTCATGTGAAAGTAAAATAGCGATTAGTTTGAACTCACTCAGTGACTTATTTGCAGAGAGATGCACATGACTTACGAGGGTCAAACTGAAAGTTCTTAGAAAATCAAAAACTGATTACATTAGCCAGTTATTAGTTTTATTATATCTTTTCAAAATATTGTCCATTGACGTCAATACACCGCTGCATGCGATGGAACCACTGGGAAAAGCACTTTGCCCACTCGTCCTTAGGGGTCTCTTCAATGGCATCGCGATACGCAGCCACCGCTTCTTCAGCATTCATAAACCGCTTTCCTTTAAATTTTTCTTTAATTTTTGGAAATAAATAAAAATCACAAGGCGCGAGGTCGGGGCTATACGGCGGGTGACCCAGTAATTCAACGTTTGATGTCGCCAAATAGTCGATCGTTCGCTTGGCGGTGTGCGACGAGGCGTTGTCGTGGTGAAGGAGGATCCTACTGCGAGGTCGTTTCTCTCGAACTTTTTCCAAGACAAGTGGCAAACAATTGGTAGTGTACCATTCTGCAGAAACTGTTTTTTGATCCTCTAACACAATTGTTGCGAAATGACCTATCCTTCCAAAGAACGAGGCCACCATTTTTTTTCCCGCACTTCGATCTCTCTTCACTTTAGTTGGCAACTCCTCGAAAGGAAACACCCACTGAGCAGATTGTCTTTTGGTTTCAGGATCATAACAGTAAATCCAGCTTTCGTCACCTGTTAGTATGTCGAACACAGCATTTGAGTCACCTCCGTTAAATCTTTCAATCATTTTACGGCACCAATCCACACGATGGAGTTTTTGAGCCTTAGTCAAATTATGAGGTATCCACCGGGCGCAAAGCTTCCTGACCGCTAAATGTTCGTGGAGGATTTTGTGCACTTGACTCATACCGATGCCTAAGCTTGTCCGAATCTGCTGATAGGTCACTCTTTTGTCAGTCTCTATCATACGCCGCACAACACAGATGTTATTTTCAGTCGTCGCCGTAGAAGGCCGTCCCTCACGTACATCATCAGTGAGATTAGTGCGACCACGTTTAAACTCATTAAACCAGTTGTAAACAGTCGCACGAGATGGGGCTTCATCGTGAAAGGCCAATCGTAGTCTATCATAACTTTCTTGTTGACTTAAATGACATCGAAAGTCATAAAAAATCATTGCACGAAAATTTTCTCGTGTTAAATTCATTTTGACGTGACACAGACAATTTTCAATTTGCCGCCAAGTCGTAAAACAAATGACAAATGAATGAAATATATACTCAGTAATATTGGCAAAGAGTTCTATTTTCAAATTTTAGAATATTTTTTTTATTATATTGTTTATAAGTGGCCAGTTCTAAGAACTTTCAGTTTGACCCTCGTATTATTATTAAAATTAGTAGTAGCTGTCAGATTTTTTTTATTCGAAATGGATTTGCTCTTGCCTCTAGACTAAGCCAAAGAGTCGAACGTGAAGCGAGCTCACCCAGAAGAAGCCTGTTCACTCTAGACTTTGAAGGTCTTTGGGAAGAATATTGTTGCATGGAAAAATGCCCTTTTGCTCTATAACGCGCAAACGATTTTAAACCTTAGGATGATAGACCATTTTCTTGGCCGACTGTACCTGTGCCGCCATTAAACTGCTTAGCTTAGCAGTTTGGTAATTGTTGTCTTTTTTTCAGCCGTTTAACTTATTACAAACTAGCGGTTGCCCGCGACTTCTGTCCGCAAATGTCGAATTTCCCATACAAACTTCCATTTTCACCCCCTTAGAGGTTGAGTTTCCAAAAATACTGAAATACGTCATTCTTTGTCAAAACTGACGGAGTATCATACAACCCCCCCCCCCCCCCTCCCTTTATACTCTAAGGGGATAAATTTCCAAAAACCTTTCTTAGTGCACCCCTTACCCTCATAAGGAACCTATGTGCCAAATTTCTTTCTAGACCCAGCGGATTGGGCTGTGCGTTGATATGTCATTCAGTCATTAAGGCAGTTTCATTTTTATATATTTAGATGTATTTTTAAAAACCTACTTTAAATACCATTTACCAATTATATATCAACCTCTGCAGCTGATCATTCCTTTTGTGATTTCGATCTTGGTCCTATAGTAAAAGTTTTTTTATTATAGCAGCAGCATCACCTCCCCCCCCCCTTCCCAAAGGAATAGAGTTAACAAAATAATAACCTTGAATTTTTTCTTAGGTCAGACCAAGCTTACCCCACCGAAGAAAAAGCAACCGCCAAGACGCAGGAACTAGTGCTGAAGCATCTCTTTCTCCTGCTCGGATACAACTGCGTCGAAAAGTTTTTCCATGTCTCGCCGTTCACGTTGAGGTGAGGATTTGAAAGAATGCAGTGGACAACACATCGACCTACCCTGATCTGTCAAATTTCCGCACCCATATTTCAACCTTAATATTGGTAACATAGAGTTCCATATCATTTGAGATATCTTGACAGATTTGGGTAAGTTGATGCGTGGCCCACTGTGCAAGAGTCTTGTTTGGATCTTGGGCTCGGTATTTCAATGGCTCAATTCAGTAAAGGAAAGCATTGTCTTTTTTTCAAAAAAAAAATTTTTACTATACTGACAGATTACAATCCATACATACTTACTTACTTACTTACTCATTTGGAGCAGTCTTGGTCTCCAACACAAGAGAAAGCCATCTTATCCGCCTCTCGCCAGTCCGCAACGTGTGGATCTGACACGATGACGTCCAGTAGTATCGAGGCGGCGGTTACGAGGTATTCCGAGATACGCTGCTTTGGCGTTGCGATCGTCCCCCATTCGATGGCCCATCCAACGGAGTCTCTGGGCTTTGGCTTCCAAGATGTTGGGTTTGGCGAACAACTCCTCAATCTCTTGGTTTTTCCGGACCCTGCAGCTGCCATCTCCTCTCTGAGTTGCACCCAGAATCTTCCTAATAATCTTCCTCTCCGCGACCAAAAGCTTCGTCTTCCTTGAGGGTTAGTGACCAAACCTTACTGCCATACATCAAGATAGGTCTTATGACAGTTTTGTATATCCGTATCTTGATTCTGCTGCTTAGAATAACAATCCATACATACATACATACATATAATATTATGGTTATTCTTATGACGAAAGTTATTCATAAATAGTATACACAACATGATAGTTTTATAGCGATAGACATTTTGAAGTCATTGCTTCGAGATTGATGAATTACAGTTTCGAAGCATTTACTCTAAATAATAGAATCAAAAGGCAATGGTTTCATTTATTTAAACAATTGACGGACTTAATGCCTTAGCATTCTCTGCCAATCAAACGCGTAGAAATGCAGAAAGTTAACGAGTAGCGAGACATAAATAAAGATAATTAAGGCAAGACAATCTTCCACAAAACGTTTTGATTATATTAAAGGCTCGTATTCCTATGAAAAAAATCCTTCAAGTTTCCCAAAGTTTTCTGATACATACGAAAAAAAGAAAATACGTTTATAAATAAAAACTACTTGATTTCACACCATTTTAGGCTAACTGCGTGGTCTAGTCTGCATCGAGTTAGGTCTAACTTGAAACTTATATTCGCAGGAAATCGTCAATCTTTAACGCGTTCATGGCCAACCTTCCCCAAGTGTTGGATCAAAACCACATCATGGGCGCCAGTATAGCTGAACCGACATTACTACTTCTACAGGTGAGTATCAGCTTTTCTATTAGTGTTTTGCGTATGTACTACCCGTTCAGTTCAAGTTGACCGCTACCTACCTTCCCCGTACCACAGAATAAGTACTAGTACTTCGTACAGAAGTATGACTTAGCAATTATATTCAAAGAAATGTCTACTCAATGTCGTCAACAATATGGCGTAATTTAGTTCGCCTCAGAGTCAAGCACATTTTCGTGTAGACACCTATAAAAATCCATTGCAAGATAATTTCATACTTATTGCTTTGGAATATGATTCATAATACACTAAACCTATTCAGTGACGTAATATCACGCGATGCGATAGGGTTGACTGCTACGAGAAGCTTCTAACGCCATCTAGCGCCTCTTTCTAGTACTTTATTCATTCTCGTCCAGCCAGCAACGTAGCCGCGCGGCCGCCGGTGAAAAAAACGCGCGAGCGTGTCGCTGGCCGGTAGCGACACGCAACTTGTTTTAGCCCCTAAGTAAGGGTCGCCGCGCGTAGGTACGTTTTTGCTACCTACGCGGGGAGATACACAGGCCTGCCCATACCGCGCCTCGCCAGTACGGTTAGCAAAGTCAACAGTCTGTAGGGCCTATAAATCTATTGTGTGTTTGTGACATATAACGCGATTTATTTCAATACTTAGCCCATTCTCAATTCTTATTAGAAGAGATTTTTATAACGAAACAAAAATATAGACGTGTACCTACTGCATCTGTCTGATAAGAGCTTGTCTGTATGAGTATGATGTTGAGATAGATAGATAGTATTCGACTTTAAAAATCCGTATAGATACAGATAAATTCGTATTTATGTATGGCGACGCTGCTTAAGCTTACCGTACCGTACAGAGCGGGTCTGTGGTGAGGTGCGGTATAGGAAAGTGGGATGGGAGGTAACGGCCAACTTTAAATGAACGCGTACCATTTAAAGTTGGCCGTTACCTCCCTTCCCACTTTCCCATACCGCACCTCACCGCAGACCCGCTCTGTACGGTACGGTTAGCTTAAGCAGTATTACATTTTGATGCTGGTGCAACCGTCATGTTTTTTTTTAAATTGCAAACATAACAAAAAGAAGACATTAATAAAAATAGGTCTTTTTTCGTTTTTCTATTACTTTATCGCTACGAAATAGTTGTATAGTTAGGTCGGGAAAATATAACAATATGCGATATAATTTTTTTGCTTGGTATGGTGGTTCTCGCTACTGACTACAAAACCAGCGGTTGCGCGTTCTAATCCTGCAAAGTGCAGATTTGATGTTCAAAAAATATATATTATAAGCAGAGCCACTCGGCTATACGTAGCTTATAACCCGGGTCGTCAAGATTATAATTTAAACTAGAATTTTTCGATATCGGTCCTTCAAAAAAGGCATATCTATATTATCCCAGCATTGTCAAAGTATTTCAAATCAACCTACCTACTCCGATCCCTGATTATAAGTATGTATGTCCGTTATCTGAGTCACCATTGCACAAGCTCACGCTTAGTTTAGGGCTAGGTAATTGGTGTGATTGTTAGAACAATTTATATGTTTTGCAGTACTGTAGGTGTGATTTTTGGAACAATTAATTTATTGTTGCAGTACTGCAGTGGCGGTACTTATGGAGCAACTAGTTCTCCGGCGCACACGCACTCTTTAGCGGCATTAGAACCGCACGTACGACGCCATTGGCTGATGGCTTTACTTGTCATCTTATACAAGGTATGTTTACATAGTTAGACGATAGACCAGGGCCCTATTGCAGAAAGCATACATGTCTTGTATGTAATACGAGTGTATAACCGTAGTAACGCCAATTTCTACTATGGGTAACTACATATATTACCATGGTCATAAACTTGTATTACAAGGCTTGTACGCTTTCTGAAACACGGCCCTGTTTGCTAGCACATAAAATAAATTAAAATCACCCCTATTACAGAATTTCACTTGATAATGCAACAGTGTTATCTTTTTTTATTGGTTCACTAATGGAATGTATTATACATACATGTTCTAGTTACAACAAATATAAATAACGAATCGTACATACTAACATGTACCCTGAAAATATAACACTCCTTTTTCGTGTAAATAATAAAATACGTTATTTCTAAAAATAGTCCACACATAGTGCAAATATTTAAAGAAGTAACCTTTATTTGTTTTTTTACGTTTACGCGAATTGTTGAACTGAACAGGGAGAATAAGGTAATAATACCTTAGTCTCCCTGTGACCACGAACGCTGTAAAGTGTTCGAAACGTCAGGTTTTAAATAAAATGTAAATAAATCGCGAAGTAATCCGTAAAATTGTGTTTTAATGAGAAGTAACCTTATTAGGGTTCCGTAACCAGAGGGTAAAAACAGGACCCTAGTACTAAGACTCTACTGTCAGTCTGTCACTAGGATGTATCTCAAAAAGCGTGAAAGCTAGACAGTTGCAAATGTTCATAGATATTTTTTGTAAATACAAAAAAGTAACAAAATATATCTAAGTGCGGCCCTCTATACAACAAATGTGTTTATCCGTTTTTGAAACTAAAACGTTTTCATTGTGTCTGAAGTTGTATGGTCGGTTTTTAATACTAGTATGCCAAGACGGCACTAAAATAATTTCTATGAATTGGTTATGTGTTTGCAGTAATTAATTTGGCAGTGACAGCACTAGTATTCTTATTGATATGTCTAGGGCATTATTCGCCTTGCACGAGGCAAGGCTTCAAAAATTGAGTTAGACTCATTTGAGTGTTCCCCTCCACGGAAATCTTTAGTAAAAGGCGAAAGATTTATGCGTTTTGAAGGGAAACCAGAGTAACGACATAAGGTTGCCGAGGGGCTTTATTGGTCACGAAAAACTGAAGGTGAACCGCGAGCTAGTAGGCTGGCAGCGCCATCTAGTGAGAACGAAGGCAAATGTTAATGTAGATGTTTTCGTCACGTTGTGTGGTGGTACCACTTGACATAAATAAATATTGATGCCGTATTTTGCACTGTTGTATTATGTTACTATGAATGTAATCCGATTAAAAAATAAACATAAACAAAGTGTTATTGAGATAACGCAAAACTTCCCGGCTCTAATGCAACAGCTTTTAGTATAGGACCAACATCGAAATCTAAAAAAAACAAGTTCGGCATACAAATTGCTGACAATAGCAATTATCAGAGGTTTAGTATATGGAAGCAAAATTCTTTTTTGCGATTTCGTTGTTGGTGCCATGGATAAAAATGTTGTATTTAGGCATCAGAATCGGTCTCTAAAGGGTTTTGCGTTATTTCAATAACACCTTGTATTGTGATGATCGTAGAACAACGATGGTATTAACAATAAGGTTAGGCACTATGAAGTATATTTATATAACACGATTTTTGCTATTACCTGTTTAAATACATGACTGTTTGATGCCAAAATAAATGAAAAAAAAACAAACATGAAAATCGGTTTTACAATATCAAAATACTTAATAATAGACAATTTTTTTTTCCTTTTTTGAATACAGAACCATGGAATATGAATACCTATGTAGAACGAGTCTCTGATATTATTATGATTGTAGTTCTTAAAATCTGATTTAGCGGCGAATGCTGACTCGCTGTTTTAATCAATAAACGAGCAGTTTTTAATATGTATTCATTATAATGTTATGTTTATAACAAACGTAATAAACGTCATGATAGATTGAATCAATCACTGTGTCGGTCAGTTTTTACGTGACATCAAGAGATTATTTTCAATTAGTCTTTGTAAGAAATGATATCTAATTTCATTGCTATAACATTAGGTTTAAAGATTATTTATTTCTCAATATTTAAAAACATAGTGTCAGACTTGAGAACAGAAAAAACAATAAATTATTTACATTTACATCGTTCGCACGCATCTTAAAAAAAGCATCGTATCAAATTATATGCTCCGAATGACAATAAAAATGTAGAGTATATTTATAAAGAAAGTCATCATCATATCAGCCTATTGCAGTACTTACATATAAATATTGATATTATTTTTTACATTTTAATTAATAAAAAGTTTTGGAAAGGATAACTAAAATTGTATGATTCAATACCACGTTTCAGTATCACTACAGCAACGGCCCAGTGTGCAGCCAAGTGGTCTCACTGGTTCGGATAGTGCTTCACACAGTGGAGGCCCAACACCACCAGTGCAAGCGCATCCCGCCCATGATTGTCATGCCGCATGTACCGCGACCGAGAGGTAATCTTATCGTTATTCATCATCATTATTAGCTGCAGAACATTTACTGCTGTACACAGGCCTTCACCATAGATTTTCAAAGTTACCCGTTACAAGCACTTGTATACAGGGTCCTACTCCCGAGCTCAATCAAATCGAAATTAGAATCGAGCCGAGATCGACCTAAAACGACGATCCGTTAAACGATAGCTCAAACTCGATGTCGATGGCGTCGGTGGTAAGGATGACCACAACTCGATTGATGCTATAATCGATTTGCAGAGGACCAAACACGAACATTGAATACGAAAAAAGTCCCAGCTTAAAAAACTTGATATTGACGCTAATAAAACCAAGAGTAGGCACAAATCGTATTCATACGGATTCGCCTAGCTTACAGTCTTGTTCTTTGAAAGATGGAACGGATAGGAGTAGCATTCGCATTATTTATTGATGTATCCAACCTAATGACCTATTAGGGAATATTAATAATAGGATATTTAATAGATTGATTGATTTCTGTACTGATGAGTTTTTTCCACACAGATCTAAGCCAGCCATCGCTCAAGACGGAACTAGAAGCGGCTACCACAGTAGCGGCGGGCAGCAGTTGTAGCCCACTAGCCGCACTGGACCGGAAGCCAAAGCTGGCACACAAGTCACCAGCACACATGCACACGCACTGGGAGGAGCCAACCAAGGCTACCAAGTGAGTAGCACACAATAAATAAAAGCACAAATACAGATGGACCACTCCGCGAAGTTATTAATGTAAATAGCGACACTAGCCACGACACAATAAATTGCAAATTGGGATCGCGGCACGCCAATACCCTACCCCTATAAGCACCTAGATATTATAGAGGCCTGTTTACCCTTTGTGCACGGAAATGCAATGAAAAATAATGTGCCATACATGTTTGATTTTCAATCTTACAAGTAGAACCTTACAAGTGTTTCATTTTACAAACTGTAGATTTCTTTAATAAACGTAATTTACATGTACTTTAAATATATAATTGCACTTGAAAAAATGACCACCAGAGGCGGGAATCGAACTCGCGGTCCTCGCATACCGGGCGATTGCCTAACCTCTCGGCCACCCTGGCGTTGGCAGAGCCTGTCGAAATTTTTAAGTGCTTCTTAACGCTTAACGAAAATTAGGTCGCATTCGCTAATAGAATGTCATACGAGTGATTCAAAAATAGAGCTCCTGAGACGTATACTTACAATAACTCTTTTTAAAGGTACCAGCAGTGGAGTCTAGAGCAAGAGTCGTCGGAAAGCGAACTGATCGCCATTCCGGAGACAAGTGACAAGTCGGACACCACGGTCCATGGCAGCACAGCACCGGTAATTATTACGTGACTATTATTTAAATGAATATTATATAATATAACAACATCACATACATTGCTCAGATCACAAAGTAAGTTGCTTTATGCACTTGTGTTATATAAAACCTTTTTGGGCACACATGTAACAATATCATTACACTGTAAATGTATTCAAAACGGCTGTGCCAAATATAAATAATTTCATTTTATAACTACAGTTTGAACATGTATTGTCCAGTGCACTACCTTTTAACTATATTTCATCTCAATAGGATAAGTAAGTCTAGAGGCATACGATGACCTCTCTTCACCATATGACATAGTACAAATAAGGTCATGATTACTGAATGACGGTGAGAGTTTAAGTCATTTTGTATCATCGAGTGTACGCAGACGAAGTCAGGGGACCAGTTAGTATCCTTATAAGCTCTCGCTCGATTCATAGTTTTTAAAACAACAAATCCATTATATAAATATAGGTTTAGGCTTATAATGTAATATACATCTTCATGTTTCACTGAATGGCAGCTTAAGTGCTGTGCTTACTTAATTTCTAGTAAGTTTATTAGTGTAATCGGGATTGAATATTCGGATGCATGTTGAAAGGAACAACAGCAGTCAAGTTTACATTGTTATTTTGTGCTACAAATATTTAACAAGTACATATTATTTACAAAGTTTTAATAAACATATTACTTATATCTAACCATACTTAATTCTACACCACAATATTTACATAAATAGTCTTCTTTACATAGAGGCGGTCCGCGGGATTGGGCGTGGTCACATAAGCGTTGACACAACCGATCATTGAGGGCTATCGCAAAATTTTGACAGACAATCAGTTTTTAAACGACTTGTCTGTAATTTGAGGTTGACAGGCAATTTTTATAGTTTTTTAAGGCCCATATTTCCAGTTTTTTAAATATTTAAAAAACAAACAGGAGCATAGCTGTTGCAAATATAGATTTTATGCTACAAAAAAATATTCCTCTTGACGTTAAACAGGACTTTGTTTGATAGAGAAACGACTTTATCTTCTTCACTGTTCAATAAACATAGGATCAGCAGTTCTCAGGCTTTCGCAAAGATGCGTTTTTCCCAACCTTCCCTAACTGACAACTTGAGTTTGAGCGTATCCTTCGGCGCTGGCAGCAAAACTGACAAGGGACTGAACTCGGCTGTCTTAGGCGTCCCAGGCGCCAGGTCCATTTTGTATTTCTTCAACAATGTCACCATGCCAGCCGTCATTTGCATTCTTGCGAATCGCATGCCTGGAAAACAAATGTAGTAAGTCAATAGTTCAGTGAACTGTGCCGATGAATTACTATGCTGATTAATGATTATTGCTATAAGTCGTCAAAACTTTATAGCCCATTGAATGGTGTATGCTGCTGAACAGTTTAACATAGCTTTCCGGCATCCACATTTACCAGCACACCGAATGAACGCACCGTTTTTAAGAAATAAGCGAAAATCTAAAAATTCCGAACCCTTCTCTCCCCACTCCGGCTATGCTCCTAGTGGTCAGGACTTTTAGTATGTTTATTACCTAAGGCCTCTGAACATGTTTCCGAGGAAATAGCTTACGACTCTTCTCACGCACTCTAGAACTCCTTTATTCAATGGGCTATTATGTTTTTTAATTTAATAAAGTTATGAAACAATATTAATTTTCTAACTTACCCAGACACAATCGGGGTCCATCCCCAAATGGTATGTAAGAGTGTGGGATAACTTTATTGCCTTCTTCCCCCAAAAATCTTTCGGGGCGGAAAGACAATGGCTCCGGGAAGTACTTCGGATCGCGTTGCATGGAGTAGACCGGGATATGGATCTGAACGCCCGGGTCTAGGCTGACAGAACCAAGAGTTACTTTTTCAACCACCTCTCGCTGGAGCAAGCCCAGCACTGGGTACAGGCGGAGAGTCTCATCGAAGCACGCTTGCAGGTAAGGCAGCTCGAATATGCTAGAGTACTCCAGTTTATTTCCCGACTTCACTAAATACTCGTCTATCTCCTCTTGCAACCGTTTCTGTACTTCCGGGTTCTTTGCCAGCTCGTACAAAGTATAAGATAACGTCGTCGCCGATGTTTCGAACCCGGCTAGGAAGAATATCAGACAATTCGCTACCAGGAGTTCGTCGGTCACTTCGACAGATGTCTTCTTGACTTCACCCTTCGTAGGGTGCGACAGGCTCTCGCCGGTGACGTATTTCTTATCTCGGAAACCGAGGATGAAGTCCACAAAGTCGTTTCTACTCGTCGGTTTGTAATTGCGCGCTTCAAAGACAGACGTCATGAAATCGTGGAACATATCAGTCACTTGCGACGGCACCGATGTTAGACCTAACTTGTAGAAAATACCAGGCCAACACATTCTGAAGTAAGCCATCCAGACTCGGCTTTTTGATCTGTCGAAAATCATTTCTCCAGCTCGAGTGAAAGGATTCGTTTTATACCCTTCGTCCATCGTGTTTGAGTCCACGCCAAAGGCAGCGGATGTGATGCAAGCCATGGTGAATCTGGTCAATAGCAGTTGTGCGGGCATGACGTCGGTCACTTTGATCTCTTGGTCGAGCAGCTTCTCAAACTCGTAAGAGCAATTCTCGATCAGTTTGAACATGTTCTTCATTTTGTTTGTCGTGAACACTGGGCTCAGATTTTGACGCAACGTCTTCCAGTAGTCGCCGTGAGATGAGAATATGTTTTTTGTGATTAGTTCACGTTCGCTGTAAGTTGATCCTGGCCTGGCGTTGTAGTAGTAGAAGTCCTTGGTCGTGACTTTTTTTACGTATTCCGGGTCTTTGACGATCAGAGCTGGCACAGTGCCCATGAAGGCGCCCACTAGTGGCTCGTTTGGGTACTTTTGATAGATGTCATCAGCAGCATCTACTATGTGTTTTTTTAAAGTAAATATGCTTCCGTAATTTCCTAATAACGGAGTCGGTGTGACGCACGGAATGTTTTTATTCTTCCAGTAATTAAAGTTCCACGTCGATATGTAGTAGGCCACGCCGATGAAACCCGCCAAAACACTCAGCAATATTGTCCAAAACATTGTGTAATGCCGTAAAGGAATGAATCTTTTATGGTATTTTGTAAATATTGTCCCGCTATTTATATAAATACTGCAATCGAAACCACGTTATCTTGCTTATCTAATATTTTTGTGAGTCCAAATAAACAGTTTAGTTGGTAAATACATCATCAAGCCAAATAACGATGAGTTGCAAGTGTTACTTACATTAATCGTTTTCGAAATGTGCAACTCATTGTTCTTAGATAAAATTCTATGAAATATTTATTTAGGAACTATTTAACCTTACTTCCTTAAAATTGAACCGTTTTAGTTGGGTACTATTTGCCGTAAAATACAGGGTGTGGTTTATGAGGTTTTTATTTTTTGCGAAAAAAAAGTGTTTGGTACCCACAGTGCGCGAGGCTGGCTTGCACTTTGTTATGTGTCGCATGTCACAACAACTAGGTAGGTACTATTTTTATGCCATTTTCAATAGGACCATGCAGTGTCCCACTGCAGGGCGAAGGCCTCCCTACCGCTTTTTCACTCCACGATTTCGGGTTACTGTTTACAAGTCTTTTATTGCGCGTCCAACTCGTCAAACCACCGCCTTCTGGGTCTACCGCGTGGCTAAAATAATCTTGAAGTTATCTTCCCTTTAAAATAACCCACTTATTTTGCTAGAAGTCGTTTGGCTTTGAGCAGACATGTCTGGCCTAGTCCTAGTCTGGTTTATGTAGAATATTTCATTTCTAAATACTAACCCCCTTACTAATAATTACAAGGCCATTGCTAAAACATTTAAATAAATATGAGACTGCTTGCGCGGACAAAGTCGCGGGAAACCTATTTGTTTCTTACGTTTGCGCGAATTGTTGAACTCATTAAAACACAATTTTACGGATTACTTCGCGATTTATTTACCGTTCGCGGGAAACTGTTAGTTATATAACTAAGTTTACGTAATGTTTTCCTAAAGTTCTTATTTTCAAATCATCGTGATTATAATATGATAGGGAAGTCGTGTGTATGAATGATAAGTCACAATAATTTGGATAGTAATTGAGATAATCGAACATTGCCGATTGTAATTTTGTTTAATCTATGATAATAGTTATTTTACAATATATGAAACAACTCGCTGTTGTCAGCAGCTTTGCCTGCGTAGTCTGAACATACTATATGACTAAGATCTTACTGAGAGGAACCAAATGATCTATAATCCCACCACCGTCAAGTGATCGTGACCAATGATGTTCAAATTTTTTTTAGAAACATCTTAGATCGTGATCTAAGATGAACATTTAATTTATACCATGTCGTGTAGTGACGAAAAATCACTCTGTATCTCTCGATATACATACTTATTCCATTGAGATGAAAACGTAACCTATAAATTTCGCTTACAAAAAATTATTGACCGTCTTTTGGTGGGACTTGACCCCTTGACGACCCCTCGCTATCCGGCCGACTGCTCTTCCAACTGAGCTGCAGAGGACATGCATCAGACTAAACAATGTTCAAATTATTGTATGCGCATCAAAATTATTTCAGCAGATTTCTAGTTTATAGCATGGTCCATAAGTAAAGGTCCACTTCCGAGCAATGCGACTGGCGGCTCCGGCCCGCCGCATCATAATACGAGGAGCCGCGCGGCTATCATGGAACCATGGGAGTGTATAAAACCCTTTTCGAGCGATGCGTCATGGTCGCATGCGGCCATTCCAAACACTCCCATCGTTACATGAGGCTCGCCGCATTGCTTTAAAGCCTACCTTAACATACATTACCTTATTCATTAAATGAAAATGCTCGATATATAAACCGAAATCGTGTTAAAAAAAATCCCTCCATACATTGTCATTGAGGTAGCAGAATTGTTTTTATTAGGTTTTGTTTATGACCCAATAGTAAAAGTTGTCGGTATTCATGGCCATATTCACCCCTTGAAAGGATTAGACTGTTTACACTAACACCCTGTATATTTTAAAGGCTAGCACTAAAAATATATTTAAAAAAACTTGGCTACGATTAAAACAACAAATAAGTAAGTTAAATACCAACTGTTGACTCACTACCTATCACTATCAAAATCTTATCACTAAAAACGCTCACATCGATGACATTGTCCTTTTTAGTATTATCATCATAATTATAACACAAGTGATTCATTGGCTTGTTGTTTCGTTTTTGCTCATCAAACTTTGTGGTTTGCTTATCAGGGATCGTTTGATGAGCCATCGCATTATGAGGACCCACCGCCAAAGATCGAAACGCCAGCCACCTCATCACACATTCCGAACAAGATTAGTGTAAGTTGGATACCACTATCTAGCATATTATAACCCATAGGGATGTAATGTCATAATCAGAGATCGGAGTAGGTAAATTGATTTGGGGTCAATGACCGCAAACATTGATATTAATATGGACATGCCACCGATATTCTGAAATCTCAAAAAGACTTAAATGGTATTCTGGTATAGTCGTATAAATAAAAAGAGCAAAGTTGTGTAAAGTGCCGAACTAAGTAATTTTAGTTGACATAAAATGAGTAAGATATTAAGATATAAATCATAATATTACGCTATCGGTTCTTCAAAAAAAGCATATCCATAATATTCCACTATTGTCAAAGTACATTAAATCAATCTACTTCGATTTCTTACTATTACCCATAGGGACGCAATGTCATAATATTTGTGTAACTTGAGTTTTTTTAATTCCTGCAGACAACAGTGGCCTCCCGATCCGCCCATCAACTGTCAACCAGCTCATCAGTATCGATTGGCAGCGACTCCTCTAATTTGTAAGTTAACTTTTATGTAAAAACAATACATCAATTGTTTTCTGTTTGATACCCAATACATTTACGACAACTGAGCTAATACCTACTACTAATTTTTTTAGTGTTTTTTTTTAAGGTTTACAAATGATTATCTACGTCAAGGGAAAACATTTCTATGTCACATGACTTTTATAATTGTTTGTTTTTTAACTACCAACGAATTGGTCGTAGAGGTTGTGCTCATAGCGATAAACTTCTACTGCATTTTGGTCATGTTAACAATGTTATCCATTTATTACTGTTGCTGTTGGGCAAAGAAGATCCATTGCTTATTGGGTTACACTATCAATTAATTTGATGTATATTATTTTGTTGTATAGGAAATCTACACCAATGAGCGGGCAATCAGTAGAGATATGGCCAGACCAACTGCACCAGCAGACGTCGCCTAGAGCAAAAATACTCGGAAAACAAAAGAGGATTGTCGGTAAGACAAACGGCAAATGAAATATCAATTAGGAAAAAGATTAGAACTGAAATGTTGATATAATATGTGAATCGTAGATAAAGTACGTGGAAAAACGTCTCATTAGAAAAGGGTCTCAAAAATACAAATCCCCAATTTATGTCAGTATCACAATTTATGACCATGGCCTTATTACATGCCATTTTTTCATAAAACTAGCTTCCTAATCGATGTCTTTTATGATACAATTTGCAGTTGGCAGCAGTACATCGCCCGATACTGCACCTTCGTCCAACGGGGACGGTCTCACTGCCTCACATCACCACTCCAGGCATCGGAGTCCAGGTATATGTTTGTGTGTGTGTATGTGTGTTAGCGTGTGTGTGTGTGTCTGTGACATTATAGTTAGTGACATTGTAGTCAACTTCATGAGCAGTATGAATGCGGAGGGACATTAGGGGTTATATTGATTTATAACATATTTATAAAAGATGGCGCTAGTTTTTTGATCGCTCAATAATTGATTGCGTGACTGATATTTTGCTGTGTGATTTTGTTTTGATATGTGTTTTAATGGGGATCCACACGCAAAGCTTGATGCAGATGGCGCTAGAATAGATACGCCTATGTCAAATATTTTGCTATTGTTTATGTCGGGCTTTTTCGTATCCAATTTACAATTTGTCGTGACTATCTAATGTTATTTCATCACAATGTATTCGTCAATGAAGTTATCTGAACTAAAAGACGATTTTCGGAAACGAGGATGAAAAGTATCTGGTAAAAAAGCCGATCTTATTGCGAGGTAAACATTTGGGTGTTTATACAGTTTTATTACTGTAAATGTTACATTTAATGCTTGTTGAAATTGTTTTTGTTGTATTTGTGTTACAAATTAACTACATAACAAGGTTTTTAATAAGTATAACTAAAATAATAAAACACGTACGTGTTTGTTTTTAGGTTAGAATTCTACGATCGGAACTGCGATGATACCGGAAATTTTGGTGTCGTAGCTTCACATTCTAGTTATACGATGAATGTTCCTGATCCGAAAGCTTATCATGATGTGAATAGTTCCAGTAAAATACCTAAAATTAATTAATTTTCTTCTCATAGCTGTTTCGCACTTCTTTTTTTAAACTGGCTCTTTTGGAAATAAATGAAAACCATTATTGTAACAACCTGGCACAGCACATAACGGCATTATGCTTTCGTAGATTGAAAACACCAAAAAAATAGTCAAAAAAACACAACTTCTGTACTGGAATGACAGATAGCTTTGGGCGCATCGACAATGCGCCACCTACAGGGAGAATTTGGCAGTGTGGATCCCCATTGAATAAATCACAGCAGTTTATTTGTTCAGGCGATTATGTAATGAATAATCCAGAACTCCCAGTTTCTTAAATGGTCGGCTCCTGACAAATTGTCAATTTAATAGATAACTCTTTAGTGCACAACATAATAGAAACAATAAAAGTATAGCAATTAAAATAATTGATAGATAGATACTCTTTATTGCAACCAGAAAACGCTTTACAAACATATAATAAAAGAAAAACCATGTTGGTAGGTACAATTAGGCGGTCTTATCGCTGGGAGCGATCTCTTCCAGCCAACCTTTGGGTAAAGGAGAACACTAGTGATAACAGGAGGGGTTACGGTTATTTACTTTGTAGTCCGATAAGTTAATGCCTTCTGTGCTCCCGCTAGACGTGCGGGGGGAAACGTCAATCACACGCGACTATAATAATAATAATAAGTCAGCCTATTAGATCCCACTGCTGGGAAAAGGCCTCACCTCAACTATGAGGAGGAACGAGCCATACTTCACCACGCGGGCTCAGTGCGGATTGGTGGAGGGGTGTATGTAAGGCAAGTGACAAACCTTACTGTCAGAAGTTATCAAGCCGCCCTAGGGCCTCTGACTAGGCTTAACGACTAATACCACAGATATTAGCCGGGACCAACTGCTTAACGTGCCTTCCGAAGCACGGAGATGCTTGTCATGGACGTCACTTAAATGGTCGGAATGGTCACCCATCCAATCACGACCGCGCCGTGGGTTGCTTAACTTTTGGTATCACTACCAAAGCGCTGCCGCCACTGCGCCACAAGCACCTCCACACGCGACTGCCATAGGAAATTCCCTTCCCCGTAACACCAGTCAATTTTCACTGACGTCTAGCATGTCTTGCCCCCTGCACTTTGGTTACCGCAGGAAGGTTGCGTACGATATGGACGGACTATTCGCTGTTTGCGCGATGACAGCGCCCCTAGTGACCACAATTATTTTGGACTTTAGATCTGATAATCAGTAATATTGTACTACTTAAAGTTGCTTACTTTTTTTCTCTACATAGTAACTATCTATTAATTTTTTTGCTGCACATTGCACTGCACAATGCACTATAATTCAAATTGCTAATTTTACAATATATAAGGAATTCTTTAAAAATTTAGCCATTTGACACATGACAATAAAAGTAATAAAAGTCTTTTATTTATGTACTAGTGGTTCCCCGCGACTTCGCCCGCAATAGTTGGATTTCCATATAAACTTTCATCCCCCATTTCCCCCTTTTTTTATATCGCGACAAAATGTAGTCTAAGCCCTTTTCAGAACTGTCTCCATACCAGATTTCATCTCAATCGGTTCAGTGGTTTAAGCGTCAAGAGGTAACAGACAGACAGACACACTTTCGCATTTATAATATTAGTATGGATGTAGAATCACAGGGGGCACTTATGCTTGTCCCAACATATATTTGTTAAGCCATATCACTGCTTCGGGACAAATTGTGTGTGATCTGTCACATCCTGGATCATGGTCAGCGGACCCTGGGCTCTCGCGTGCGAGTGCACAACTGGGATAACGCTAGGAGGATGATGATGAACATAGTTTATAAGCAAACTGGTAGTTCCCCGCGTCTTTGCCCGCAAGAGTTGGATTTTCCATATAAACTTTTATCCCCCATTTCACCCCCTTAATATTTCTATATCGCAATAAAATGTAGCCTATGTCCTTTACAGAGTCTCGAACTGTTTCCATACCAAATTTCTCAATCGGTTCAGTGGCTTAAACGTCAAGAGGTAACAGACAGACAGACACACTTTCGCATTTATAATATTATACCCGGCCCGGCGAACCTTGATCCCTATGACAGTTCATGTTAGTGATGGGTCGTGTCGATGTAACTTAACTTTTTACCATTCCGCCCAAGTGAATTAAGCACTACCAGCAACAATAATAAAGGGTAAATCCTAGAGTGGTTGCAACGCAATGGTGTGGCAGCTAACATTCAAATGTTCAAAAAAGAATTCAGACTGTTGAACCTGCAGAAACAGCAAACAAAGCGGACATATTTTTTGGATGAAATGGCAAATCCAAAGGTCACACAGTGATTTGGCTACCGCCCTACCACAGCCAATATAATGCTTTAAAACTTTGTTTTGATGATTGGGATCGAGACGTGCGATACGACAGAATTGTAGATGAGCCGTTTTTGATAAACGTAGGCGACAGCAGCTGCAGTTCAGATTCCGAATTCGTGACACAAACCCTAATGTCATTATCAGATTCAGATTAAAATGTAGGTTTTGTCCTACAGTTAATTTAACTTTTTAACATTCAGCACCTATAACTTAAATGATTATAAATCATGTATACTCGTTTCCATTATCGACATTTGTTTATCGATATTTTTCCACACTAGTCGATATCTTCCAAACGAAGTAACTTTTGCAGGACGTAAACGTAAAGTCTGATTGAGATAATTTCTTGTAAATGTTAAGAATTGTTATAATTCCGACGGAATATCATTGTAATGGCATATACCTACCGATATTTAATAAATGGTATTTTTAGAAGCCTCCAATTCGATTCTAAAGTAACGGTGACGCCACTACAAGGTTGTGTCGTAGGTATAACTGTCAATGTCATAGGGATCAAGGTTCGCCGGGCCGAGTATAGTATGTATATAGTCTTAATTAGTACGGTGTCTCTACCTATTGGGTCGATTTATGCGATAATCGATAAGGTCGATAATGTTCTTTAAATAGTAGTGGTTTGTGACAGTCCGTTGCGGCGAGCCCGCGTACGCGTCGCCCGAGTCGCCGCTGTCCAAGATGGAGCTGGCGTGGTGCGCGCCGCCGCGCCCGCCGCTCGCCGCGCACCACGCGCCGCCGCGCATCCCGCCGCAGGAGAGGTCAGTCAGCGCAGCGACCAACTAGCGGTAACAGTGTACTGCGACACTAGACGCGCCGCGCATCCCGCCGCAGGAGAGGTCAGTCAGCGCGGCGACCAACTAGCGGTAACAGTGTACTGCGACACTAGACGCGCCGCGCATCCCGCCGCAGGAGAGGTCAGTCAGCGCAGCGACCAACTAGCGGTAACAGTGTACTGCGACACTAGACGCGCCGCGCATCCCGCCGCAGGAGAGGTCAGTCAGCGCGGCGACCAACTAGCGGTAACAGTGTACTGCGACACTAGACGCGCCGCGCATCCCGCCGCAGGAGAGGTCAGTCAGCGCAGCGACCAACTAGCGGTAACAGTGTACTGCGACACTAGACGCGCCGCGCATCCCGCCGCAGGAGAGGTCAGTCAGCGCGGCGACCAACTAGCGGTAACAGTGTACTGCGACACTAGACGCGCCGCGCATCCCGCCGCAGGAGAGGTCAGTCAGCGCAGCGACCAACTAGCGGTAACAGTGTACTGCGACACTAGACGCGCCGCGCATCCCGCCGCAGGAGAGGTCAGTCAGCGCGGCGACCAACTAGCGGTAACAGTGTACTGCGACACTAGACGCGCCGCGCATCCCGCCGCAGGAGAGGTCAGTCAGCGCGGCGACCAACTAGCGGTAACAGTGTACTGCGACACTAGACGCGCCGCGCATCCCGCCGCAGGAGAGGTCAGTCAGCGCGGCGACCAACTAGCGGTAACAGTGTACTGCGACACTAGACGCGCCGCGCATCCCGCCGCAGGAGAGGTCAGTCAGCTCGGCGACCAACTAGCGGTAACAGTGTACTGCGACACTAGACGCGCCGCGCATCCCGCCGCAGGAGAGGTCAGTCAGCGCGGCGACCAACTAGCGGTAACAGTGTACTGCGACACTAGACGCGCCGCGCATCCCGCCGCAGGAGAGGTCAGTCAGCGCGGCGACCAACTAGCGGTAACAGTGTACTGCGACACTAGACGCGCCGCGCATCCCGCCGCAGGAGAGGTCAGTCAGCGCGGCGACCAACTAGCGGTAACAGTGTACTGCGACACTAGACGCGCCGCGCATCCCGCCGCAGAAGAGGTCAGTCACCCTGTGGGGTAAATAGTACAGTAGTTAATGATAATAATAATGTCCTCTCAGCCGAATTTCGATTACAGCTGCTAATTTCAACAGAGTGATATTCATTTATTTGCATACTAAGTGTTACATTTATGTTTGTTTACAGCAAGTCTTATACTCTTAGTAGGTATTGTAGTGCACAAGTGTGTGCGCAATACACAGGTGCACTCTCTGTTCCTTCACTCTCATAATTCGGTTAGACGGCAAATCCCACATGACAGTAGAGAGATCAAGCGCAGGGCCAAGGGCTTAACGTGCTTATCGAGACACGGGAGTGTTAACACCACCAACTCCCTGAATCCGGAGCTTTTTCGGAGTTATAATCCGGTCAATTTAGACCAAAAAATGAGAGTGAAATTACATAAAGTCCCAACAAGCTGAATTTCTGTGAAACTGTTCAAAACATAATTATAAACAATGTCTAGAAGTTCCCCATCATTCCCGTGTAAGGAAAATTTTTTATTCAAGGTCAAAGGTCAAAAAATGAGTTTTTCGCGATTTTCAGCAAAACGGTAAGTTTTATTATAAAAGTACCTCAGACAAAATTGTAGATCATAAAATTATCTATAAAAAATGTATCAATACTTTTTTTCTTACGAGCCACCGTTTCTGAGATATAACGAGTCAAAAAGTTATAAAAGTTGTTATCGTCATAATATGCATGAGTACGCCACGTATATACATCTAGAGTTGTTATATTTTATATAATATATATATATATATATATATATATATATAGGTAATATATTAAATGTTTAAATATTTTTCTATCGGTCATTGCAACTTATACTTCCAATATAAAATATACATAAGTTTTAACTATAAGAATATCAGGTAAAATGAAACCCAGTCCCTTAATCTTTAAGCCAGTGTAACTTTGAGACATCTGTCTCTTGTTCTATTGTGTGCGTGGCTAGGGTCTTGTACCTGCTATAATAAATGAAATACCGTTAGTCTTGGGCGTCACTCTGACGTGTCTCTCTCATTTAATTTCTCGCCACAAAATAAGCATAGTTCTTTGAAACAAAAAGCTGATTCACTGATACGTGATCTAGTACGAGGAGGACTTGCCGTGGATGTACTGGCTTCTTGTTCTTCACGTTGTCTTTTATTAGCTGCAGCAATAGAAGACTTTCGAGTATAATTTTTACGGCAATTTTCATGTATCGTCACAGATTTCTGATTTTTGAGATATTCCGAAAAATCATCAGCTCTTTTGATTGATGTCTTCATACCACGTTCAACAGTAACAACTTCACTTTCAGTTAAAAGTTTAGCACAAATAAAACAATATTCAGACACTCATTATACACAATTTTACGGATTACTTCGCGATTTATTTACATTTTATTTTATACCTGACGTTTCGAACACTACAGCGATCGTGGTCACAGGGAGACTAAGGTATTATTTGTCATTACAAAATTTTGAAAAATTTTAACTACCGTCACTCAATAATATTAATTTACGTTCCTATTTACGCAGAAAGAGCTAACCGTGTCTTGAGATCTTGCAGTGCTAGGTGTTGCTTTGGTTTTTGCTAGAATAGGATCCCATGCCGGTGGAACTTTCCAACCATCTTCTCTATTGAAATTTGGATGTTTTCTAATTTCAATGGCTTCACGTAGCATTCGAGGAATAAAACGCCGTTCTTTTGCAAGTATTTTAGGTTGGTCAAAACGAATGAAGTGGTTGGGTTTGTCTAAGGCATGTTCACACACTGCAGATTTCGTGTTCTGTCTATGTTTTACGTCAGCTATGTGTTCTTTTATCCGCACGCCTATACTTCGCTTTGTTTGCCCGATGTAGGAGAGGCCACAGTTACACTCCAGCTTGTACACCCCTGCATCTTGAAGAGGTATGTTGCACTTGACAGGTGGTAGGAATTGGTTAATCTTCTTTTGCGGCTTAAAGTAAGTTTTGATTGAAGCACGCTTCAAGATATTCCCAATCTTGTCAGTGACTCCCTTCATGTTTGGTAGTACTGCAGGTTGGCGTTCAACTGTCGTAGGCTTGGCACGGGGTCTGCAACGACGTGGTACTGGAAGCTGGTTGTCCCGTAGTACCTTCCTTACTCGCTGAAGCTCAGCAGCCAGGTGTCGGTCGTCACAGATGCCCCTCGCTCTCTGAAACAAAGTTTTGCCCACGGTAGCTAACTGTGAAGGATGATGATGAGACGCACCATTGAGATATTTATCGGTATGGGTGGCTTTTCTAAAGACTGTGTGGCTAAGGGTATGATCCGAATTCCTAGGTAGTAAAATATCTAAGAAAGCTAGTTTACTGTCTGCCTCAATTTCCATAGTAAATTTAATTAAAAAATATTCAGACATTTTTAATATAAAACTCAAAACAGCACAATATAGGTTAGGATAAACACATGTTTTCACTACAGAGTGACGCTCAAGACTAACGGTATTTCATTTATTATAGCAGGTACAAGACCCTAGCCACGCACACAATAGAACAAGAGACAGATGTCTCAAACTTACACTGGCTTAAAGATTAAGGGACTGGGTTTCATTTTACCTGATATTCTTATAGTTAAAACTTATGTATATTTTATATTGTAAGTATAAGTTGCAATGACCGATAGAAAAATATTTAAACATTTAATATATTACCTATATATATATATATTATATAAAATATAACAACTCTAGATGTATATACGTGGCGTACTTATGCATATTATGACGATAACAACTTTTATAATTTTTTGAATCGTTATATCTCAGAAACGGTGGCTCGTAAGAAAAAAAGTATTGATACATTTTTTATAGATAATTTTATGATCTACAATTTTGTCTGAGGTACTTTTGTGATAAAACTTACCGTTTTGCTGAAAATTGCGAAAAACTCACTTTTTGACCTTTGACCTTGAATAAAAAATTTTCCTTACACGGGAATGATGGGGAACTTCTAGACATTGTTTATAATTATGTTTTGAACAGTTTCACAGAAATTCAGCTTGTTGGGACTTTATGTAACTTCAAATGTCTAAATTGACCGGAGTATTATTTCAAGATAGAAAAAAACCTTACACTTTTCGGCCTGATCCGGTATTCGAACCCGGGACTTCGTGGATAGTACCCAGCAGCGTGCTGATCACTAAATCAACAAGGCAGTCATATATTACAAGTAAAAAGTTATGGCTACCGGACGGCGGCGACGTGGACAAAGTCGCCGGCAACATCTTATGATATGATAAATGTGCAATATTTTTGTTTGAACTTAATGCATAACAACATTTTTCAGACTCCTACCGATCGGCCCCAAACCAAACAAAGAACAGTATCCAGTATTCAACGCCTTGGTGGATCGAGTGAGGGAAGCGTTGAGTTTACCTGCAGGTATCTAAACAAAACTTAAATCAACCAATGTAGAAGATAATACATGTACATTAATTTAAATAAGACTTAGATCATAATATTTTTATAACTTAAGCAATTATTTTGCAAGTTTTTTACGAAATTAAATCAAATTTCGCTCACAAAAATTAATCGACTGTGTCATCCGGTGGGACTCGAACCCACGTCCCTTCGCTATCCGGGCGAGTGCTCTTACCACTAAGCTACGGAGGACGTTAGTCAGACGACGAATTTTTGTAAGTGCTTGCTACGCCAGTGAGCCGGCGTTCGATTTCATCAATACTTGGGGAATGTACCCGCATGTATCCAATGGAAATATTTTTACAAATATTTAACCATCAGTTAAGATGAAATCAGCTTAACTTATAATATTTTTATAACTTAAGCAATTATTTTGCAAGTTTTTACGAAATTAAATAAAGACTTAGATCAACCAAACTATATATAGTCTGTCAAAAAATAATGCAAGATTTGAATTTACCATCATTCTGCACAAATGATGGTAAATTCAAATCTTGCATTGCTGGCAACCCTAAAAAATAATCAATTTCACAGCAGACGGTTTAGAGTCAGTAAAAATAAAGCGTAAAACGATGAAACGTTTTTTAACTGTTTAAACACTACCTCCAAAATAATGAAAGTTTTATACAAAATATGATTGATTAAACAATTCGAGAAAGCTTATTTTTTGACGACCAGTGTGCTCAGTGTCTCCAATTGATCAGTAGGCGTACTGCGCAAGTGTCGTCGACTTGAACTCTTTTTCAACCGTCGGAAACGATGCCGATGCCGACGCTGTCAAATAATCCGTACCGCGCAAATAATTTTGCGTCGATTTGCCGAGCGTCGAGAACGAGAATGAATGGAAAAACGCCGTCGATTTGCGGTCCGTTTTATGCAGAACATTTAATTTATTACAAAAATTTTGTTGAAGTATTTTTACAATTTTGTTGGTTGAAAGGCACTCCAAGGAAAATTTATTCTGAGTTTACTTGATTTCATAAAGAAAGTCACTTAATTCCGTGGTGTTTAGTGTTTTTTATTCAATTTTCATTAAACGCGTGATACGGTAACGGAACGTAAAATTTATTATTCTATCGCCTATTATGTAGGCGCTCAGGCGCGGCCCAGGAGAGAAGTGCAGCGGCCCAAGAGGATCAAAAATCACTTGCTGCCTGCAAGTGATTTTTGATTTTTAGAAGAGAGATTTTTTAGATTTTGAGAAATCAATTCTAGAAATCAAAAATCACTTGCTGCGCGACCGCCGACAGTGGGAGAAATTCAAGGCGTAATGTTTTTAAAAATTTTAATTGTTGAACGGCCACCGTAGGTAGTTAATTGTCAATCAATTTACTCAAACCATTAGTACCTAAACGTATTTTTATCTTAGACAGTGCTGCCGCTACACTTCTTCAAATCGACGACCTCCTCACGCGTTTTTAACTTTTTAACCCAACAGCCTCAGGGAACTGTTTTTTAAAAAAATCTATTGTTGATAATTTATATGTTTTAAATTATTGCAGGACAAAGTAGGTATAATAATAACGTTGTATTTTACTTGCATTTCTACAAAAGTTTACCTACAATGGGTAGGTATTGAAATTAATTAAATAAAAAGAAGCGAACTCGCGGCGCTACTGTGTCAAGTCAGTGGCATCTCTGGGTTTATTATGAAAATGTGTAGTTGAACGACCACAGTACGTTAATAACAGTTATTTCTCAATCAATACCTACCTTGACTCAAAAAAAACCCTCGCCTAGTGATTGGGTCGAGGGCAAAAACAAATATGGACAAAATGGGCATAAACTTGGCATATTGGGCATAAACGAGTTTACGCCCAAATAAATGCCCGATCACTGGGCAGAAAAACCAATAACTTTGTTTTAGCGGAATATTACCTTAAAATAAAACAGTGTCATTTTTTTAGAAAAAACATTTTATTAAATATAAAAAGTCATAAAATATTCACAGTTTTGTTAAATAACAATTGATTATTCGAATTCTTTGAATCTTAAGTAATTATAAAACTACAGGTTTTAGTCTCGTAAATATAACTCAATATTGACGAGACTTAGCCATCGTAGTCTTAATTATTATTTTTTGGTGTATATCACGTAAAAAATCATATAATACAATATAGACATCTTCAATTACCATCATCATCACTCGGGCTCATATTAGATTTAGGTTGGGATTTATCAGGCGTATTAACTTGAATCGAGTTACATTCATCTTGATTTTCATAATCATTGTGGCGACATCTTACCACTGTCGCCTACACTAGCAAGCAACTTCCAGATGCGATGCCCTGATTCGGCTCCTACGGGCTAGATGGCGCTGTTAGCCCGCTCCATACAACACAAACCGCGATATGTAAGATTTAGCACGAGCTTGACTTCCTATAGCTAAACCAAGACGGTGACCATTGGACCTTGGTCCCCGACCATAACAACCGGTCGGTAGGAAGCTTACTTTCCTAACCCAGTTGCGCCAAATCATCACTTAAAAAACCGTCGGTATTAATCGATTGATTATTAACATTGGACAATGTATATTTTTGCCTAACGCATTTATTTACGCCAAAGATGTGATTATTTTGCACCGTGTATGAAACCATGGATGCTAAACGACCGTTCAGTAGCAGCAAATGTGCATGGTGAGGTCAGGATTCGTAGTGCCACTTTACTTAACGGCTAGGCACCACAAATTTCTTTCTACCAAAATACAGCATCCACATTCTTTGCAGCTTTCCAAGTCATTTTTTTCCCCAAATACTAATTCTCACTTTAGGTGGAGCATACTTTTTTAATTTGTGATGTGGAGCAAACCAACCACATAATCTAAACTTAAAAAAATCGCCAGGTAGTAAATAAATGCCATTGCTTCTGATTCTCAGAGAGTTTATGGCCTTCGGTTTTACTATTCAGTATATATGCAGCGCGTTGCAGTTCAGTGTATAGAGTATTGAGAACTTGCGTAACACTATGTTCTACTGCAGTCTTTAAACGGTCTATATCGGAAGTTTCCAGAATAGTTAATGTAATAGTTGAGGTTTAAGCCTATAGAAATTTCGAAATAATATTCTTGAAGGTCATATAATCTTTCCTTAGCCAGTTTCTGTTTAGCGTAATATTAGTCGTCATGTCAGACTTCAGGGACACTCATGAGCAACCTCCGTGGCTGCTCATGTATTCTGACGATGTTACGCTGGCGGATGCGGACAGGGGACGACTGGTAAGACGTGTGAAGGTGAGGCGGTCCTAAACTAAATGTGGCGAAGACTAAATGCATGGCCTGTAATCCTACAGATACCACATCCGTCCGCATAGGCGAAGACAAGGTCGAGCGCACGGACTAGTTTAAATACTTGGGATCTGTACTTCACGCGTCTGGTGACATCGACTTCGATGTCAAGCCAAGCGTGGGTTGAATGGCGTGAGGTGAATGGTGCCGATTAAACTAAAACGACACGTCTATAAATCCATCATTAGACCCGCCCTATTACATGGCAGTGAAGCATGGCCTGTACTTGAATGACACACACCCGCCGGGTCCTGGCAGAAGAGGAAGACCCATAAAATGCTGGCTTGACGTCGTAGCGGATGTCACGCGTGCTAATAGGTTCACCATTAAGGATGCAGAAGACCGCCCGGAGTGGAGGCATAAGAGTAGGAAAGCGGACCGCGGGCTCCGAAAGGACGCAACCGGGACAACACTCGGATGATGATGATAATTCTTGTAGGTCATATAAACTTTGCTCATGTTATATTACTTACCAACTTTTATCAAATAGCCAACAAAAAAAAATCGTCGTGGGCACAATGTAAGCGGCGCAGCAGTTTGTGTCCGAGCGAAGTGCTTGGAGCGGTCTGATGATCGAACGAGGCGGGCGTCTGCACGCAACACTTCCCCCCCCTTACCCGTAAATTTTAGCTTTCGTTGCAAGTCCCGTGCCCGCTTAGACTGGATCGGAGAACCGAAATACCTACTTACTCACTATTTTAACTAGTAACATGAACATTCCATTCACTTAACATATCAATTTCTTAGTGTTTATTGTAATATATTAGCTATAGTCCAATATATTTTTGTGAAGAACACTTTTATCTCTTAAATATAACTATTTGAATGTTTATTTTTTTATAAAACTTCTATTAAAGTTTTTGCTCAGGAAAAAGGCATTTATTCGGCGTTTACGGGCATTTATTCGGCGTTTATTCAATACACCCAATATGCCAGGGCATAAACCCATCTCTACCCTCGCCGTTAAGCAAATCTACCACGGTGTAGTAGCTTGATGTGCTGTCGTCCGTACCTAAAAGCTTTTGTTTTCCTTAATATAAAAAAATGTTTTTATTAAAAATGTTTTTCTATCAAACACTCCCAACTCCCAAAATTCCTTTTATATATACAGGATGTTTGGAAGATGATTGCACTCATCTTTCAAACAACCTTTAAAGGAGAGGTAACATAGATAATTAGAATCATAATTTTAGCCATAATTGTCTTAGACGAATTCTGTAAAAAAATGTTTACCATTTTTATATTTATTGATATAAAAACGATAAATTCCACAATTGGCTGTTAATAATGGCCAACTTGAATAAAAATGAATCTTTTTTTTTTTCATTAAAGTAATGTGAAAGTAATAGGAAGGCGTACGCTAAGCCGTTGGTCCCGGCTGCATTTGCAGTCTTAAAAACCCTCCAATTCTCTACCAGTCAACCATTGCGTGGGTGAGTTATGAAATTTTTCTCAAGATCTAATAGAGTATAAATTATTGTTACATTGGCTGCATTTCAGCAGACTAATCGCCAAGTCATCGATCACCATAGAGTAATTTTTAACCATGGAAAGTAATTTATTAAAATGTTCGATTTTATTACTATCCATGACTAAAATGTACCCCATGGTGGTCGACGATAAGTAGCGATAATCTGCTGGAATGCACTCATTGTTACATAATTTGTTGAAAATGAAATGTCAAATAAAGTTTGGTTAACTAACACTTTTTAAATGTAGTTTATTAAAAAAAATATCCGCCCAATTCGATTACACCAATTACTGAGAAGAATGGGCAAGAAACTCAGCCGGGATTACTTACATTTCAAAGACCATACAAGTCAACATAAATAACATATTTGAACTTAAGTATTTCAGGATAATAATTTACATTATAAGAACCACATAAGTCCACCTTAATAACAATTAAACTTAAGGATTTTACTCATTAAAACACAATTTTACGGATTACTTCGCGATTTATTTACATTTTATTTTAAACCTGACGTTTCGAACACTTTACAGCAATCGTGGTCACAGGGAGACTAAGGTATTATTTGTCATTACAAAGTTTTGAAAAATT
The DNA here is from genome assembly GCA_949316185.1 of Pyrausta nigrata. Lineage (NCBI taxonomy): Eukaryota > Metazoa > Arthropoda > Insecta > Lepidoptera > Crambidae > Pyrausta > Pyrausta nigrata. Next base: position 12,679,212 of record OX438957.1, on the reverse strand, counting down.
TAACTACCGTCACTCAATAATATTAATTTACGTTCCTATTTACGCAGAAAGAGCTAACCGTGTCTTGAGATCTTGCAGTGCTAGGTGTTGCTTTGGTTTTTGCTAGAATAGGATCCCATGCCGGTGGAACTTTCCAACCATCTTCTCTATTGAAATTTGGATGTTTTCTAATTTCAATGGCTTTACGTAGCATTCGAGGAATAAAACGCCGTTCTTTTGCAAGTATTTTAGGTTGGTCAAAACGAATGAAGTGGTTGGGTTTGTCTAAGGCATGTTCACACACTGCAGATTTCGTGTTCCGTCTATGTTTTACGTCAGCTATGTGTTCTTTTATCCGCACGCCTATACTTCGCTTTGTTTGCCCGATGTAGGAGAGGCCACAGTCACACTCCAGCTTGTACACCCCTGCATCTTGAAGAGGTATGTTGCACTTGACAGGTGGTAGGAATTGGTTAATCTTCTTTTGCGGCTTGAAGTAAGTTTTGATTGAAGCACGCTTCAAGATATTCCCAATCTTGTCAGTGACTCCCTTCATGTATGGTAGTACTGCAGGTTGGCGTTCAACTGTCGTAGGTTTGGCACGGGGTCTGCAACGACGTGGTACTGGAAGCTGGTTGTCCCGTAGTACCTTCCTTACATGCTGAAGCTCAGCAGCCAGGTGTCGGTCGTCACAGATGCCCCTAGCTCTCTGAAACAAAGTTTTGCCCACGGTAGCTAACTGTGAAGGATGATGGTGAGACGCACCATTGAGATATTTATCGGTATGGGTAGCTTTTCTAAAGACTGTGTGGCTAAGGGTACGTCCCATTGTGAGTCAAATTGATACCCCAACCTACAGATTGGCTCAGCATTTAGCTAAAACATTATCAAAGCTAAGGGGAGAAACAACGGCGTATGTGAAGGATTCCTACCATTTCATCAGCGAAATTAACACTATATGTTGCCTGTCAACCAAGCGTTCGTCTCCGTGAGGATGGCCTGGCGCACGAGGAGGCTGGCGTTCTTCATCACGACCCAATGCCTCACTGTCGACCTCGACATGTGGGTCATTTATAAAATTGTGAAGCACAACACATGCGTTCACAATCTGTGCTGCCTTTTGTGGTTTGTAGCGCAGGGTTCTGTGCGCCAAGAGGCAGCGGAACCGGGACTTGAGCACACCAAAAGTGCGCTCGACGACATTCCGTGTGCGCACGTGGACCGACGTTTAATGCGCTTCCAGTAAATTCGGCTCAGTATGGAGAATAGAAGTCATCATCCAGGGACGCTGGGCATAGCACGAGTCACCTGCAATTGAATTGAATTGTTGTCATTCACTTTTTTATTATTTTTATTTATTAACTTAAAACTAACAAATGAGGTTTATAAAAAAAATAAGCTATCATTTTATGTTGCTTACCCAAAAGCCAGAAGTTTTGCCCTTCATCATGCAGTATTCGCATGGCTAGATAGACCGGGCACATGTTCCAAACGTGAGAGTCGTGGCTTGCACCACCAAAAGAGGCATCAACATGCAAGATCTTGAGATCCGCATCACAAATCTGAAAATATTTTAACACTTTTATTCTTACTGCTACAGTGGGAACTACCCAAAATCCTTTGTTGGTGCACCAAGTGTAGGTAAACTCTAATAAATATTTCCTCCAAATGTCATGTTTCTAGATACAGTGGTTCAAGCTAAGCATTGTAGCATGCTGGCAAAGTAGCAATTTTTTTAAAGTTGTTTATCAACACCAATATTGTACAGACAGAATGCATTGAGTCCACTGCTAGACATAAGGCTCTCCCACATTGGACAAAATAATGCAAAATAAAGTGTATATCTCACCGCAATAACATTAAGGGAATGGTAGCCCTTTCTGTTGTAGAATGCCTCTTCATGATCGCTTGGTCTTATTATAGCAACATGGGTCCCATCTATACTGCCGATGACCCCAGGAAATCCAAACTTCTCATTAAATCTGAAAATAGCTTAGTATTAGGTATTTCAATATTTATTTATTGTAACTTACTACCATTAATGCAATAGAATCAAAATTAAGTACCTCATTGCTACAGATACTCGTTCCGTCTGGGTTCGAGGAAATTATATATATTTCCTCAAAATGGCAGAAGTGTTGAGAGCCTTTGTTACATCACGCAAGCAATCGGATGTTGATTGTTGGCTCAGGTGAAGAAAGTCATTCTCCCCCACACTACTTTGGTAACTACCGGTAGCATAAAAATTCAATGCAGTCAGTATCTGTAAACATAATATATGTATGAGGTCAGTCATTGGCCCTATGTCCGGAAGAATCATTGAATATGCCACATTTTGCAACCAATTGTCCACGTATACATACGTACCTTAATTTCGGGATTTATCCCGCTGGTCCTTTCATTTGTGAGCAAGAGTGGTACAATATCTTCACATAGCCTCACAAAATTTGCTTCTGATAAGCGAAACCGTCCGATGAAATCGTTGTCGGGAAGCAACATCGGCCGGGCCTGTGTGCGCTCCATCCTTCTGCGTCTGATGTTCATCTTTTTCAGCCGCTGTTCCTCCGCAGCCACCATGAGTGCCACCCAAGCCATGGTATCGTCGCCTTCCTTTTAAAACACAAAGAAAACAACAACAGCAAAAACGATTAAGTATTTAAATAAAAAAGATAAAGTGTGCTTTAATTAGTCGCTAGAAAGCAGAATAATTCAAAAACGCAGGCTAAAATTGGAACAATCAAACTTTTTTACAAACAAAATAATCAAATCGATGACTCATGAGATGCCGTATTGGAATGACACTTCAAAAAATCGTTTCGCAGTCGACGTCGGTTTGGATTTCTTTTCTTTAGCTATTTACTGTCAAACATAGCGTTTCATTCGTTCTTTCGCCCTATCTTATATGTGCTTTTATATGTGCTTTTACCATCGGCGTCGATTGTTAAACTGACAGCTCGGCTTGGGAAGTTGCGCGGTACGAAAAATGCCGTCGGCTGTCAAAAAGAAGTCGATACCGATGCCGACGACACTTGCGCGGTAGGCCTGCAGGTCTCCCAAAGTAATCTCTTTAAATCAAATGTGTTTATACGGTCCTAGCACGGTCATGGTATGGTACGGTGTAGTGGGTACAGATCTTAAATGGAAATAGTCACACTTTCGATGCACTAAGCTCTGTCATCGTCATCATCATGGTGGCCTCTTAGTTATCCAGTTTTGGATGTAGGTCTCTTCCCTCTTCTTCCACTCGTGGCGGTCGTGCGCCCGACTCATTCAGTCAAGGCCTGCGTGTCGTCGGATATCATCGGTCCAGCGTTGCGGCGGTCTGCCGCGGATCTGGTGTCCGCTCTTGGTCTCTATTCAAGGAACCGTCTTCAGCGAGTGCTATCCATTCTCGCAATATGTTCCGCCCATGCCCACTTTTTCCTCGTTGTAGTTGCCATTACGTCTTACACCGGATCCAGTCGTTATGCTTTCGGTCTCGCAAAGTTACTCTCAGTAATGGATAACTAACTGTCACTTGAGGTAGGTAAAACCTTTTTATTTCCTCTAAGTACGTAATAAGATTACAAAGCAGAAAACATTTTACATTGACGTACAATAATAACTGTGTTTTTCGTAGACGATTCCACCGAAAAAACGGATTCGAGTCGGTCTGAACAAGAGCCTACGCCCACTCCACAGCCCCGACCACAGGAGCTCACCAAGAAGCTATCTTCTGAAGGCACCAGGTATAATGAGGCTTTTAGAGCACTGCCACTGAATAAGTACTAGTACTCCGTACAGAAGTTTGACTTTGCAATGAAATTTGATGAAATATCTACTCAATGTCGTCAACAATATGGTGTAATTTAATTCGCCGCAGAGTCAAGTACATTCTCGTTTAGACACCTACAGAAATCCATTGCAAGATAATTTAATTCTTATCACTCTGGAATATGAATCATAATCCACTAAACCTATTCAGTGAAGTACTATTATACGACGCGATAGGGTTGACTGCTACTAGAAGCTACTTATGCCATCTAGCGCACCTTTCTAGCACTTTATTCATTCTCGTCCAGCCAGCAACGTAATTCACACATAGTGCCGTGCGCCGCCGGTAAATAAAACGCGCTGCTCGCTCGCGAGACGCAACTTGTTTAGCCTCTTCCAATGGGTCGCCGCGCGTAGGTACGTATTTGCTACCTGCGCGGGGAGTTACACAGGCCTGGCACTGCTGCCTCTGAAATGTTCGTGGTAGCGAGCACTGACGACTTCTATCCAATGATGCTCAAATAAGTAGTAAATGTCAATCCTTTTATGAGCTGTTAGTATTATGTATCATTGTATTTTCAAATTTCGACCTGTTGATTTGTGTTAATCATCATCATCATCATATCAGCATATTGCAGTCCACTGCTGGACATAGGCCTCTTCAAGACTGCGCCAATTTTCACGGTCCTCCGCTTTGTGTTGTTATTTGTGTAAATAAAGAACCCTAAAAATAGGTTACATTCTAAGAACTGTTGCAGTTTGGTCCGATGGGCTGTTTTGAGGCACTCGACTACCATCCACCAGTGATGTGTGTGTTGAGGAGTAGAACTAATAAAATCACTCCGTTTACATAGCTTCGCTTCGCTAAGCCGTTTCCACAAAAGCTGCGCTGAGCGAGGTTAGGTAAATGAAGCTATTTAATGTGTCTCAACGAACAGATCCTTAGCTACGAATCCTTGCAGATCTCTCGTAGAAATTTAGCTTTAAGTTCGTTTTATTGTACTGTGGACTAAGGTTTTTAGCAGCGGTTCATCTATGCGTTTAGTATGGCTATCGAAAAAATAAAAGCTAAAAAAATAGAAGCTGGAAGTTGGCGTAACGACCTCGGTACATATACTCGTACTGACATGTCGATCTTTACCTTCAAATATCTCGGCATAGTAGCACTTTAGAGTACCATAAAAATTCAACATGGTGGCGAGGTCGATCTGGACTGCTGGCTGAGCACGGACTGAAAAGCCGAGGCGACAACATCTCCTGAGGATGCCGCGTGGAGTGGCGAAACGCGTCGAGGTTTTTTGCACGTTGGTGTTCGTAACTAACAACTGCATTAGCTGTAGTGCATGCGTATTGGGGGAGAGAGGGCGGTGCATTCTTCATTTGTCTGAACTCAACGCGGTTGCGGTTGGTGTGGTTTTGGTGCCTGCGCTAGCGTCTCTTAGCGGAAATTTAAAGCAAAATAAATTTATTATATTTTTCCCATCTAGTCATGTATGTATTTGTGCGAATAGGTCGCGGGGCGCATCGCCCCGTCGCTTGGCGCGGCAAGCCGCGCAACTGGGATCTCCCCCACACCACCACATGCTGCGACGACCCCTCTCTACCGGTAAGTGTTTTAATATTTACTCATACTCTGTGATATGTCCTGAACCTTTAACATTCTAGGAAAGCATTTAAAAGCTAATTTTCAACTACATTTATTAATATACCTACTTAGAAATCCCAAAAAACAATTCGCGCGTTTATAGAGTAATGTAGAGGTACTGCATATTTTAGTATAAAAACGTTTTTTTTGCAGGATTCCGGAGTATGCCTATTGATAAACATTGTTGTAAATTCGCTTTAAAGAACCTAGGCGACCGAGCTTGATTCGAACCCACGTCTTCTACGATTCTTCAGTCCGACGTTTAATTTCATTTAAATCTGCGTCGAATAATTACGAAAGAAAAACGCATGAAAACTAGAAAATTCGCATTTTCCTAAACATAAGACTAATCTACATCGATTTGTTTGTTTGAGTTGAAAACTCCGGTAATCACCACATACTCGTAGCAAATTTTAGCGAGATCTTTAGAGCCATTTCCGAGATCTCCAAATATAAATAAATAAAATATACCATGATCAGAAGTTTAAATAAGAAAGAACACTGGGAGTGTTGAATAAATATTTAAAAAAATATTAAAAAACTATGTTAACAGAATATTAGAACTTCGCAACATATCGCACTGTATGTTAATCTACTCGCTTAACTCGATTTCAAACAATATTAAGTTGCGCTGCTTCTTTCACAAGGTTCCGGGTTCGAATCTCGGGCCGGCTGAAATTTGTTTTCGGGGTTTTATGTCTTAAAATAACTTAGAAACAACTCCGAGCCAGGCATTTGGTGGTGTTAACATCCCCGTGTATCCCCAGTCCTAATATTAATCTCTCTCCGGATAAGTCTGATTGTAGTCTCAACGAACTATGAGAGTGAAGGAATAGAGTGCACTATAATACTGTATGCGTTTTGCCATTCACAGTCAGTTAAACTGAACTGACGGCGACCCAGGGATTAACTTAACGATATCATATTTTTCCATAATTGTATATATTTTCCCAAAACCTTAAATGGGGAACATTGCTCACGTTTTGAACACACTGAATAAAAGTGAGTGTGTGGAGTCATCATTTTAACTGACCGGAAATGGCCAGCTTAACAAGGCAACTGAAATTGTCAAGTGGTACATTTGCAAACCATTTCAATCTAGAGAAACAAACAGTAAGAAACAGAGTATAATCGTCTTGCAACAGAGTTTCTTCTGTCGGTGTATGACGTATCCTGATATCTCTAATTCATTCAGTTGTGTGTGTTCCAAAAATGAAAAATGATTCTGAAAATAACCTGATCTATCTGAACTACGAAATCGGCGCTTATTCATGGGGTTGAGGTAATCTCATGGTCAAAGTGCGGTGCGGTCGTGTGGACATTATGTGTTGTTTACAGACAGCGGGTGTGAAGGGGGTGACGGGGGCGAGTGCGGGTCGTGCGGGTCCGGCGGATCGGCGGGCGGCTGGTGGGAGGACGGAACTAAACAAGCGCACGCCGCGCCCGCCAGCGCCGACACCGCTCTGTGCTACCGATGTGAGTACTGACGCGCAGCGAGCGGATTTTAAGACACCGAGTCAGGACTGCCTCTCTTCCCGCATGGGTAGCAAGAACGTAGGTACCTTCGCGCGGCGATCGTGGTGGGCCTATCAAGTTGGGACTCGGAAGACGGAACTAAACAAGCCCACGCCGCGCCCCCTAGCGCCGACGCCACGCTGTGCTGACGCTGTGAGTACTGACACACCCTACTACTACAGACTTAAGGCAGTCCGACCGGCAACGATGAGCGAGTGGAGCTAGAAACAGGTAGGCGAGTTGTCATTGGGCTATAAAGCGAGTGTTTTTGGGCGACAGGCGATTTGAAATTGAAATAGAATTGATTGACCTGTTGAACGCATGTGTAGATTATATATGAGCTGCTACAAAGTGACGATCTTGATATTTTTGAACCTAAGCATGTCACATTTCGGCATAACGTCAGACGTATCGCTGTGTATACACGCTTTAGGGTTCCAATCTAGTTCTAAGTGTTAAAGCCTGTACTGTACCTACAATTATTTTTTTTATTGTTACCTGTTGTGTATGCCAATAATAAAAATAAATAAATAGATCGCGGAACTAGCATCGCCGAGTAAGTTTATCTTTGATTGTTCTGTCGCTTGGCGAGAAATTAGTAAAGGGAGTTCTCGGCGGTGTCAACAATCAGCGAGCTACTATCTTTATTCGAATTGAGTTTACTCTTGACGTTAGACTAGCCAGACGTGGCGTAGACAGAGCCTACGGTGGAGCGGGCTCATCAGGAAGGTTCTGGCATTCCCACTCACCGACGGAACACACCAAGCTGCTTGGTGCCAGGCTCTGGTGTGAGGGTAATAGCTACCAGGCGGCACCTACGCCTACGCAACGCAAAATTTTGGGTGAATAAGTACTAGTCTTACGTGCAGAAGCTTGACTTTGCAATGGTATTTAAAGAAATGTCTAGTAAAGCACCATTTTTGTTACACACCTACAGAAATCAATTGCAAGATAATTTTATTCTTAATACTTTCAAATTACGCTGAAGGAGTACTGAATGTGTAAATTGTTTATCCCAGGTGCAGAGTGCGGCATAGCAGCGGAACAATACAGCGACGAAGAGCTCGGTCTATGCGTGATAGCGCTCGCCACGTTCGTGCATCGGGAACCCGCTGCAGCCGCCGCAGTGCTTCCTGCCTTACTCCATGCCGTCAGCAGGTACAGTGGCTTAGGGTGTCCTAGATAGCTAGAAAAAATCTTCATACCTTCTCTAGTCAACAGGAAAGCTTGTCACCACCAACAACAAAAAAATAAGAGACTTAACAAGAGTAGTCAGCGGGTATATCAAATTTAGAGATTCCTAGATGACAGGAAAGAACCTTAATACCTTCCCTAGACTAGTCAACATAGCAGCGGATCAATACAGCGACGAAGAGCTCGGTCTCTGCGTGATAGCACTCGCCACGTTCGTGCATCGGGAATTTATTGGCACTTGGCATAATCTTACCACGATAAAAAAATAAAAAAGTATACATTGGGCTCAATTCCAATGCGCCCTGTCTAAGATGAAATTTAGGTTTACTGTCTCTCTTTCTCTATCAAACAAACGGAAAGAGACAGACTACAATAATTAGAAACGTCAAAATAAGATGCGATTTCTAACGTATTTGTACAATAAATTATTGTTTTAAGTGATAAGCATTCACTATGCAATCTAAATATATTATTGCACTTGAAAAAATGACCGCCAGAGGCGGGAATCGAACCCGCGTTCCTCGCATGCCGGGCGATTGCCTAACCTCTCGGCCACCCTGGCGTTGGCAGAGCCTGTCGAAATTTTCAAGTGCTTCTTAACGCTGTAATGCCGCGTTGCTTCCATCAATGTTATTGGGATTACACCCTCAACACTCGAAAGAAATACTATTGCAAGTATTTAACAATCGAAAGATGAAGCTTGCAAATACGATAAATTATTGTTTTTAAGTGATAAGCATTCACTATGCAATCTAAATATATTATTGCACTTGAAAAAATAACCGCCAGAGTATTTGTACAAGTTTTTGCGTGTTTTCGTCTAACTTTAGTCGTCATCGAATGACATCCCTACTAAATTGTCTATGGGTTGTCTAATTTCCTTAGCAACGGACAGCTGTTTAGTCTGACGTTTGTAAATTAATATAGTCTGTCTCTTTTCGTTTATTTGGCACAGAAAGAGAGAGAGAGAGACTGAACCCTAAATTAAATCTTAGACAGGGCGCATTGGAATTGAGCCCAATATCAACAACATGACACAGGGAGTGCCAACAATATGCCAAAAACGATATGGTAATAAAGTTCTTTTTGATTTGATAATTTGGGGTAGTAGTGAAAGACACCTTGCTTGAATCGAGATTTATATGCGACTGACTATAAGACGATGTGAAAACAATATTTAAACAATCAAAGAAGCGTAGCTACGTAGGGGCGCGAATCGCTCAAAACATTTTAGTTCGAAACTCCGCACTCCCTCATATCATTCAGCATCCGTCATATACATCTGAGGCCTTACTCCGGTTGATTATGCCCGTAGTTTCGACTGTAGCCGTCCCCGTCACTCACGCCAGAAAGACAACGCGAACGAGCGAGATGGCTAGACTCGAAAATACGGACATTGTCAACAGGAGTAGGGCCTCTGATCTTTAGTGCCACTATTCATTAAATAAAAATCTAATTCTGTTTGTTACCCAGGGTGGTCCAACTGGGCAACTACTCGTGGCAGGCGGAGACCAACACTCGGCTCCCGGGCAGCGCGGTGTTCGTGGCGCACCAGTTCCTACGATGCGTTCTACACCAGCTGGCTCCAAACAACGTCTTTTTACAGATATTCTTGCAGAGGACTCCAGGTGAGAACACACTTATTTATTAATTAGCCCTAATTTATAAGTACGATTACAGGTTTACTCGTATTTTCTTAACTAAACATATTGCAAATTGTAAACAAGGTATCTCATGTGAATTCACTCAGAGAACTTAAAAGTTCATTCATTTATATGGCACGCAGATAAAATGAAAAACAGGTAGGGTACATAGCATTAGACCAAGTGTGTGCCAAAAAGGTCCCTGCTCAGCATTAATCGTGACAGCGCGAGGCATGTCACGATACTGATTTTCAGCAGGGACCTTTTGGGCACTGTGTACACACATACAAAGAAATAAATAATTAAACTTGCATCACTCGTTCTCTATTTTTTTCATTTTAGTTTTAGACACAGATTTTACGTCCAAACATAGGTTTAGTCTTAGTCCGTGGCACCTCGAAATTCATCCCATTGTTGCAATGACGACCGTCTTGGTGTAGTTGTCCCCGCTCTTGACTTCGATTTCAGTGATCGCGGGTTCGAATCCCTCAAGGGGAAAATGTTCGTGTGATGAGCACGAGCATGTGCACCTAAGTCGTAATGTTTATAAACGTATTATAAGTATGTCTATCCGCAATCCTAGTCGCCATTACACTAGCTCACGCTTAGTTTAGGGCTAGGTAATTGGTGTGATAGTTGAAACAATTTATTATTGTCATTATTTATAATGGTAACAGAGAAGCAACGCCTGATGTTTTTCAAGAGCATAGCTCAAGCTTTCGTGGATTTCAACGAGTTATACCCGTGCGGCCCGCTACAGCTAGTGGTTGAACACTTGAACTCGAAGAAGACGCTTCCGATCGATGTGAGTATTGTTTTTAGGGTTCTGTACCCCAAAAGGAAAAAAACTGAATCCTTATAGCATCACATTGCCGTTCGTCCGTCTGCAAAGACCCTTTTTCAAAAAAATCTAAAAATTTACAAATTGAACTAGCAATCCTAAACTTTCTCTGGACGACCATTATTTTGTGTTTCAATAAACAACAAATCAATTAAGATCAAAAGGATAATTGTTCTTCTAGTTACATTATAAATTAAATGAGTTGATTATTTTAATATCCAATAACTCTTACTAATTTGTTTATTTCCAGCAAATAACAATAATAGCAGGAAACATAGCCATGTATCTCGAATGTCTCGCACCGGAAGCGCTAGGCCCTCCCAGCGCCTGCGCACCGTTATTACAACAACTGGACGCGTTACTACGAAGTACCGCCTTACAGTTACAACAATTGGACGACGTCTTGCCTCTGTTGAGAGCGGCCATAGCGATACTGAAGCTGCCTGCGGCCGCTATGCACAAGGTATTAATTATTACAGCAACTGGACGTGTTACTATGTCTTGTAATCTTACCTTACTCTCCTGAGGGTGCTATAGCGATACTGAAGCTGCCTGCTGCCGCTATGCACAAGGTATCAATTATTACAGCAACTGGACGCCGTACTATGTCTTGTATCCTTACCTTACTCTACTGAGGGTGTCTAAAGCGATACTGAAACTGCTTGCTGCCGCTATGCACAAGGTACACATTGTTACAGTAACTGGACGCGTTACTATGTCTTATAGTCTTACAGTTTTAACAATTGGACGACGTCTTGCCTCTGTTGAGGGCGGCTCTAGCGATACTGAAGCTGCCTACTGCCGCTATGCGCAAGGTAAACATTGCTACAGCAACTGGACGCATGAATACGTCTTATAATATCCTCCTAGCCGAATTGCGACTACAGCTGCCTATCTCAACAGAGATTAGCCAACTGCGCGGGAGATATTATAGCACACAAGTGTGTGCGCAATACACAGGTGCACTCTCTGTTCCTTCACTCTCATAATTCGTTGAGACGGCGGTCCGGCATGACCGTAGAGAAATCAGGCGCAGGACCAACGGCTTATCGCCTTACAACTTCAGCAGTTGGACGACTTCTTGCCTCTACTGAGGGTAGCTATAGCGATACTAAAGCTGTCTGCCGCCGATAAGAATCCATACTAATATAATAAACTCGAAAGTGTGTCTGTCTGTCTGTCTGTTACCTCATGACACGTATATAGCTAAATCAATTTAGATGAAATTCTGTTAAGAAATAGTTTGAGTCCCGGCTTATGACATAGAATAGTTTTTATCCCAGAAATCATCCTTTATGGGGGCGAAAAAGGGAGGGGAACTTTGTATGGATAATCTGACATTTGCGCGTGTGAAGTCACGTGGATCTCTTAGTAAGTATATTTTAATTTCTTGTTTATCAGACGATTATGTGAAATTGTATCCCAGTGTTGAAAAAATAACCGTTTTACTGTGAAAAAAAATGTAACAGCTCTTTTCGAGATCTTCTCTTTATCGTGTGTTTACAACCTTATGATACTCAACAACGGCTATGAACATTTGATTGTCGAAAATACTCAAATGAAACTGAGCTTTATTATGTAAAGCGTACGTTGTACGTTTACGTTAAAATGAAAATTGCTTAAAAATATATGTTTTTGACTGTGCACTTTTTGTCAACAGAGCATTCTGGAGCCTATATCAAAGATCATATCCTACGGCATTCAAAACTTCGTGGTCAAACTGTCAGTCATCTCCGAGTTGTCTGTGGTCTGCGTACGCGCATTCAGCCGCGACAGAGACAAGCTGCTCGTGTGCAGAGTGCTTGTCTATGAGCTGGTGCAGGCTTTGAGAACGAAGACAACGGTTCCGGATGATAACCTGTTCATATTGATACAGTATGTTTTGCAAGGTTAGTTGTAGTTGTTATGTTTGTAGTGTAGTATCGGCTCCGTACGTTACTCACTTACACGACCGTCCTCGACGGTGGTTGCAGGCCAACTACCCCTTCCCCCGTCTCATGTTAATTGTGTTTTTGTCATTTACACATAACTAATGATATAAATCTTATAACTTGGGGAATAATAAAAATGCCTATAATAATAATTGAATCACTTAAAACTATTTTAATTTCCAAATAAAAAGTAAAAGTAAAGCTAGCCTATATAGATCCCACTGTTGGGTAAAGGCCTCAACTCAATTATAATTTTCAAATAACTTACAAAATTAACATAAAAAAGTAGTCTCCATTGGCTAAAGCTAAAAGTTTTGTAAGATAAAAAAACAAAGTAATATTAAAGATTTCATTAATATTAAAAGCATTTACCTAATTCCCCAATTTATCAGATTTTTAAATAGACTCTTGTAATAAAATGAAAAAAAAAAACCCAACTATAAACATGCATGAGATAGTTAGCCTTACCTTTCGCCTTAAAATGTTTTCTCTATTTGTCATAGGACACGGATGCACCCTCCTCCTACCGCCACAACTTAACACGGGGGACCTACTGACTGCAGGCCCCAGTGGGTCCGAAGCTAAGGAACTAGGCAGTGGCGCTGTGGACTGCATGAGGCCACACCTGGCTGACATGATCGAGCTACTACAGGACCCGCACTTGCTGAATAAGATCAAGGTTAGTTCCAATATAAATATGCATTAGATAAATTCAATCTACCGGACCTGCTCTTGCTGAAAGAACAGGATCAAAGATCAATGTTAGTCCCAATAGGAACAAGCAGGAGATAGATCTAATCTACCAGGCAAGGGTTTTACGCCAACTCAACACGAGGGACCTACTCACAGCGGGCCCCGGTAGGTCCGAAGCTAAGGAACTAGGCAGTGGCGCTGTGGACTGCATGAGGCCGCATCTGGCTGACATGATCGAGCTATTACAGGATCCGCACTTGCTGAATAAGATCAAGGTTAGTGGTTCCGATGGAAACATATGTATAAGATATTAGGTCTAATCTCAGGTAGTTTGGACCTAATATCTGCTGTTGCTGAAAGAGCAGGATTAAGGGTAGTCCCAATAAGAACAAGCAGAAGATAGATCCGCAATGCCTGAAGAGCAGGGTGTATAACCAGTGTGTCCTACCTGTCATGATCTACGGGGCCGAGACGTGGAACTTGACAGCCAAGCTGGCCCACCGACTGCATATCGCTCAGCGAGCTATGGAACGGTCTATGCGGGGAATCTCGCTAAGGGATAGAATCCGAAACGAGATCATCCGCCAAAAGACGAAAGTCATAGATATCGTTCAGAGGTGCAGTAAGCTGAAGTGGCAGTGGGCTGGTCATGTCTGTCGCAGAACCGACGGGCGTTAGAGTAGGAAGGTTTTCGAATGGAGACCATGTCTCGGGAAACATAGTGTTGGACGCCCCCCTGCTAGGTGGACCGATGATCTGAGGAAGGTGGCCGGTGGTGGCTGGATGCGAGAAGCGAAGGACCGTGAAAGTTGGCGCGGTCTTGGAAATACCTATATCCAGCAGTGGACTGCGATAGGCTGATATGAGTATGAGAAGATAGATCCAATCTACCAGGCAAAAGTATTCCCCCAATTCAACACGGGGGACCTACTGACCGCGGGCCCTAGGGGCTCCGAAGCTAAGGAACTTGGCAGTAGCGCTGTGGATTGCATGAGGCCACATCGCTGACATGATCGAGCTACTGCAGGACCCGCACTTGCTAAATAAGATCAAGGTAAGATTTTTGGTCATTTAGCCATTTAGCCTGTAGGAGCCGAGCCAGGGCGTGTCGCGTCTGTTGAAATTCCTAGTGTAGGCGACAGTGATAAGAAGTCGCCACTGTCTAAATAGAAACATGCGAAAGATAGATCTAATCAACCGGACCCACACTTTAAATAAGATCAAGATAAGTTCCAATAAAAACATTCAGAGATAGATCTAGTTTACCAGGCTTAGATTATTACCCCAACTCGACACAGGGGACCTACTTACTGCGGATCCCAGAGGATCAGAATTTAAGAAGATGGGCAATGTGGCAGAAGCTTAGGAGCCGGATCAGATAGATCCAATCTACCAGGCAGAGCCAGGCTTATTACTCAACACAGAGCAAGCCCTAGTGGGTCGAAAGCTATGAGTGGAACCGTCGATCGTGGCCAATATGATGGAGCTATTACTGGAGCCTCACTTGCTAAATAAAATCAAGGTTTGTTAATCAATAAAAAATAAACATGACATCTACATCGAAAATAATATCCAAACCATAATCCAAGGTGTAATTAATTCCATCCATTTTCCTATGTAATAAACGATTGACGTTAGCCACGGCTGCCAGTTTCAAGATACGTGTTAACACAAATAACAGAGGAAACACAACTGAGATTGTCATGAAAATCTAAAAAACATGTTTATAACTTGTATTTTCATTATTTCTTTCCTGTTCAATCCGAGCTACTGTTCCTTAGTTCTATTTTTTGTGTATTACAGCTACAGAAAATATACTTTTTATCCATCTGTCACCTACCAAAAAGAATGCTTATTA
Organism: Pyrausta nigrata; assembly: GCA_949316185.1. NCBI lineage: Eukaryota > Metazoa > Arthropoda > Insecta > Lepidoptera > Crambidae > Pyrausta > Pyrausta nigrata. The sequence continues at coordinate 12,664,160 of OX438957.1, read as the reverse complement.
AATTCTACCAACATTTCTGAACAGGGATCAGTATCAAAATCGATAGTGAACCGCAACCTCATCTGCCTAAACGAAGACACGCTAGGCTCGATCGTCAAAGGCGGGATCGCGCAGTACGTGGCGATGGAGCTGGCGTTGGAGCACGGCAGGGGCAGGCAGGACCGACCGGCGCATAGACATATGCCGTGGCTCACTGCTTCGATACCTGGGTGAGTATAAATAAAGTATGTCTTCTTTCAGGTTTGCCACAAAATTGAGCACAAAGCTTTGCCTTCGCAAGTTTATCAATATCAATTAATGGGAAATGCTGCAATTTTTATCAAACTGCCCCAATGATCATTAGTTCATTGCGCTAATATTTTTCCCAATACTACTCGAATTTGCTTATCCCTTTCGGACCGCTCCAATACAATTGTGTGGGTCACAAAGTCGAGTGTAGCTCATTAGTTTGACGTTGGAAATGGACGGGCCTAGTATCATTCAATTGTGCGGGAAGCGAACTTTCACCTCCCGCGCAAATTTTGTCCGACGCGCAGTCGGCGAGCAGGTTTCAACCTGTACAGTTTGTGACTGAGTGCGCTCCCCGGCTTAGCGGAAGTAAGTACCTACTATTGTTTTATTTTGTAAGTGTAGTAACCTCTCACACGTCCGGACTCGCACGATGAACCTCGCGGATAACGTCCACACTCGCCAGTGACGGCGCGCGCTCTTCGGCGCGCTCAATCCTTCGTCAATAAATGCTTCATAGAAGCTAAACCTTTGCAGCTGTAAGCACAAAAAAAATATCTACGGATAGGTTTGAGTATACAGAATAATAATTAATGTCTTAAAAAACCCATGAATTCGAATTTCATTAAAAATTTAAAGGGTAAATCATGCAGAAACGAAAAAAACACAATCACTTTTCAAGTTAACTTTAGTTTAGTATTTTCCATATAATCTGTGTTTTGAATAGTGTGTGGGAAAGGCCTATTCTTTAATTTTATTTTGCAATATAACACTTATAGAATTAACTAATGAAATACTGTACTTACGACATAATTCCGAGTAACAACGAAACACAAAAAGTTTTGCACTAAAGAAAAAAAATATCTGTAACAAATTTTAAGCGTTAAGTACGCCATCTGTATTTTTTTAGTTTATCTAACATGTCAGCTTGCTTTAAACACTTTCAAAAGTTCGGAACAATCTGTATAGTTGGCGATATTTAAACTTTTGTGCACGCACCCACGAAGCACTCTGTGTGGATACCAAACTGTCCACGGACGTAAGTTAGTACTTTTTTTTTGGGAACTAATCTATTCACGGACGTGTGAGTGGGTAATATACGAGTTATTGATTAGAAAAATAGTTAAACATAGGATGTTTTTGTGATAACAGTGACTATTGACAAGCAAACGTTTTGATGTAAGGGCTTAACGAACTTTATTGACACAATTGTATCGACGTGGGCCGTACATTACCTGATGCGTATTTTAAGTTTCTAATGGTTATACTTTTTTCACAGTTTCCACACAATGTTTCCGATTTTAAACGACGCTGCTATCGAAGAGATACTCAATAACTCTGGGGACGAGGGCGATGACAACGACGAAATCGATTTGGACTACTTAATAGAAGACCATACCGAATATTCAAGTTCCTCTTCTTCTGATGAAGGCGAAGAAAGCGGTGACGATAACGTACCTCTGAGTATGCTAGCAGCATGGGAAAAGAAGCCCTTTATTAGCAAACCTCTTCCAAAGGATGCTGTTCGAGATCCAGCAGATATTAAAACTCCATACGAATATTTCGAGCGTTATTTTACTGTCGAGCTCATGGAACAGATGGCTTTGACCACAAATCAATATTATATGGCCAATACCGGTATACAAATAAAACCTGTTTGTTCTTTATTGGATATAAAGAAGTTTTTCGGAATACATGCCATTGTTGGGTGTATAAAATTTCCAAGACTGAAGATGATTTGGAGCGAAAAATACAGGTATGACCCGATTGCGAATGCAATGTCTAGGGAACGGTTTTTCCTTCCTAGGACAAACTTGCATTGTGTAGACGTTACAGCGGTGAATCAGACTGAAGAACAAGGCAAAAATAGACTATGGAGGGTCCAGCCTGTTATCGATGCCGTCCGAAACAGATGCCTGCAGTTGCCAAGAGATGCTGGTAACTTTTCAATTGATGAGCAAATGATACCTTTTGAAGGTCGATGCGATATGAAGGTAGTAGTACAAAACAAACCCCGTCCAGCAGGATTAAAGAACTTTATGCTTACTACCTACAAAGGACAAGTTTTAGACTTTGAAGTTTATCAAGGCTCTACTACAAACTTACCTGATTCGGAGAATTTGGAGTTGGTGCTGCTGTTGTATTACGCTTAGCCAGTACTCTCTCAGAAGGCAGTTATCTTTATTTTGATCGGTATTTTTCCTCACTGCCGTTGATGAAAGAGTTAGTTAAAAGAAAAATAGAAGGAACAGGAACTTTGATGGCCAATCGATTTAATACCAAGAAAAAAAACACTGTATGAATTCAAGAAAGACCATAAGATGGCTAGAGGAGAAGATGAGGAGGTTGTCAACAGGGAAAATACCTTGAGCGTCGTAAAATGGAAGGACAGCAAAGGAGTACTCATGGTCTCAACTGCTTTTGGAGCAGAGCCGCGAACCCAGGTATCACGATGGGATAAAAAGAGGAAACGATACATTGAAGTCTCATGTCCAGCCATAGTTAAAAATTATAACTCATTCATGGGTGGTGTTGATGTTTGCGACCAGATGATGGAGGCTTATCGACATGGCGTAAAACTAGAAAGTGGACTGTTAAGGTGATCATCCATATGTTTGACTTGGCTATAGTAAACTCTTGGTTTGAGTATCGAGCTGACTGCAAAGACAATAATCGTAAATCTAACGACATCATGGATTTGCTGGCGTTTCGATTGTCTATTAGTGACCACCTTCTGAATGGCCCTCCAAGAAAGAGACCAAGGGAAGATCTGGAATTCGCTTATATGCACACCTCTTCCAAATACAGAGTGAAGTCTCGTCCCACAATCGACCGACAGTACGACGGATTTAACCATTGGCCAGTTTTCGACACTCTTAAACAGCCTCGTTGCTGTCGTGCTCCTGGCTGCACTAGTCGTAGTCGTTGTCGTTGCTCAAAGTGAGACATTTATTTGTGCCTTAACAAAGATCGTAATTGTTTTTTTGATTTCCACAACAAAGACTGAATTTAATTAAAACTTATTATTATACTAAGAAATTTTATCTCATTTCATGTTAAAGTTGATCTCATTTAAAGCATTTGTTGATTATTATTAATGTAAAACTAGTACAAAGTTGTATTTCATATTCCTAATAAATATTTTTGTAACTTTCATGTTTATTTCATTCATGGTCTCTTTTTATAAAAACGTAAAAAAGAGGGCGTTTGGCCCAATTTGATACAGCTGTGACACTCACGATTGTACGTAGGAAATGAAGGGCCTAGTATGATACAATTGTGAGCCTCACAATTGTACGTAGAAAATTTAGGGCCCAATATGATACAATTGTTGGAGTATGAATTTTCCAAGATGGCGGCGGAAAATCTGTAAAATGATAGCAGATTCGTAATCTGCGGCCCCAAATTACCTAAGATTGTAATTAAAAATTACAAATTTCTTTGTAGTTTAAGCGCCGGTCTGAAAGTTCTATTCGCAGGGCTATATCCGTTACATTAACCCATTATTTCCTAATCTAAGGGGAATTTTTATTATTGTTACTTAACTGTAAACTAAATGTGACAGTAACTGCCGTACTCAGAGATGTCAATTAAAGTTAATAATTCATCAAGTCGCAAGCAGTCCTTTTCTATTTCATTGTCAAAGACAGTGACTGAACCAGACTTTAATTGACGACTCCGAGTGCGGCCATAACAGTTGTTTTTTTTCCTAATAAAAATAAATAAAATTATCCGACGGTTAAACTGGTATTTTTCAGAGGTAATGACTGAATTAAGCTCTACCGTATATTTCGCTCTACTCGTCAAAATATAGAGTTTATAATATATGCGTACGTAGAAGGTGGTTTACAGGTAAAACCATTTTATATAAAGTCAAAAGGTTGTCATAAAAGTAATTTATTTATGCATGTACACCACTGAGGCATACATGTGCTAAGATAGACCTTACACTGCTTCGTTGTCGAAGTCGAAAAGCTTAGGAATCACTGCATTAACCCTTATCCTCACCCTGAAATAAACATTTTCTCTGTAGATCCCGTGAAGTGTGCGAGTGCGTAGGGCGAGTGAGGCTAGTGTCGTGGCTAGTGATGGGCGCTCTCTGCAACGCTCGCGGGTCCCTCCCGCTACACCAGCCCGTCCCGCAGGACGCTTCCTGCCACATCACTGATCATATACAGGTACGTGTGATGTCCCAGGTTTGATTCCAACTTTTAACTCGTGGCGCAAAATAAGAGCCAAGTTCGCCAATTTTAAAAAGCCGTTTTTATATTTTTGGACATGACGTAAAAAAATTGGTTGACTAGAGTCTAAGGGTGTTACAAGTTAGATCGCTATGTCTGTCAGTCTGACATGGGCATCGTAGTCTTAAATGGGTGAACCGTTATGGATGCGTTTTTTTCATTAAAATACAGGTTTTCTAGCGGTGTTTCTTGGACTATTAAAATTGGTTCAGCCGGTTATTCGTTTTTAAATAAAAAAAGAATTATCTTTTCTTTTTGGTGTTGGGATTTATTATTTTAAACTTATTTAAAAAAATACTTCTTGTTTGAATTCGGATTTGATAGTCCGATAAAACTAATTAAATACTATTAAACCAAAAATTAGGAAATAATATGACGAAAATGTAGTAGAAGGATTGTCCTTTAATTACTGAATAGTGGACACCCAATCTATCTTAAAAGAAAGATAGATAACTCTTTATTGCACACCATAACAGAAAATACAGTAAGTACAGCGATTTACACAGAAAAAAAAATGTACAATGTAGGCGGTCTTATCGCTATGAGCGATCTCCAGACAACCTTTAGGTAAAGGAACATACTCATTCACAGAAAGGGGGAGTTTGGTGCAAAATTATAGTATAGGCGTAATGAACAAATAAATAATAAATAAAATACATAATAATAAGTAAATCATACATATTCATGCATACATCCAAATAAATACATATCAATATGAGAAGTACTTGACCAACAAAATAAAAGTATTTATTATTGGAGAAAATGATTTTTATATCATCTCTCAATCAGCAACAGATGAAAGAAAGCTTGTACAAATAAGGAAATCTAGACATGTCTGCAACATTTACTTATACCATGGCTTATACGAATTGCTACTAACCAAACCAATCGCTCCACAGACAATAATGTCATCATACGTGGAGCAATCGAAGCCCACAGCGCAACGTATGAACGCGCTATTCCACGCGTTCATTCTCTGCCAACTGTGGACCCTGTACTTAGAAGAGTTGGCCAACAGCAGCACGCCCAGCAGCGAGCCGCACAACACCACCGTGTGCATACTGCTGGAGTTCTGGTGCAAGCTGCTGCCCAGCATCCTGCAGGTCACTGTGCAGTCCAAGCTGGTGAGTGTTTTTTAACTGATGACGACCGTCTAGGTGGTTCGCGCTCCGGACTACAAAACCAGAGGTTGCAGGTTGAAATTCCGCAAAAGGCAAATGTTTGTGTAAGATGAGCACGAGGATTTGTACCTACGTAATAGATATGTATAAACGTTTATAGGTACAGTAATACCCAACTGATATGGCTTGCCGATGTACCTGCGCAGAAGATGAATTTTTAAAGCGCGCGAAATGCTGTTGGCGAATCGGCACGCTTGCGCGTCTTTTTCTGTAACGCTATTGGTCATTAGTTGCCGCCATGCTAGCGCGTACCGCATCACATGTCAGTTAGTGACGGGGCTCGCATGAGTGAAACGGTACTAATACCTGCAGTATACTATAGACCTTCAGTTGTGAAATCTAAGGTTAATTGTTAATATTAATCTTTTTCGTTAATCTTCGGAGCCATACTTCCTTTTCTGCGTGAACGAAGATTCACGACGCGCCTAGTTAAGTGGGTACTACTGCATGCGAATGTTATCTTAGTCGCCATAGCAAAGCTTACGCTTAGTTTGAGACTTGGTAGTTAGTGTGTTTGTTGAAACAATTCATTTATTATTACCAGTAAAATTTCACTTAATTCCAAGTTCTCTGTGAACTTTATCTAATGTTTACTTTATTGAACTGGAAAAAAACCGCTTACCGCTTAGTTTGTTTAATTGGTAAACTGTGGTCTAGCGATAAAACTGCCTTCATTTTAAATTATTATTTTTCCGTAAATTACTATGTAATTGCGAAGAAATACCTTTTTAAGTAACTCTTGTCACTAGAATAGGAAAATATTTCATTGTGATACCTAAATATTTTTTACCAACATTTTAACCTTTTAAATAGCAAATCTTGTTACAATAGTTACCGAAAATTGAATTATTTTCTTCTTGCAGTTTGGGTCATAAATCATAGCTCGGCCTCAGCCCGGCTAGGGCGGTGAGTATGTTGCGCAGGCGCACCGCCGTTATCGATAAAAACAAATGAGTCATCGAAGGCAGGTACACGGCGGGGTGCGGTATACAAAGGATAGTGCGACATTGTTATGTTATGAGTCATATGTTTTCCATTATTACCCCCGCCTAATACCTGCAAATTAGTGCAATGCTAATTCACTACATAGATCGAAGAGAAACGTGTTTTTGTGCATTCGCTCTCTAAATTTCTTTAGTGACACAATGACCTTTGTTTGGTACCAAAACGGCAGAATTTATTCAGAATAATATTTTGCCTGTTGGCACCAATATAACATAATGACAAAACTAAATACACTATCGATATCTCTTATCGACAACAATAATGCACGTCATTTTGCCCGCCCATAAGGCCCGTGAGTGGGAGAGAGAGCGAAATACTCGCTTCACCGCTCCGATAATTTATGACCCAAACTGCACGGAGAAAATAATTCTACTATAATTGTTTATTTCTTCCAGTTGGCGGAAACAGTGAACCTGCACTTTTTGAGTCTGCTGGAATCTTTACTGGAATGCAATTCAACGGTTCTAAACAAACTGCTTCCACTATGGACACCGATATTGCATTCACCATTATTCAACGTAAGTACGCTCCATTTACCATTACATTTTTATTAAAGTGTTAACTCCGTTTTGCGGTTTTCTTCAACTGTGTAAATATTGAAAAATACAGGGATTCGTTGCAAAGTAGTGCCAAATATTTTAAATAAGATAATATTAATAAGTAATAATATAAAAAAATACTTTATCGCCATGATTTTTAGTCATCGTATTTTTTCGAACAACATCAGTTTAAAAACATCCGAAGATATCGCAACTTTAGCGCAGCGTAATGACTATTAATGTATTGCACTTTTCAGTTGATCGTTACGCAGATATCGTGCGTGCGTATTTTTCTATGAATAAGGTAAATTATCCACGCGTACCAAATATCGTCTGTTCAAAATTAAAAAAAAGCATCTTTTAAAAACATTGGATAGATATAATTAAACGTGATAAAAATTTCTTTGCTTTGTTCGATTCAGTTACTGATTTTGAGTCATTCCTGAAAATTTGGCACCCCTTTGCAAAATTACCCTGTATATCGAAGTTATTATAATCGCGCTTCAACAATGTTAGCCTCAATGGAGGCCTCTTAAAGACTAGTGTCTATATTTTGGGATATAGTTATTGTTCTCAAATAATGAGTCGACTAACGCGTGTTGTGGGTTCAAGTCCCACCGGACGACAAGGCCGATGGTTTTTTATGTGAAAAATTTACTTTAATTGTAAGTGTCCATGGAAATTAAACTTTAGTCATCGGCAATAGGCTTTTAAAAATGAAAAATAAATAAATAATTGCCATTATTGCTATTGAATACAGTTAAATTTTTAATAACACAAGTGTCAAAAGACTATGGGGTCGATTTCGAGGTGCCCTGTCGAAGACTAAATTTAAGTTCACTCTATCCCTTTATTTGAAGAAGAAACGTAAAGAGACGTAAAATCATTTAAAAGCGTCAAATAAAGTGATGCGATTACCTACGTATTGTAACAAGTTTTTGCGTGTTTTCGTCTAAAAGTAATGTCGTTTATCTCTTTTCTTGTCTTTACCAGAAAAAAAGGGAGAACGAACTTTAATTTATAATCTGACAAGTTGGTACGCGACCCTCCCTGCGCCCCGCAAGACGTGCGGGGGCGAAGAAGGGCAAAGAATCACACGTGACTGCCATAGGAAATTTCTGTCCCTGCAAGTCACCGGTCCCCGCTGACATCTAGCGTGGCTCGCCCCCTGCACCTCTGACAACCGCAGAAGGGTCGCTTTGAATCTTGTCAGACTATAAGGCATGTCGGAATCGAGCCCTATAACTGTATATTCTTTCCAGATGCCTCGCCACGTGGCCCAACGCCTCGACGTGTGTCGTGAAGTCAAACCCGAAGCGGTGCGGACTTATACCTCTGTAGCGTCCACTGCCAACACGGTGTCTAGCGGCGTGACGGGCGGGCCGGCCGCGCGAGCGCACAGAAGGTTGCACAGACTGCTCGCCAAGATGGCGCAGCTGGAGTTGCAGCCGCATACCTTCTATCTGATTTAATTCGAGCCAAACGTTTATATCAGACACAAAAACCCCAAAATTAATTACAAAAACTGCCCGTTAAGATGGCGCACTTGGAGTCACATACCACGTGATTTTAACCGCTACTCTTTAAAGCGCTACTTAGCCTTAGGAGATTAAGAATAAGAAACATTTATGCGACACACCATACAAGACAGATTAAAACAAAAACACAACGAAAATTATATATATTTTTTTAAGATATATACACTGAAGAGCGAGACTCTGACACAGGCATTGAAATCCTTAAAAGAGGGTCTCAAACCAACAATCGTGTAATCCTCTATTGTAAAAAGATAATTATTTTTTAATTTTCTTCATTTTATTTTTATAAATTGTACAAAGTAACACACATCTAACATAAAATAGGCAACAGTGTGCCAAAAAGATCCCAGCTCAGTTTAAGTAGGGGCAAAAAGAAAATTTTTTCACGATACTGATTTTCAGCGGGAACCTTCGGATTCAGATTACATAGACTCATAGAACCAAGATGACGCCGTACAAATTACAGCAGCATATCTTATATCTGATTTAGAGAAAGATCCGCGACACCGCGTCTTTTTGCTACCTATTGCTACTCTTTAACCCATTGAGGATCATAAGACCGCCCGCGGTCGCATAACAATGCTACCTTTTGCTACTCTTTAACCCATTGAGGATCATAAGACCGTCGGCGGTCGCATAACAATGCTACCTATTGCTACTCTTTAACCCATTGAGGATCATAAGACCGTCGGCGGTCGCATAACAATAGATTATCTATTGTGTCTCGAAACATTGATCACTAAATGGTTAAATCTAAGTAACCTTTTTTCCGTGGAGAAAACGCTTTACCATACATGTTGCCCTGAAGTCAGTAGCAGGTGAAGTGGGACACTAACGATTGGCCAAGTAAACCTTCTAATACATCAGCTTAGGTCCTTACGCATCTTAAGACGAAGGATCTATATTTGCATGCACAACAGTAAAACCGCGGTAAATGTAATAATTGGACGACAGTCTTGGTGTAGTGGTTCGCGCTCCAGACTACAAAACCAGAGGTTCTACAGTGTTCTACAGGCTACATTTCGGCGAGTGTGCGAAGGAATTGCACGATCTGATTCCACCGGCCCCTTTTTACTATCGGGACATAAGACGCAGGCGGGGGTTCCACCCTTATGTCGTTGACATACCACTAATACGCACCAAACGTTTTAAATCGTCGTTCCTCTTGCGTACGGCTAGAGAGTGGAATTCGTTGCCAGCTGAAGTGTTCCCTAAACACTACAATTTGGATTCCTTTAAGAAAAGAGTGAATAGGCTGCTTCTAGACAGACATGTCCCATCGTCGGCCGCATCGTCGCTTACCATCAGGTGAGATTGCGGCCAAATGTCTGCGTATTAAATTTAAAAAAAAACAGCAGTAGCGGGTTCTAATCCCGCAAGGCACAAATGTTTATGTGATAAGCACGAACATTTGTACCCAAGCCATTAATGTTTATAATTATGTCTATCCGTTATCCCAGTCGCCGTAGCACAAGCTCACGCTTAGTTTGGGGCTAGGTAATCGGTGTGTTTTTGGAACAATTGAATTTATTTATTTAAATGTATGGAGGTGCCTGTGGCGCAGTGGCGGCAGCGCTTTGGTAGTGATACCAAAAGTTAAGCAACCCACGGCGCGGTCGTGATTGGATGGGTGACCATTCCGACCATTTAAGTGACGTCCATGACAAAGCATCTCCGTGCTTCGGAAGGCACGTTAAGCAATTGGTCCCGGCTAATATATGTGGTATTAGTCGTTAAGCCTAGTCAGAGGCTCCACCAATCCGCACTGAGCCCGCGTGGTGAAGTATGGCTCGTTCCTCCTCATAGTTGAGGTGAGGCCTTTTCCCAGCAGTGGGATCTAATAGGCTGACTTATAATTGTATTATCAATCTACTCTGCACTTTACATGGAAGTAAAAATCTCGATGTCTGCCAAATTAGTATCTGTATGTCTAGCATAATTTGTATTCTAGTCAACTAACTATAAGTGAAAATCTATGTTATAGATATAAAAATGTGTTAGAATAAAATATTACAAAAAAAGCATTCTTTGATTACTTCTTCAACATTATACCTAATTTAACTTTCTATCTTAAGTGCGGACGACAGCTCATCTGTGTAGCCACTGTGGCATCTTATGCAGTTGTTATAGGGTCGATTTTGCAACGAAAATGTGAAGTGTGATGTGCTGGCTACTGTACCTATTTCAAGTAGACCCTGTGTTTGGTTCCTTGTGGTAATGCAGCAATTGTATTTTCGATATATTCTCATATGTTACACATTTGCCAAAAAATACTTGAACCACACTCTCTACAGGTGCCGTTAACCGTTTATACGCTGTCATTTCCAATGGATAACATTTTGTTTTTTGCGTGTGGATCCACGTTTTTACGAATCGTCCACGTTAAATCATACGGCATATGAAAGGTTAAACGCTGCTTTTTATCGAATTGCAAATTATTGCGTTCGATCCGAGCCACACTGACAATGCCCACTGCCTTCGACCACGCACATAGCTCATTATTATAATTATTTATTGCAACGTAGGTGTCTTGCCTCATTACGTTTTTCTTCAATCAAAAGGCCTAATTACCCCGATTTTCTACGCCAGTCGTTAAATTGGTATAACTGTCAAATGAACAAATGACTAATATTGCAGAGTTTCAACAACGCTGACCTATGGAGATACAAATTGCAACGGTTTGACACAATGACATAGCGCAATAGACATCCTTATTCGATTAGTTGGTAAACAACAGATATCATTGTTTTCAGTGTGTTTAGTCATCAAGTTTCTACATTTTGCAAAGAAATCAGAGAAGTTGCAATATAATTCAGCGGTCTACGAAAGGAAAAGAAGATAAGACCATAAAAGGTGAAACTAGTAAGTACCTAGGTACGTAGTAATTTTAAACTCATTGGTTACAGTGGTATTTGAAATGGGAATTACTAGTTTCTAAGTAAATGCATGCATAGCGCATGGTGCATCCAGATACGGTATAAAGGTTAGATCTTGCACTTGAAAAAACTTATGTTGAATACAATCACTTAAACATTGATGAAAGCAACGCGACCTTATAGCGTTAAGAAGCGCTTGACAATTTAGACAGGCTTTGCTAAAGTCTGGGTGGCCGAGTGGTATAGCAATTGTTTTTTTATTTAAACTTTATTGCACTGTAAGTTGTACAATTGGCGGACTTAATGCCTTAGGGCATTCTCTACCAGTCAACCGCTTGGAGATGCAGAAAGTTGAATCAGTGGCGGAACATTTGCAATTAAATAAAATAAATTATAAAATGCATTAATATTTCAACATAAACATACATACTAATATTACACAAATAAATAAAAAGATATATAAAACAATGATAAACATACATAAAATACACAAAAATGAATTTACAATTAACGAAATTGAAGATATTGACGACATCTAGGTAAACGAAAAGAAAAGAATGAACAAAAAAAAGGTTAGTTCTGAAGAGAGCCAAGTTGAAGATAGTGGGCACGGAGTGACTTTTTAAATGAAAATTTGTTTGGTGACATTCTGATCTCATTAGGGAGAGAATTCCAAAGTCGAATCGCAGAGATTGTGACATAAAGCCGGACTTGAAAAGTGGTGTGTGGAGATTGAGACTATGGAAAGAGCGAAGGTTGCGCGAAGTTGTGGATGCCAAATAGCTGAAGCGCTGCGTCATATACGTTGGGGAATGAGGGCTACGAAGTATGTTGAAGAGGGTGCACAGGATTCTTATTTCTCTGCGATGACGGATGAGAAGCCATTTAAGCTTTGAACGGTAAGCAGAAATGTGATCGTACTTACGGAGACTGAAGATGAAACGAATACCATTGTTGAGGAGACGGTCAAGTTTATTGAGAAAAGCTTCACTGATATTCGTACAACACACGTCGGCGTAGTCGAGAAGAGGGAGGACGAGAGACTGAACGAGAAGAGTTTTCGTGTGAAGAGGGAGAAATTTTTTAAATTTATAGAGAGCCCGTAGAGTGGCTGTCACTTTCCTGCTGACCTCGCCAATGTGTTTTGTCCAGCAGAGGGTGTTGTCCATGTATAGCCCTAAGTTCTTGACATTTTCGCTGTAAGGAATCACAGCGTTGTTAAATAAGATTGGAGAAGTCGATTCCAAGCTAATCTTAGCCATCTGCCGCGAACTACCTATAATGATGGCTTACCATTTTGAGGGGTTGATGGATATACCATATTTCCGATATGCAATGATTTTGATTGCATAGCGAATTCAATAACACATAAGGGGGTGCAGCGCGAAGCAAGTCGAGTAAGTCTAAACGATCTTCAAACATAATCGAACTTATTTATATTAGTAGACTATTAGATCCATCTGCTGCAAAGTTTTGGACTTGATGATTTAATTAGAACAATAGTTTTATTCTGCGCAATGCGCAAAACCATCAGACATTTGTGTTAAAAACTGAAAAGTGTTCATATTTTATTCGTGTATATTAAAAAGGAGGGGACCTGCGGAATATCAATACAATCTTTTTTATTTAACTACCTACAAACTAGTATACTCATAGAGAAGGCATGAAAATAATAATGAAGGCAATTTCAATGTAAGAAAAGTTATGATTATGATTGCGTAGCATGTTAATTGTATGAGTAAATCAAGCAGTCGAAACTATTGTCGTACTGCCCATACTCTTAATAAAGGTAGTAAGTATTACTTAAGACAATGGTAGGTACTAGAACTAACCCTTTCTGACGACATACCGACAATGATCCTATTGTCAGGAAGATCTCTGATCTGTGTTACGCAATGATCAATGACAGACAGATATTACACGCCTGTCATCGTATTATATAAGTAAATCGTAATCAATATCGATTGATAAATGTATTTAATTGCTCTACTGTTCTGATCATATCGCTTTCCTTAAGATAAGTGAAGGTAATGCGGTAGGACCATTTGTGTTGATTTTGCTTACGAATGGCCATTGTCTTTATCTTCTGCTCAAGAAGCTTTTGAAGATGGTGGAAATTGGAAGAGTCATTGAAGGGGTGCCATAAAGTGAATACTCAAAATGACTTCCTTCTTCTTTTCGTGTCGACTCTCTCTCTTTCGGCGTCATATTTTTGATGTCATACTGCGTCAATCAGAGAGTTTTGATGTGGCCGACACGTTTGTCTTCCATGGTACAGGACCTTGCCTAAATGTATAATACCTGTGTACACAACGAATTTTTGTGTACTTGTGTGCTTAAACAATACCTAAAAAACTATTTAAATATCTACTTAAAGTTTAAGCACTGACCAACATACCTAAACACTATGTTCAATCGCTAAAGCATCCTTTCTCATTTTTAAATCCTCTATCTCTCTAATGTTTTTTGGGAGTGGTCATACTGAATCTCAGTAGACTACATCATGCTGTCTTTCTATCAATCCGCGCCAGTGGTTCAATATATCACTAATTACTTTCGTGAACTGTGACCCCCAGCTGCGTTATAATTGTCCAAATCGTCATTCTAGATCCATCACTCTTTTGTAGACTGACACTGCTTGGATTGGATCACAAAAACTGTATGTGTTCGGAGTAGTTTGGAAATTTGTTGATTAAATTGTTGCCTACATTGTATTAATACAATGCAGGTTAAATTGACATTAGATTTGTTTGTTTGTATCGTGGGTGGTTAAAATAAAGTGAGGATGTGAGGCTGTTATACAATAATACACAATACTTACTTACAATGTAAATGAATGAACAATGAATAAAAAAGTCGACCGAGCATTTTCCCCAGGGCAGTATGAAAGCAGTAAGAAAACATTGACATTCTTTGATTTCTATAAGCCGGTTTTTTAAATGACTTAGCTAATATGTCATTATTTCAACTTTGAACAGAATTATAATTTCAGTTTACTTATTATGTACGATAAACAAAAACTAGTAAAATCTGAGCCTATAGGTAGGAAAGAGTTAGATCTAGGTTTTTGTAGTCCAGTTACTTAACAAAGTTTAAAATAACCGTCCAAGTGAGAGTCGGACTCGCGCACTGAGGGTTCCGTACCATTATGTAGGTATACCTAAAAAAATCACATTTGTATGGGAGACGCCCTGATTTTTTAAAAATATATAACTTAATATTCTGTAAATATTTCAAGCGTCTGCCGGTTTCCATTATAAATACCAAACAAAAAATCTGCGAAAAAATCACTTCTGTTGTATGGGAGCCCCCATTTTAATATATTTTTTATTATTTTTTTAGTATTTATTGTTATAACGGCAACAGAAATACATGATCTGGGGCCCGATTCTCGTGCCTTCGATATTATATCACATGCGATATTTATCGAATAAACATGGCGAATATCACAAAATGTGATAAATATTCGACATTTTCATACTTCGAGAATACGCAAAATTTAAATTTTGTGATATCCGCCATGTTTTTTTGATCAATATCGTGTGTGACATAATATCGAAGGGACGAGAATTGGGCCCCTGATCTTGAAAATTTCAACTATCTAGCTATCACGGTTCATGAGATACAGGTCTGGTGACGACAGACAGCGGAAGCATAGTAATGGGGTCCCTCATAGGGTCCTAAGCTCTTTAACCCTTTGGGTACAGAACCTCAAAACTTGAAATTAAACGCCTAGGTTAGTTAAAACCGGACCAATTGAATACCTATCATATCTAGGTACCTGCTTAGTTAGGTACCTATTCTACTGATCAGACTTCTAACGCAACCTTAGATGATAAGTATCAGTGCTTTACAAATCATTTAACGTGTCTGACCGAAATGAGACTTGACGCGGACATTGTTGATCTTAGGTATCAGTATGTTTTTGATATTGATAAACATAATAGATAGTAACAAACCATGTAAGATCTAGATGTCTGTCATTCTAATGGAAGTAGGTATTGTTATACTTACGTATGCAAAAGAACTTTCCATATATTATCCATGCTGCCCGCATTCATGCACCCGCCAACTTTATTGGTCTTATTACAAAAAAATATTAGGTACCAGTTTTAAACCAGGACTAAACATACACAGACAAAGAAATAAATGACACATTCGTGACATCACCTAAGAAGAACGCGTTTAATATTGGTCGGCTAATATAAAGTCTTAAGTTTTTGTATTATGGGGCCATGGGCAAAGAATATATACACTACAGGGGTTTAATAGTTTAGCTTTAATGATAGCTATCAAAATAATGAAATTACAATTCATATGTCACTGCCTTGGAATTGTAATCGCAATCGCGAGACATAACTTGAGAGCTATCGCGATTGCGATTGCAAAAATCACATCACAAGTTACTCCCCAAATTCCTGGATTCAACGGGTTTGTGCACTTATTTAGGGCTGCCACGAACACTGTAGTAGCATGGCCTAAATAAAATAATATTAGTTGCTTAATTAAATTTTTAGTTGATATTTTTTAGAGGCACACCTTATCAAAAATACATCCATGGTTTTATTGACGACCGACCTGATGTAGACTCCCGGGGCAAATGTTGGTGTGATAAGCACGAGCATTTGTACCGAATGTTTTGTACCTGATGTTTATGAACGTACGAGTGTATATGTATGTATATCCATTATTCTAGTCAAACCTGGTCAGGTTCCCCTGTTAACAGGGTCACGGAGGTAAGATGGCAGTCGTTCCTTTGTAATTACCTGATCTGCTACATCCTGGATCATGGTCAGCGGACCCTGGGCACTTGCGTGCGAGTGCACAACCGGGATAACGCTAGGAAGATGATGATCCATTATTCTAGTCGCCGTAGCATAAGCTCACACTTAGTTTGGAGCTAAGTTATTGGTGTGATTGTTGGAAAAAATATTTATTCATTTTCTTTTCTGCATATAAACCTTTTTTGTCTGGTTTAGATGTTATTTTTTGCGGAAGTTAGGTAATGTACTCACATACTATGCAGGGACAAGTGCGCCCTAACATAGTTTTTTAAGGATAAATGCTTATTCTAGCGATGAAATGAAATTCAAACTTGCTCCCAATTACGCTAACACAAAATTTTCTGAAGTGTAGCTACTGAGACTTTTCAAGCAAATCTCTCTGCAAAGTGGTAAGTCGCAATTGGCACTGATAGTACCTATGTTACAAGGATCCGTAACCCGTAACAAAAACGGTTCGCATGTTATTAAAACAAGATTAAAGCAATTATTAGCAACAATAGATCAGCAGTAAATCACAACGGAAGATAATTACAGTAGGCTCTTTTTGATATACATACGAGTTCAAACATTACAGTCTGTGGAAGCATTCTTTAGTAACCGCACTGTTTTTTTGTCGCAAAATTATCGCTATTACAAAGGCATAAGGTTCCACAATGTTTACCTTGACGTGCCGTGACGTGTCGGCTGTACCTACATAAATTATTAAATAACCTGCATGAGTACTTAACCAAGTAGTTCCTAGTACTACTAACACATTTCTAGTACTTTTCCATCAGTATTTTTTAGTTTTAAAATATCTTAATTTCATAATAATAATTATAACAATAAAACAGGTTTAGTGCACATTTACGAGGGCCATTCAATAAATGGTTAGCCTACAAAAGAAAAAAGGAAATTTTGAGAAAGTAGAGATTTATTTTTCAACATAGTCTCCTTTCAATTCAACACACTTGGCCCAGCGATACTCCAACTTTTTCACTCGTCCAAAAAATACGATTTCCCGAGGTCTTCAAAATAGGCCTCTGTGGCGGCGATGACCTCATCATTCGACCCAAATCTTTTGCCGGCCAGTGACTTTTTCAGATTTGGGAACAAGAAGAAGTCACAGGGAGCCAAATCTGGAGAATACGGTGGATGGGGCAGCAATTCGTAGCGCAATTCGACCAATTTGCCCATAACGACGGCGGAGGTGTGAGCCGGCGCGTTGTCGTGGTGGAACAGCACTTTTTTTTTTGCCAAATGGGGCCGTTTTTTTTTCAATTCGGCATCGAATCGGCCCAATAAGTCAGAATAGTAGAGCCCCGTCATTGCTTTACCCTTCTCAAGGTAATCGATCTAGATCACACCTTGCGAGTCCCAAAAACACTGGCCATCACCTTTCCGGCCGATTGAACAGTCTTCGCCTTCTTTGGAGCACGTTCGCCGGGTAAAGTCCACTGTTTCGACTGTTCCTTGGTCTTTGGTGTGTACCAGTGAACCCATGTTTCGTCGACGGTCACAAAACGACGCAAAAACTCTGCTGGATTGCGTTGAAACAGTGCCAAATATGTCGCCGATGTGGTCTCACGGTTGCGCTTGTTGTCTGGTGTGAGCAAACGCGGCACCCATCGCGCCGATAACTTTTTCATACCCAGTTCTTCGTGCAGAATATGATGCACTGTCCCTTCTGCGATGCCTACAGTCTCAGCTATCTCGCGAATCTTCAATCGCCGGTCTGTCAACACGAGATCGTGGATTTTTTTTACGTTAACCTCCGTAGTAGCCGTTTTTGGTGCACCTGGGCGTGGCTCATCAAAAACCGACGTGCGGCCACGAGCAAACTCGTTAAACCAATTTTTGACGGTCGCCATCGAAGGAGAAGAGTCACCGTACACAGCATCCAACCGCTCTTTGATTTTGCTGCGCATTTTCCCTTCCAAAAACAAGAATCTTATCAATGAACGATATATTGTTCTTTTTCTATTTTTGTCAAACCGACCGACACGCACCAAAGGCTGTCAAAACAAAACAAATGAAGGGAAAAGACTGAAAACTACATAGTAGACTTCAAAAAGTATTTACTGCACGATAGTAAAACTCTTTTGTAACAACAGCGCCATCGGGCGGCGAGGCTAAGTAATTATTGAGTGCCCCTCGTAAATCCTAGAATGTTAGAATTAACAATTGAGGACATAATGATGCTATTGGTGGTGGGTAAAATAAGTTTCGCTTTCATGAATTCAGAGCAGTGGACGCACTGAAATGTGTTGTATAAGTTCCTACCTAACCTAAAATCCTTAGTAAACGATCACGCGTGGGAAAACCTAATTTTTCATCTCGACACTGCTTCTTGATCAAATGTCTCGTAAAAACACCAATAATTTATGCAATATTCCAAGCTGTATCTACCTAATTTTAACCGTACCTATTACGTTCTGATAGAGCTCAGATTTGGATAATAAAATCATCTAAAAAATGCAACAGAAAATTATATGACACAAATGATTGTGGTGTAATCAACAATCGAAACCAGCATAATGTGATTATTATACGACGGACCATTGTTGGCTTGTATGGACAAAATGATGGGGACTGAAGACAGGATGGAAATCATCACTTCTGTCATCTAAAGGTCTGTATAGTCGCACGATATATTCTTACTGTGCATGGATTGATACTCCTATTAGAAATTATATGGAATGATACGACTTATTTGTCAACACTCAACAATAATGTATAGTGATCATAGTTATTGGGTAGAGCGGTCCAAATTGTACAAGTTGGTATTTTTGGATGCGCGGTTAGTAAGTTATAGCAGCGTAGGCACCCTTATAGTTCTGGGAACTACTTTTAGTTTCGTACCTACCTATTTTAGAATTTAGGAAGGCAACTTTTAGAAAATAATAAATACCGTTTTCTGAAGCTAATTCATATATACGAGTATTCATACTTTTATGCAGCTTTAAAAAGTACACTTTGTAAGGAATTCTAAAGACTTCTAGTAGTTTCTACTAGTTCTTTCCAGAACTATACTTACCTAAGCTTATTTAGAAACTGTCTAAGTAATTTTCATAGTTTCGTAAATTTTCTTACGCATAGAACCTTTATAGACTCATGTTGCCACCATCGCTTTTCGCATAGTAAGTTATAAGTTTAAGCATTGCTAAGCGACAGTTTTTACAACGGTCCCTTGAGAAAATTCTCACCTTTCTACCTCGGACATGCTACTAACTATTCAATTACATGCAATTAACCATTTAACTTTGGTGTATGTACCTACTTGAAAGGGCTGACAACCTTTGTAGCCGATGACTGAGAATAAGGCTCTTTTATGGCCGTATCATTGAATTGCGTTGATTTAGAAGCTATACCTATACTCGAGTGTCAAACGTCATTGGAGCGTGGATGTTCTTTCACACCAAGATACGAACAACATTTAGGTACTAGGGCGAAAATAAATTCGCGGAAAAGCTAGTTACCTACAAAATTAATCTCAGTGTTATTGACGAGACAACTATTTTTTTTAAGTCCCTAAAGCCTTAGCCCCGCCTAACAATGGATACAGATATAATATGGATGTTGTGGGAGGATAGCTGCACCGAGGTCGCCCAGAGTAGCAGCGATAGGACGGTAGGTAGGTGGCGTAGACCCGCTGCCAGTCTGACAGACTCACCAGAATGATTATAGTGACGGCTAAGGGGTGCCTTGCACGCAGCTGGGGGAAATGAGAACCAACACGGACGGTTGACATCTGATTTATTGATGACTAGCTGTTGCCCGCGACTTCGTACGCATGGACTCGATGATACAAAATATTTTATACTTCTGGCGTCATCCAGCTATCATGTTCTTTTAGACTACTATGTCGTAAGGAGAAGAGAGGAATGAAAAATCTAGGTCAATAGGCACTCTTTTTTAGATAGGTTACTATCACCTCTCTATGGTTAGGGAAAAAAGGAGATTGATGGAAACAATAGAGTGTAGGAGGGGACGAATGTTGGGCCACCTGATTCGACACGACAATTTTATTAAAACGATAATAGAAGGAAAAAGGAAGCGAGGAAGACCAAGAATAAGCTACAT
This sequence comes from Pyrausta nigrata, assembly GCA_949316185.1. Classification (NCBI taxonomy): domain Eukaryota; kingdom Metazoa; phylum Arthropoda; class Insecta; order Lepidoptera; family Crambidae; genus Pyrausta; species Pyrausta nigrata. The sequence continues at coordinate 12,643,706 of OX438957.1, read as the reverse complement.
GCAGCAAATAAAAGAAAAGATAAATGTCTGGTCGTATCAGGAGGTTAAGAGAAGGGCGGAAAGCAGAGAGGAATGGAAAAAACTCCACCGACAAGAGCCTAGCTCTTAAATTTGATGATGACTATCACCTCGCCATCCTCCTCTGGTAAGAAAATTTCGCATGGCAGTGATACCAACTCTAAAACTAAACTTTCTCGTATATCTTTCTTAGTAAAAGTGTAAAGGATTTTTTTTACTTTTTAGTTTACTTTATTAAAGGCAGTCTTAATCATTTGTAAAAAATATAATCAAAGGTCGGTTTTTAAGTTATTACTATCGTAAAATTGTTATTATTATTAGGAGCCTATCGTGTCCCTCTGCAGGGCAAAGGCCTCCCTACCCTTTCTCCCAAAACGTAAAGTAAGTAAGACTATTCTTATAATCGTAGTTCATTTTCGTTAGTTAGTGATAAGTTGTATAAATAATAGTAATTTAACAAAATTTCGACAAACTATCTGTGGTGAAAGTATCCACGAACAACTTAGCGTTAAGGTCAGCACCATCAAATTTTGATCCCTGAATGTAAACGCTTAAATACCCAAATGAATGCTGTAGCATTTATGGTATACATACATGCTTATAAAAGCTGAAGGATTCTCTCGATTTCTCCAGGTCTCCGTCACCAGATCGTAACTTGGAGACAGTAGACCTCGGGAATTTTAAAATCAGTCTTAAGTAATTAAGCATATCAGTTGCTTCAGACCTTCGATTTGTGTACGTCAATAGAAAATGCTCATCACGCTGAACAATGTTTCCTAAGGCGCTCTATTTATATCTCTTATAGTTGAGCCGAGCTGCTAGGGTTCTATATCAGTTGCTCCAGACCTTCAATTTGTGTACGTCAATAGAAAATGCTTATCACGCTGAACAATGTTCCCTAAGGCGCTCTATTCATATCTCTTATAGTTAAGCTGAGCTGCTAGGGTTCCATATCAGTTGCTCCTGACCTTCAATTTGTGTACGTCAATAGAAAATGCTCATCACGCTAAATTACTTTTCTTAAGGCGCTGCTTTCATATCTGTCTTAGTTTAAGTGTACTGCTGAGGTTCCATGTCAGCTACTCCGATCTTCAAAATAAGTTATAGTCTAGTATTTGCCCAGACTCAACAGCTACACAATAAAAATCATTCAAATCCGTTCAGTAGTTCCGGAGATAAGCGTGTACAAACAGACAAAAAAAAATTAAAAAGTTATAAATTCCTATTCTGTTACTATTTTAACATCACCCTCAATTAGTTTTTGGTAAAAATACTCAATGTACAGACGCATCGGTTTTACACTTTTATTATAGTATAGATAAAATACAAGTTTCCATAATACTTATATTCTAAGTAAAAAACTATTTTTATTTATAATACAAAAAAAGTAGTAGTAGGTCGCTGAAGTCCCGGTTGAATGTACGATGCTAGAGCTCGTAAATATTCGCATCTCAAAAAGAAGAAGAAGACAATGCCGCACTAACTTCCAGCTTGGTAACAAGGCATAGTTTTATATAATAAAATAGGCAGTAATAATAATGTCCTCCTAGGCGAATTTCGACTACAGCGACAGTGGCCCATCTCAGCCGGCCACCCAAGAAGGAGAAAGGTTCTATTGTGCACAAGTGTGTGCGCAATACACAGGTGCACTCCTGTTCCTTCACTCTCATAATTCGGTAAGACGGCAGACCGACATGACCGTAGAGAGATCAGGCGCAGGACCAACGGCTTAACGTGCTTGCCGGCACGGGGGTGTTAATACCACCAACTTTTTGACTCCGGCGCTGTGCCCGAGTTATTTCAAGACAGAAAAACCCAGAAACATTCGACCCGACCCGGGATTCGAACCCGAGACCTCTTGAATAGTACCCAGCGTGCTGACCACTAGACCAACGACGCAGAGGCAGGTAACCTAGGCAGTACCACCTACCAGTGAAAACGACCTTATCAGATTTTTTGAGCTCACTTGCCTACATCTTACAATGAGAAATCTGTCTTCAAAACGTTACGTTAACCATGACCAATTTCAAAAGGTTTTATCGTAAATTGACGCGTGGAAAGCTCAACGTCAATGAGTATGTCGTTTTTTAATTAAATAACCATCTCCGATGACTTTTTTGTTATAAGTTGCTGTCAACCGAAGTGATTGGCATTCTTCAATGACCTCCTATTATAGTAGAGCATGTAAGAACGAGTAGGTCCCATTAAACTTATTTCACATTAGCTACTAAAAGAGTATTGGAAAATTTGCTTGCTATTCATAACATAACGTTTGTGAAATTCACTGGACGAAGAAAGAAAGGTTTTATTCTATAAATGCTAAAGTAAACATTGCACTCCAAATACAAGAATCATCTTCAGGTTAGACTCGAACCCTCAACCCTTCGTTATCTGGGCGAATGCTGTCGTAACAGCAGTTTATTTGAAAAAGTGTTTGGTTGGGATTTAAATATATTTTGAATAATGGGAGATGCTTTTTATTCCAGTACTGGCAGGATTGGCTTTTCGTTTGCATTTCACTGTTTATTGCCTACATTCTTGCATCGCTATCCCTTTTTCTTATAACCAACCATTCTTATAAATCCTTTACCTAAAGGTTGACTGGAAGACATCGCATCCAGCGATAAGACATACATTGTGCTAATATGTTCTAAATAAATTTTATCTCTGTGATTTTGTTACAATATAGGTATAAATAATATCAATCTTACTACCTCTACAAACCACCTACTTAGGCACCTACTCGCCTACCGTAAGAGTTTCAGGATAGTTTAATATTACAACACAATACCCCAACGGAAAGTGATCCATTTCAACACAAGTGTCAAGGGCGCACTCAGCATAACAACATAATTATCTAATTAGAATAAAAATACGCCCACACTAGCACAAAGTGAAATTGGGAATGCCCCCTCAATGGGCCTAATTCGACCATCTTGCCACAATGGTGGGCAAATTCGCTCATTAGTGATCTTTGTAGCGAGATATTGGGCAATTTACCGCCCACGAGATATGGGCAATGCATTTTTGCAACACACTATTGCTGGTATTAGATGGACAATTGGACTTTTCAGGGTACGATGACAGATTTTGCATAAGATGGACAATTGGACGATTGGTACGATGACATATTGCATAGAAATAATTGAATAAGATTTTTCTCAAATTGAATGATGTTGGCAAGTCCTTGTTTTTACCCGACTGCGAAAGAAGGGTTATGTTTTTCGAGAGTATGTATGTATATATGTATAATTTTTTGGCACGCCCAACAGCCCAAACGGCTAGGCAGTTTTTGACATAATATGACGTGTCGTGTAATTTGTCAAAATTGTGAGAGTGGCATAGGTAGGCTATACACATTTTAAAAATAGCGGCCGCAAATTGAAATAAAGGGGGACAGGGATTGTTTTTTTTTACTTACCATAGCAATATGGGTATCAAATGAAAGCAAGTAAAAAGACAGTTTCAAAAATATAATAATTTCTGCAGTCGGGTGTTTTTTTTTTCAGAAATTATGTTTACTTATTAGGATAAGAACTGCCTAAACACATACCAAACTGTGTAATTTGGTGTGCAGTGAAATTTTGTTTTTTATTTGTCTGTGTGATTAGCCCAACGGTATTTATATTTAATCAATAATCATAATAATTACAAATTAATATAAGGTACAATAATATTAAATGTTAACAGGTAATTGTTAGTACTTACATCCCTATTTGTTTGGGTAGATGGTAAAAAGATTTCCAGTGCCAAAACTTGGTCTGTCAGCCTGAAAAAGATTACAGTATTTTTTACCGTCTAACTTTACGCGTTTTCCTTAAGTTATTTTGTATTATTACCTTTGTAATAACATTCTAAGAAGCACTTTATAATTTTTTTAACTCCAACTTCCTGTGATTAAGAAAGAATTTCCTGTACCCAAACGTCTGTTAAAGATCGCTCCTACTTTGTAAATTTTTCTCTGAAAATGCCATTTTTTTTGTGTGCATCTATCAATTGATTAAAAAATTAAATAGGTAAAATCAACTATTAGGTAGGGATTACACGGTGCAATTTTATTTTATTAATCTCCATCACCGTATGGCACATCGAATCCGAAGCTTTAAATAAATAAATAAAAATAATAAATTGTTTCAACAAACACACCAATTACCTAGCCTCATACTAAGCGTGAGCTTGTGCTATGGTGACTAGGATAACGGATAGATATACTTAAATACTTTTATAAACATCCATGACTTAGGTACAAATGCTCGTGCTCATCACACAAACACAAAATTTGCCCCTTGCGGGATTCGAACCCGCAACCGCCTGGTTTAGAAGTCCGTGGCGCGAACCACTACACCAAGACGGTCGTCAACGATCGTCTTTACCTAGTTGCTAAGTCATTGATAGATAAGCATAATCCGCGGTTGTATAACTAACTTATGACAATCACTCGCTTGCATTGTTATTGGTAAGGCGTCGTTCACATCGGCTATTTGTTTTATTCGCTATCTTCGAATCTGTAATTACTCGATTGGATAACCAACGCACTTTGTAGGTACCTACGGCACAGTAGCTTACATTTATCACATGAGTATGGGTTGTTTTCTTTATTGTTATTGATAAACGCCGCTGATGGTTTTCGTTGCTCAACTCATAACACTCTATTTTAAGTGTAAGTTTAGTGTCACGAGCTGGGTGCCACCAAAAGAGACTTGGAACCAGCTGCCCAAAATCGTGATGAGTGGAAAATGGTAGAGAAGCTTTTGCACGTTTGTGGGACCCAGCAGGCTCTAAATAATGATAATACGTTTATCAGTTTAAAGGTTATAAAAATTGTGATATTTTGTTTTAATTTAGCATGAAATTTATCTTTGGTAGCAAAAAAATCTTAAAGCTTTTCGGTGAATGGCAGTGCCAGAACTTTCTGGGTGAGCTCGCTCCATCGTCGACTCTATCCACGGAATTAAAAATAAAACGTTTGTTTTGTGTTTCTGTTCTGTGACTATCTACGCCACATCTGGCTTAGTCTAGAGTCAAGAGCAAACCCATTTTAAATTTAAAAAAAAATAAAGCTAGGTCAAGTTCAAAGGCTTTGCCCTTATGCTTTTTAAACCATGTTCAGTTATTCCAATTTCCGATGCCTATTGTAACTGCCGTGGCCGTAATGACAGCGTCTACAAGGAGTTAAAGAGCTAATCGCCTAAAACGAATCTCGAAACACTAAAATACAAAACAAACAAGTTATAAGCTAATCTATACCTTACAATCTACTAATAAAGCCAGTAAGTGAAATAAAAAGCTGAATCGTCTTCCCGCGTACATTGCGTAAGCGCAAAAATGTCATAATAACAATGATTACCGCGCCTGCGCAGCTCAGCCGTGCGGGATCCGTGTCAGCGCCTGTGAATAGTTTTCGTGGGTAGTGATGGGAATGTGGCAGGTGATTGTCGATGTTTTGGGTGGAACTCTGTTTTTTGTAGCAATGTATACTGTATATTGACTGCCTCGTTGGTCTAGTGGTCAGCACGCTGGGTACTATCCACGAGGTCCCGTGTTCGAGTCCCGGATTGGGCCGAGAGTGTTTGGGTTTACTGTCTTGAAATTACTCAGACAGCTCCGGAGTCAGGAAGTTAGTGGTGTTAACACCCCCGTGCCTCGGAAAGCACGTAAAGCCGTAGGTCCCGCGCCTGATCTCTCTACGGGTCGGTCATATCGGACTGCCGTCTCACCGAATCATGAGAGTGAAGAAACAGAGAGTGCACCTGTGTATTGCGCACACACTTGTGCACTATGATATGTCCCGCGCAGTTGGCTAATCTCTATTGAGATAGGCCGCCGTAGTCAATATTCGGCTAGGAGGACATTATTATTATACTGTATACTTCAGCGAGCATCGTTATTGCCAATGAAACGTCAAGTTAAGTTTCGATGGCTTAGGTATGTCAGTTTCATACATTTGGTTAGCAATATGTACTTCGCTTTGGAATAGATTGCACCTTGTCTACGGGCCCAGCTTACGTTGCTTCTTTGCTTTCTCTGTACCTTGTAGAATGTCTGTCTGTCTACGTTTCGTCTTCAGATTCTTGTTGGCCTACTGCCTAACTCGATTGCTTTCAAATTGCAATAGTTACAGCTTTCAGGAAAGCTAAAATAACTTTCAAACTATACGTCTGGAAAGCAATTATGGCATTCCAAATAATGAGAAAATCTCAAGTCCCCTCATGTAAAATTGCAATCGTTCTCGCGAGTTTCATTTAAATAAGCAGTTAACCTGCATGTATTGTCGACCCTTAAATCTTTTTATAAGTTACTAGCAGTTCCCCGCGACTTCGCCCGCGCCAAAAGTCAGATTTTCCATACAGACTTTTATTCCCCATTTCACCCCCCTGATGGTTTTATATCGCGACAAAAATGTCCTTCCTATGTCCTTCTCAGGGACTCAAACTATCCTTGTACCAAATTTCATTGTAACCTGTCCAGTAATTTCGGAGCTTATGCAATACAAACAAACAAACAATCAAATCTTTCTTCTTTATAATATTATATTAGTGTGGATATCAAATTGATTTTCGCTCACAAAAATTAATCGACTGTGTCATCCGGTGGGACTCTCTGTGTCTCTCTGGTGGTGGGAAGCTGATTTCATCTTAACTGATGGTTAAATATTTGTAAAAATGTTTCCATCGGATACATGCGGGTACATTCCCCAAGTGTTGATGAAATCGAACGCCGGCTCACTGGTGTAGCAAGTACTTACAAAAATTCGTCGTCTAACGTCCTCCGTAGCTTAGTTGGTAAGAGCACTAGCCCGGATAGCGAAGGGACGTGGGTTCGAATCCCACCGGATGACACAGTCGATTAATTTTTGTGAGCGAAAATCAATTTGATTTCGTAAAAACTTGCAAAATAATTGCTTAAGTTATAAAAATAATTATTAGTGTGGATAATTAGCGGCAATCGATTATACAAGCCGAAGTCTAAAATCTGGAAAAAGATCTTTAATAGTCATCGATGTCTACCTACGACCAGCACTACTCCGCCGTTCCCACATCTGGAAGGTGAGTAAAATAATATGAAACACGTTTTTGTTCACGAAATGAGAGCATTCTTTCTGAGTTTAGCTATTCACCATCTACTTAAGCACGCAAAGATGTCGGCCGCATAGATTTGGGCCGTATGCCCTGATAAAGACTGTTTTTGAACGAACTATACTCAACTATACATCGCACAGTAATTAGTAAGCATACTATCTGTCACGCAAACTTATTTGAAAAAACCTTCGTGTAATTAATACGTTGTGCTATATCGACACGCAAATGAGTGCCTTATAGGTTTGCTTTAACTAATTTTTTTATAGACTAATGGCTAATTAAAGATAATGTCATCCTAGCCGAATTTTGACTACAGCGGCCTATCTCAACAGAGAGTAGCCAATTGCGCGGGAGATGTTATAGTGCGCAAGTGTGTGCGCAATACACAAGTGCACTCTCTGTTCTTTCACTGTCATAATTCGGTGAGATGGCAGTCCGACATGACCGTAGAGAGATGCCTCGAAATTGGAGATAAAGACTATATTGATAAACTTATAAATAAATTAAAGGAAATCGGAAAGGCAAGTTTCTTGCATATATTACACTAGGGTAAATTAAACCACATACATATACTAACTTAATTATAAATAAATCTTTGGTCAGTTTGAATGTCTCAGATAGAGTTCCAATCCCGAATCTTTCAATCTAGGTGACTGCTCTATCTTCAAGCTTTTCTTTTGTGGTTTCATCATAGGTACTTATTGAGTCAATCCCTACTAGTTACCTAAGTAGGTAAATCATACCCTTACCGACAAGACTTAATAACATTCACACTCTTAAGTACTACGACGAAACAGCCTGTCACTCAGTCTGACTGAGATAGACTCAAACAAAATTATTGCATTTCATACCCATAAAAGTGATTTCTCATTACCGCTAATTCCCATCTTTGAGCTATGCTTTCAAAAAGCTATACGGATATGAGTGACGTCTCATCTCTTGTCGTTCGTTGTGTAATACGCCTACTGTTTTATCTGTGAGCCAGGGTTGCTGCAACATGAACTTAACTACGCACTTGGCATTGCTTGACAATAATATTTTGAAAAGTGAAATAAGCATAAAGAGCTTGGATCATCTGTACCTGTAAATATGTAAAAATAGCAAAAACACACACCATAAACCTTTATGCGATATAAATTTTAAATTCTTTATGCGAAACATTATCGCCAAGACTTCAATGTTATAAATACCAGTTTGTGATCGCAGCTGAACGATCCTATAATCTCTCCTACCAGAGCCCGGCGCCAAGAAGCTTGCTGTGTTCCGCTGGTGAGTGGGAGTGTCAGAACCTTCTAGGTGAGCAGCAGTAGTCTAGAGTCAAGAGCAAACCCATTAAAAAAAAGTTATTAAATCGTCTGTTGGTGGTAACAAAAAAAAAACACTTGAAGTTTGAAAGTTATTCTTGGTAATGGGACACCCTTAGGAACCCTGGGTTCACACTGAAGTCCTGCTAAAACTAGCAGAACCGGCTGCTATTTCAGTGGCGGTTGTTGCCATAAAAATTCGCGTAAAACACACGAAACCTAAGCCTAAACCATTGGTAATTTTTACACCTTAACCAAACATATTTTGTACTAATAAAATACTTGGTTGCATAGTATAGGTACATAAAGTGGCTAGCACATCATACTTCTTATATTGGTTGCAAAATCACTCCTATTACAACTGCATAAGCCGCAGTGCTAAGCTTGATATGTTCTTAATAGTCCGTACATGCAACGTGCACATTTACAATCACAGTCTAAATCAACATGCAAATTATCCCTCAGATGATGTATGATTTGGTATATAAAAAAAAAGATTTTGAAGATGTCTAATTTCAAGTTAGGAAACTAATGTGTAACGCACCTGCTTGCGAGGTTATGTGCTTTGGTGCCCATCCTATAAATAATGATACCTATTATTCTATGCTTGTTTTTTCAGGTGGCATGTAATATTTAGATGCAATTAGTAATAGCCTAGTCGATAAAAATTAAATGTTAATACTTTGTGCTATTTTTTTGTCATTAGACTTAGCATTTCCAAATGGTTTTAGTGTTGGCTGGTGCTTACAGCATAAATAATTGCACTACATTACAATTGAATTGTTAAATCCATAATCCATAGTAACATTATAAATGCGAAAGTGTGTCTGTCTGTTACCTCTTGACACTTAAACCAATGAACCGATTAAGATGAAATTTGGTATGGAGACAGTTTGAGACCCTGGAAAGGACATAGGCTACATTTTGTCGCGATATAAAAACATTAAGGGGGTGAAATGGGGGATAAAATATGAAAAATCCCACTCTTGCGGGCAAAGTCGCGGGGAACCACTAGTAAGTATATAATCTCGTTAAGGTTACGATAAATCTGACAAAGACAATGTGACGTTTTCATACGAATTGTTAGCTATTTCTTCTTCACTGGCGGCCATCTAGACTGAAACCCTATTTTTTTACTGGCGAGTGGCGGCCATCTTGAGCCCTATCTTTCATTCACCCGATACACTCGATCCAATCATTTGCTTTTAATAAGCCATTACTTATTCACCCTATATATTATCTGTGCTATAAAATGTGGTTGACAACCCTACACAACACGAGTGGATGTTTGTCCCACAGTTGACAAACTGAAAGGATGCAGAGACAGGGACGCGTGCGCGATCGTATCTCACCCGGCCGAGATTCCCAGGCTTTCTAACTCACTGATAAGTCCGGAGATGGTAGGCAGGCGTCGATGACTCATAGGCTGGCCTAGGAAGTCAATTATACCGACTTTTTTTAAACATAAAATTATTTTTTAGTTAGATCCAAAAGAACCAAGGACAGCAGACGACCTGCACCCTTATTCACAAACGTCGGAAAAGTTTCCGTGTCGGATCCTTTCCGAATTCAAATGTCATATTCTTTCCGAACGGAGTTTTCGAAAGCTAATATCATTTATTATTGAGCATAGTGGAAACGTAAAAGTTTTCGATTCCGACATTTGTGAATCGCATTTTTTGGACTTCTGTACCGTTACCATGAGGTTACGGTGGTTTTACTCGCTAGCGACGACGTAAAAAAAGTGTATGAAGAATTTTAATTCTCTAAGTAACCGCTAGAGGCGCTGTGCAATTTTCCATACACATTTTTTACGTCGTCGCTAGCGAGTAAAACCGCCGTAAACTCATGGTAACGGTACTGAAACCTGCCTCTCGGATTCGAAATCTGTAGTTTCTGACGTTTGTGAATAAGGATAGCAGTAGCTCTATTTTTAAGTTCACTCGTATGCCATTCTATTGGCGAATGCAACATAATTAACTTATAATTTATAAAATTTACTAAATTAACTAAATTACTTAACAAAATAGAGCTCATCATAGTACGAACTATGGCTGTTATTAGCTATGTAATCTGCTGGGAAACCGATCCGACATAGGTAGTTAAGAGCGTCTTCTACATTTAATTTAATAATAAAATAGCCTCCCATTTATATGAGGTAAAAACTCAACCCCTTTGGAATGACATGGACTACCAAAAATACTATCGGATATTCAAAACCATTGGGTTGAGTTGTCACCCCACATTTGGGGGTTATTTTATTATCAAATTAAATGTATAAAACGCCCTTAAAATTTCTCGGTCGGTTCCCTAAAGATTGTATACTGTTTTAGAAGGATAAGAGTAGTTTAGACTCAAGACACCTGAAATAATTGAGAAACTCGTGACTAATTCCGTGGTTTAAGCCGAGTATGTACCTTACTTACAATTAATTAGAGGTGACGTAGGTTTTATTTTAATCAAAAACATAGGGGTGTCAGTATATTCGATATAAGTTCATTACCTTATGGTGCTTCAATTTTTATAAATCAAAAAAGTCTGCATGTAACTTTTTCTGGCTTCGTTCTAATTGCAACATTCGAGTGTCTGTGATTTGTCAACAACAAAAAAAATTGCCTTCTAAAACGACAAAGCAGCTTATTTTGCGCCCAACTCCACTGGTTTTGAAACAAAGGTTTAATTCGTCTACAAACCTTTTGCCTAAGTAAACCTATTATAACAGAGCATAAAGCTCACTTTGACATTAAAATTTTAACTAAATTGTTGAATTTTAAAACTCGAGTGAAAGAGTCACGACTTTACATCACCAAGGGCGTACCAGCGAACTTTTAGCTGAATAACAGTTATTTTTCGCGCTTTTAATTTAGTGACATTGGCGGTGACAGGCAATCTGGAACCGCAGCGGTATTAAATTGTTTTGAAAATAATTTGATCGTTGCTTCATCAAGTTGCGGCACATTTAATGATAGGTGTGAAAAATTTATTATTTACGCTAATTATGATCATAGGAGATTGTTAAGGGGAAGCATGATTGTTGCAAGCAATAATTAAATCAGAGCTTTTTTTTACACTTTGATAAGTTCTCATAACTCATTGGCACACTAGGTATCTTATTAGGCGTTTGTGTGCTGTATTATGAACCTTAAAATACTTTTACTACTTATTACCTAAATATAGTGTAGTTCTTTGTTAAAGATAGTGTAGTTGTAGACACAACGTATTAAAGACAATTATTCAAAAAGTCTTTAAGACGTCTTTTCTCATTTCCATAACACTAGTGCTTTAGGTACCTGCCTAAAGCACTAGTGTTATGGAAATGAGAAAGTACTTTTGGGTCAGAGCAAGTGTGTGCTGTTGTCCAATATTAATTTAATTTACCAAAATTCTTAAAAACACTCCATTTACAGAAAATTCTGACGATTTATCAATATGCATAGATCTAAAAACTTTAACTCTTCGGGTATTACGTGTTTTCTTCTTATATTAAGTAAGTAGGTTATTATCTTCATCCTCCTAGCGTTATCCCGGTTGTGCATTCGCACGCAAGGGCTCAGGTTCCGCTTTGGACTATGATCCAGGAATTAAAAATATTATTAAGTAAGTAGGTACGAGTACAAATATAATAAATAATGCTAGCACTTAACACATTCCCTTCAACATTCACATTTGGCGCCTTGTCGCGTGTCCAACGTGACGGACAGACGGACGGACGACAGCCCGACCTTGAACTGGGAACTGTTGCCCAACCGAGCCGCTTGTTTATGGAGATCAGCAACAGATGCTGCCTTGGACAGGGCCAGATCTAGGGCAGATGTGGGGCCCCGGGCCCAAGCTATTAATACAATGTAAAAACTTGGACCTTATCTTATATTGAAAATAAAACTACAACATGTCAGTTAACACGAAAATAATTAATTAAGAATAAAATAGATATAAAGAAGCAATTAAATCGGCCAGTGAGTTGCCCCTCGTTGAATTCATCAGGTAATTTTTCAAGAAATGTAAAAAAAACATAGCTTGAAGTAAGTAGCTATATTATAGCTTTAAGATTTTTTAACACTTACGGTGTGATTTTATATTATAATAGAGTTTTTTACGCTGTATTCTATTCTAAAGCAGAATATTGTCTATACTGAATTATTACTGAATTAAGGTCACACGTAGTAACCATTGTATTGGTGTAGTAATCGAAATATAATTGCAACTATCAGGTGAATAAAGCTAATAAACAATGGCTAATCAAATGATTTTTAAAAAAATATTTTTAGCCCTGATTGCTCTAGATACGGCCCTGTGCATAAGTACATACTGTAACTTACAATGTTAAGGTAACCGTATCACATTTTGACCGTAATCCGAGTGCAACCCATAGTTAGCTTTTTGTTTGGACAATTACTTCCATTCAACACTATAAATGGTATTTGCTAATCCATAGGAATTTTTCGATGACTAAAACTTCATTGTTGCCATTTAGAGTTGGTAATGACAACATCCAAGAATTATTAACCGACTCGTTACAACATTTTAGTCAGCAGAATATTTTTTTAATGATTTTAACTTAGATAATGACCCGAGTTCACCAATCAACCTACCAATCAGCCGGTAAACTTCAATAGGTGGTTAATTTGACAGAATTCCCATATAAAATATTATGTCAAATAATTCTAAACCGGCTGATTATAAAATAAACATGACCTGTGTTGGTAAATTCCAGGCCAAATTAAAGAACATAACGCTTCATAGATGGTCTTAATTAGGTCCAGGCCTATATTTTTTTCATGTATTTTTTTTATTATCGTACCTAGTCAGCGGCTAAGCAATGGGGAGTTGTTGACTCGAGCTATTTTTTATTGATGTAATGTTAAGATTCAATTGAGCATTAAATTTTAAACATTTTGTGTTGTCAATTTTGTTAAATGTTATAACTTGGTGCAGATTTTTCAATAGATTCGTCATATAAAATAATATGACTGATTTCAAAACGTCATGTGCCACCTTTTATTGCATGGCATTTTTTAAAGCTCGCTGTACAATACAGAGAGGCATCCTTTACCTACGTGATTTAAAGTTAGTGTTTCAGGACCATCTCCCCACAGCCTTTACTTCATGGGATCTTGTTTTGATAGCGTGATTAATAAATTTTTTAACTTAAGTAAGTTTCAAGACCTTTTTTTACCATGTAAATCGTTACCCTACAAACCTTTGCCACGTTGTTTTTAGACATATCTTAAGGCTCTTTTACACTGTCACACATAAAAAATTGGGTAAACTCCATCCATACGACAAAACAGCTATTAAATAAAACTAAAAACAATTGAGGTAATGCATTATTTTGTCCAGCGCTTCAGCTGACCTAGGTACACTAATTTTGTATCCCGTAAAAACGACACCCTGTATAAATTATGTATATTACCCTATTATTTACTACTATGGATATTGTTACAAATGTGTTGACAAATTATTATTATTATTATTTATTTGAAACCATACATTAGAAGCTTAATCTACACACGTTCAAAGACAGCGTAACAACAACCATCTTTGGTTTTACTGTACACTGCCGATCGACGTCAGTCACTCGAATCTTAATAAGTACTTAGATCTAAGGTTTAAAGTCAAATTTAAGTTAAGGAAAGTTAGGGTTTTAAGGTTAAATGTAACTTTTTATCTAAAAATCATGTGTTTTGGTAGTTTTATGACAGCACAGTAGAGCAACATAAAAGCTTTGTAAGCAATAAGCCACATGTTGCAACAAAAGATTGACAGGTTGTTAATTCACAGTACCACAGTGCTAAATATCGTTTGGACAGCGTGGGGCCGAGTGGCACTTTCTTCAGGGCCCCATATACTAGTGCCCCATTGTTCAGAGGGCTCGTAAAGCAAACGCCTCTCAGCCGTACCTCACTGGGTAGTGTATAGTAAGTGCTGGTATTGGAGTAATGTGACGGATGCAGTGTTTGTCAATATTGGTTCATTAATATTTTATGTTTTTTTTTGTTTTCTAGGGTAATTACTACTGCTGGTTACACTGATGATGTTATACCTAACTTACATAAATACACCTACACAATATCTATTAATAATAGTCACCCTTTCTTCTGGTTTTCCCGGTCAATATGGACCCAACACTAAAATAGTGTAAAAGGATTTGGTCGACTACATTCCCTTTTTAAAACTGTCTAATAATAAAATGAAACGTTTATAATAAACTAGCTAGTCACAAAGGTGCAATATGCATGTTTTGTACATATTAACCTTTCTATCGAATCACTCTATCTATGGTTGAAAATTGCATTAAAACATCCGTTGCGTTGTTTTAAAGATCTAAGGGACAGACAGCGGGAGTGACTTCATTTATACTATGTAATAAAGATAAAGTAGTGAAAAGTAACCACATAATTGTTTTCAAAACACCTACGTTCATATATCCATCAAATTTTCGGCTATGCACAAAAACGTGAACTTGTAACGTAAACGTACTAGTTGTAATAACATAAGTTTCCGAAAGAAAAAGGCAAGATATTCGCTACCTAGATCTACGTTATCGACAGATCTGAATTGCTCTGGTTTTCTAAACAAAATTGGATGATTTGAATGGGAAGGCGCTTTCTTTCAAAATGAAATTGCCATATTTAACCACTTAAAGTAAGTTCGGTAATCAAAGTTCGACGATAAAGATAAAAATACCTGTAGAAAAGTGCAAAAATAATGTTGATCTATTATGACGTCACGAGGTCATGGGGCCTAGGCCTAAACAATGTATCTCCGAGACTAGGAGCACAGTAGTTACACGGCATGGGGTCGTGTGTTCAATCCAGACCCATAAATTTAACTCGATAAGGTGATCGGTACGAAAGTTGGGTCGATAGATGCAATAAAATGCTTTTACGTCCATATTGATAAACACATCCTCTGTCAAAATCAAGATTCTTAGTCTTGCCCAGAATTTGAAGGGTTTAAATATATATTTTTGTTTCTCTTAATTTTTAGTTTCATAAACGTTGCAGGGAACAATATATGGTTATGAATAAACCCCAAAGTTATATCATCCTGAACATTAATATATATCTGGACAGGCAATACTTGAAAACACACATAAAGTATATAGCCCACACCAACTTGACGACCGTCTTGATGTAGTCGTTCGCGCACCGGACTTCTAAACCAGGCGGTTGTGGGTTCGAATCCCGCAAGCGGCAAATGTTTGTGTGATGAGCACGAGCATTTGTACCTATGTCATGGATGTTTATATGTATTTAAGTATTTCTATTCGTTATCCTAGTCACCATAGCACAAGCTCACGCTTAGTTTGGGGCTAGGTAATTGGTACACACCAATAACATTGTTTCAACAAACACTTGTTGAAACAATGTATGTATGTATTAACTTGTTCTATTTTATTTTCTCAGATCCAAAACATTAGTAAGTTATATAAGAGCATGGGTAGAGTACCTGGTGTATTCAAATGGACGTAGGTATATACTTTTAATGCTGCCTGATTAGCACCTTCATAGCAACATATAGTCACTAAATGTTTACATATATGACTGTGTAAATGTAAGTACTGACGGCTGTGTCAAATAAATTATTTTATTTAATTTCGTCGAATTGGCTGCAATCCAGTACGCTGTCTCTGGCTCTAATTAAGTCAGTTTAATATTGAGTTTTGATTATACAATGTGTCCCGGCACCGATGCCGGAGCCTTAATGTAAATAAGAAGCAAAATTGCTACCACTTTCTTAATAGGATCAACTTTGAAATCCCAAATTATTTTTTCACTTCCCTATACTATTTAGTAAATCGGCTAAGTACATTTGTATGGAAAGGTGATAATTTTTGGTCTGTTTTCGAGGTTCTTGTAATAGAGAAAAATGTTGCAGGGGAACTCATCTATCACCTCTTGAAGGCTCCGACATCGGTGACGGGACAGATAATGCACATTATAACCCATGCTAATATTATAATTGCGAAATTATTTGTTTGTCCGTTACCACTTCACGCTTACACCGATGAATCGATTTAGATGAAAGGTTAGAGATAATTTTGAGTCTCGGGAAAAGACAAGTTTTTATCACATATAAATCATTCTTCATGATAAGGGTACCAAAACAACATTTGCTTGGACAAAGTGGAAAGAACAGGAAACTGCTAGTGGCTAAACTCTATCTCTCTCCTGGGCATCCCATCTGATGGTGGGGTCGAGGCATTGCTTCGGACGCACCGTCTACGGAAACATTGCATTGCAAAAATTAATCGACTGTGTCATCCGGTGGGACAGTCCCACCGGATGACACAGTCGATTAATTTTTGTAAGTGAAATTTGATTTAATTTCGTAAAAACTTGCAAAATAATTGCTTAAGTTATAAAAATATAATAATTGCATTGCTTCTTTCTTGACCACATCTGACCATCTTGTTTTTGGTCACCCTGTAATAATGCAATAATAATGTATTTGATACTCTAAAGTGAGTTGCAATATCGACAAGTCAGCGCGTTAGAGCTGTCGGAAGGCTCTCGCCCCAGAGGTACCAGACGGGTACAAATGGCATTAATATCTTATTGCAATAGGGCTGTTTTGAATAAGGACTGCATTTTGTCAGCAAATATTTTGATTTTTTGAGAGGAAATAAACTAAATATTATAGCACTCCTTAGCACACTGAAAAAAATGTTGATTAATAAACAACGAACAACTTTCAGCAGAAGTGGTATAGCGCATACTACTAACCAATTTGACTTGACAACCATATATAAAAGAAAAGATTGACTGCCTCGTTGGTCTAGTGGTCAGCACGCTGGGTACTATCCACGAGGTCCCGGGTTCGAATCCCGGGTCGAGCCGAGAGTATTTGAGTTTTTTTGTCTTGAAATTACTTAGACACAGCTCCGGAGTCAGGAAGTTGGTGGAGTAACGTTGTAGTCCGTGCCTCGGAAAACACGTTAATCCGTTGGTCCTGCGTCTGATCTCTCTACGGTCATGTCGGACTGCCGTCTCACCGAATTATGAGAGTGAAGGAACAGAGAGTGCACACACTCGTGCACTATAATATGTCCCGCGCAGTTAGCTAATCTCTCTCTGTTGAGATAGGCCGCCGTAGTCGAAATTCGGCTAGGAGGACATTATTATTATTTATAAAAGAAAAGCAAGAAAAGATAAGCTATGATAGCGAGATGCAGACTGTTATCAGTTGATTCATCTACTTGTCTGCCTTATATAATTAATAAAATTGTGACTACATATAACTATGGTTGACAAAATAGTTTTGTTAAAATTAAGTTAAATTACAAATAAATGAAATATATTTTAAGTTAAAAAAGTTTGATTATATTTTGTCAGTCAACACAATTTGTTTTGTAAAATACGTTATTCAGTGACATCAATAAATGGAGGCGGTTTATCTGGAATTAAATGAAAGATAGGAGACATGACAAAATGGAGACAAACAATTAATTTTATTCAGTTTATGACTAGCTTAAAAACCGGGAAAGTACAAGCCGGACTCACACACTAAGGGAAACCCTTCACAAACACAAAGTTTGTCTAGCAGTAATCACAAAACAAAAAACACAATAACTTTAGAATTTTATTTCAAATTAGTAAAGATATGTATCACGAATATTAGTTGCAACCCTAACCAAGTGTGATAACTTACCTAGGGCCTGTAAGTAGTCATTAGGAGTTATTCAGTGCATCGTCCAGCTAACGTCTTTGTGGTCTATCCGTCGGTTGTCAAAGGCTATATGCAGAGCACTCTATCTTTATTCCTAATGGACATTATCCCAGGGATAGCGTCGTTTAGGTTCTATAAAGATGATGGGCTTTTTCATCAATTTGATGCCTGTTGTTTTATGTGATGACATGAACAACTGCCATCTGACCTCCGTGATAAACAAAATATGAAGCAAAATATGAAGGAAATAAATCACTGAAAATATATTTTCAACATTTTTGTTTGACTATTATTAGTCTGATATTATAATCGAAGCCAAAATGTTGCTTTGCAGGTAATACTAAGTGTGAATTGTTCATTTAAAAAACCTTATCCACCAACGAAACAAGGCGTACTGTTGTAACAAAAGAAAATCGGCTAATTTACGAGGTTAATTAGATATTTTTCAAAAAAGACATTCCACAAAAGTGCTCATTATAAAATATTTCTCATCCACAATTAGGTGCAAAGCTTCCGAATGTTGCACAACCGATTTTCATTTCATCACTCGCACCAAATTACTTAAGTGCGTTTCAGTTGTTTTTTAAAAACTGCAGATTAATGATATGCAATAAGCTTTCAAACTTTTTTGGTTAATAAACAAAATTATACCCTTACTTAAGCCAACCTTGACATAAAGTAAGCATCTCCTAACTTTCTACCAATGCCAGTTTGCGTCATGCTCATCCTTTCCCATCCTCTAGGCAGAGAGGTGCGCGCGCGCAGTCAGTACCCACCGGCTCTCGCGCCGCGCATCACCTAGCTAGCTCGAGCTCTGCTAGCAAAACGCACCGGTATACCTTATATTTTATTTACTTTACCGCGCCTTGCACTTTCAAACTACTTTTAAAATATTTTATAATTAAAAAAAAAGATTTTTTTTGCCAATTCGATTCAACAACCTTCGTCCTGTTTACATAACCTTTATCTTATCTAAATAAAATTCTGCACTGCACAATAGTTAAATTGTATTTTTATTCACATACAAAAAGTTTACTAACAATGTTTTGTCAAATATAGACAATGTCCGAATCTTTAAAAAAACTTTAATAATTATGTGCAATTTTTGCGTAACGAACGCCAGCGCCGTGGGAAAGCATTGTCTTCATGTGTATTCCGTTATAACTCCACGGGTTTAGTTTTTTATATATTAGTGTTATGTCTAGATTATACAATGCAGGAACTGGGATCATACTGTTAGCTTGACATATGATAATTAAGATGTTTTCACAAGTTATTTGAAATAGAGCGCTGTTTTTTGCGCACGCGACGTTGCGAGGTATTTCAGTTTGAAAGTGCATCGTGCGTTTTTGTGCAATTCGTCTATTTTTCGTGTGACAACAAGTGACCATACTCTGCGGTTGTTGTGAACTTGTGCTGTGGGAATCGGACAGAGGTGAGTTTTGTTTTGCAATGCCTTATTGCGCTCTGTTTGTAACCGTTTTAATTGTTCCAAATGTGTGCGTTTTTTGTAACAGCAAAGAATGTTATACTTTTGGCCGTTCTTTTAAGGTCACTCCATAATGTTCGTTACAGACATTTTGTGACGCAATAATTGCATGAAGTTTTTCATTGTGACATGTATTTGATCTAAATGTACGAAGAAATCAATCCGATATTATTGGTTTCGATAGGTTCGATTACATATTTGAGGAAAATCGAACGTACGAAACTATTATGACCACTCTTTCTGGTCTTTGTCTGCAAAAATTCCAGATTTCCCGTAAAAACTATTACCCCTAATTTTACCCCCTTAGTGTGAATTTTCCGAGATTTTTGCAGTAATTTTGCTATTCGAAGAGAAGACAAATCTAAGTGATTAAATATCACGAAAATTTGTCCCACTGTTCTTGTTTATAAATGGTGTAACTAGCCCGTCTTTATTTTATGTAATATAAATTAAGAAGCTACTGAATATAATATATGTACAAATGAAATTACTTTCAGCTTTGCAATGGCCAATATAACCAATGATTAACTCAGTAGTTAAATAAATTACAGAACCCAATTACTAGACCGATATCGATCATATCGTTTTTCAAACGAAATAGATAAACATTTACTCAAAATATTTTAACCAATTTGATCTTTACTGCGTTGACATAAAATCAGAAATGTACAACATGAAACGATGAACGATAAAATAGTCGCCGATAATTAAGGCAGAATTAGACATCTTATTCTTAATTAATATATGTACGTGCGTTTTGATCGCACTCGATTGTAAAACACATATGAGGTCAATGAATGTAAGGTATGTATTCCTTCTATTGATGTTCCACGTTGCTAATATCATTGCATTACCAATGCTTCGTTATAAGTTTCAGTAACGCTGTTGATTTTGAACGGGCATGTTTTCATGTATTTTGCTCTTGAGACATCTGTAAGTATACTTTAATATTATAAAAAGCAGAAAGAAGATATTTTGAATTTCTGAATCGATTTTGCAAGTAGAAAAAAACACTATTCCTGACTCACGAATACCTACGTTACTGGTTAACTACAGATGAATTTACAACATTGACAATTTAGCGACAATGTATACGCGTAATTAAATTCAAAGTCCCCCAAATCTTGAAAATATAGCACGGCTGTCAATTTTTGCAATATCTACAAGTGTGGTTGATCTAAGCACAGGTAACAGATTCCACGAAGAATGAAATGAACAGTAGAAAATCTCAACGTCACAACAACGTAAATTAGCGAAAGGAAGATTCGTACACGATATGGGCCGTAAACTGAGATCATTGACGCGTGCGCACTTTAAATTGATGGTTAGCAAACGTAAATGCTTTCATTTACGTTTGCTGAAATACTTCAGTGAACTTGTTGCTAATATATAATACTAGCGACCCGCCGCGGCGTCGCACGGGTGTAATTTGCATGTATTATGTATAATATGTACCTTCCTCTCAAATCACTATTTATTGCTTAAAACTGCACTAAAATCCGTTGCGTAGTTTTAAAGATCTAAGCAATCAGATCGCGGGAGCGACTTCATTTTATATTATGTAAAGAAATGAAGACGTACGAAATACAAGTCATATAACTAAGTAGGTAAACTGACCCGTGACACAAAAGTCTCATAACTAAAATATATAAGTGTAATGACAGTAAAATTGGCCCAAAAAATTTACATCTACCTCTACCTATTTTCTTAATCTTCGAAAAATGGTAACTAATTACTTGAGACTCCTAGCTAGTCTACTATTAAGAAGATGTGTGACCTAAATTTAAGTACATTTAAAGCTAGACAGATGCACCTCTACCAAATACAGTTAAAGCTCCGTCGCTTGCAAGTTCTTTAGAAAAAGTATGTCAATCGATGGTTGGTAGTAGGTAGTTATATTAATATGTTTCTTGCATCTTTTCCTAACATGTTATGTGATTGCACTTATTTCTCTTCCGGCTAAGCTTCGATTCATTTGCAAAAAGTAAACACTCTGCGTACAGTCGGCAGCAAAAGCGTAAATAAATAAGAAACATTTAATTTACCTTGATTTAATTTACTTACCTAGCATTACACAAAGTATACAAAAAGTAACGTACTTAGCCCACTGGGTTTTGTGATGACGTTGAAGGCCACTCCTCACAAATTGACGTGATATTTTCAAATCATAGGTACCTAGGTAAGTACAATTTAAAATTTAACATATGAATATACGACACCTGAGTAAAGATCTCGTCTAGTTACCCATCTGAACTACGAAAACAACTTCTAATACGATGGGAATAGAGGCGTTCTCAAAGTCAAAGTGGGGTAGTCCGATGTACATACTTTACCCATAGTCATTACTTGGTTATAGTGCCTTTAGGACATTACATTATCACATTAGAATATTGTCTATAATTTAGCAAAAAATTAAGCCTAATGTATGACAAACTATCTTTAACGACATCAAAGCTCATTACAGCTTTTGTCACTGCCTGTACTATCCTTGAAGTGAGCACGCTCACCGCGCCATCATAGTTTAAAAAGAAGCAGTAAGTAAAGTCTGCTAAAAAAGCAAAAAAAAGCTATAAAAGCACTAAAGTACATACCTAGCAACGATGATGTAATGCCCTTATGTTTCCTCAAAAGATAAACTTAAAATATTGTTTTTTTATTTAATAATTTACTTGTCTTTTTAGCCTTAATTTAGCAAAAAAACTACCTCATTACGAGGATAGACTGCGGTATTTCAAACTAAATTCTCTTAAGGACCGTCGAATTATTCTAGACAACGTTTTTTGTATAAATTGGTGAATGGGTTATTGGACTGTCCTGATTTGCTCTCTAGAGTTGATTTGAATGTGCCTCTCAAACTGCCTAGAATATCACGTTTCAATTTGTTTGCAACCAGAAACTCTAAGTCAAACTTAGGTCTATACTCTCCATTAATAGTGTTAATATATACTCTGACACGCTATCTAAATTCAAAACCACTTGCCTGAGTCAACCTACAGGGGTTGGCCAGGGCAGATTTTGTTTAAAGTACGAGTTGTAGCTTTATAGTGGGAGTGATGATGTTTTTATATTATTGCATGTCGTTGTCACCTATAATTTGCATTTATTTTGTAACTGTATTGTTAGTGTTCATTGTATGTTTTATGTAACCTTGTTGGTGATCTTATTAAATCAATAAAAATAAAATAATGATTCAGTGGCGCTATGTATTTGGTCTTAATTTTGAATGTATTTATTAATTGCATTTATAAACTGCTTATTGGGTACATGTTTTGGTAAATATAATCTATCCTCTCTATGTTTTCATACATGCCTTGACTTGAAGTGTCCCTACTGCATACCAATGTTCACTGTGGCGTGTGATCGTGTGACGTCCTTTTGGATTGTTTGTTTCCCTTGACTTTAAGCGTGTGACTATAGCTTGGCTACGACGGACAACTTGTACAGTAAGTACTGTATGTAGTGCTCTTCCGAAAAATAAATACAAGGTATTATTTACGAAAAATTAATTCGAGTACCTACCGTGTTACGAAATAATGCAAAATATATTTAGAAGATTCTTTTCGTTTAAGCTTACCATAAGCGTACCAATTATTACCAAAAACTTCTATATCAACCAATTTATCTTTGACGACTGTGTCTAACGCGTTGATGTCTTTTGTATGGCGACAGTCATACAATCACAAATCATTAGATTTTACTACAGCATTATCAATTAACATTTCACACAATCCCAACAATTGTCCAATAAACATGTGGCCTTTTCGATTGTCAAAGTTTAGTAATAAAAGGCATGCATGAAAATTGTAGATACCTATTACTTAACAAGCGATTAAACTTCTGTCGAACAATCAAAGTTTTAATGTCCCATAGTTTTTTAACCTTTCGTCACCCGTCATTCCAAAACACGCACTTCTACTGGACACGCAATAACAATGATATCTACATAAAATGGTCCGTCCGTCCGTTGTATAATGTTTTGTAAAATCCGTTGTACTGACATGATCTTTTAGGGTTAATGTTACTTAATAGTAAACTGCTTGCTTTATGAGTGTAGTTATCTGTTATCGTACCTTCTGGAATTCATTATTTTTCATTATGACGTCTATAATAAAAATATTAATAATAAATGTTGGGTCATTGGGATACTGTGTGTTTATTCTGTATCTTGTCTCGAAGCGCTAGTAGCCAAACTAAGGAGACATGTTCTGGCCCCATTAGGCCAATATCTATTGATATTAATTGTAGACGTTCGTAAGTGGCATTTTGTGTTCTAAATTGAATAAATGATTTTTTAAGATAACTCTTAACTAACTTAACAAATACGAAGTCTGGCCAATTACTGATAAACTTGATTACGAGTACTTTAATTTAATTATTTAACGAACTTTTAGGTATGATCTCGTTTTTGATAATACTTAGGTAGCTTATTGATAAGTTGCCTAAGCTAGTCTGCTCTATGTAAGTGTTTAAATGCAACTCAGTACTTAAATAAACTTCTTATTAGAGAGAATATTTTGCTTGTAACTGACTGTTTACTTTGTATGCAGACATACATTACTTAAGTTATTATATCAGTTATAACTACCTACTTATCCTAAATCATTCTTGACAACTAAAGAAAAACCCACTTTTAGGAAGTTCAATGACCACGTCGAATACCTATAATATAAAAGGTTAACTGCCGATGAAAAAAAGAACAATAACGAACAAATGATCACTGTGAAACCAGCAAAACATCGTATCAATTTAGCAATTCATCAATTCTTATAAAGTCCCGTCGATCACTCAACGTGATCTTTCACCAAGTATACGCAACTTCAATGTTATCTACAAGTTTAAATGTACTCCCTGTCTGTTTATTGGCTTAATAATGGCGTTATATAAGCCATTGTGCTACCATGTGATATTATCTGCTTCTTTGTTCAATTCCCCGCCTGACTAGCCATATTTTCAAGACTTTGTATTGTTGACACAACCATGCACCACGTATTCTTTTTGGCGATTTAATCGTACATATTTTTCTTAATTATATGTTTAATTAAATTAAATTGCAAGTGGATTTTTGCGTGTTTCTCACGGGAATATATGAAGTTCAAAAGTATGTTTTGATTGTTCGCTTTGGTGCTTAAGTGGTATCTAGCCAAAGCTTGACACTTGATTGCTTAAAATAGTGGCTTTAATTAAGTACATAATAGTTACCTATAAATATATATGTACCTATGTCAAATTTTCTAGTAGCACTTTACTTTTAACTAATAAACAACCTAACTAGTTATTTTTATTATAAGTAAGCGTGCACCTTTGGTTTAAAATTGGCACCTTGAACTCTGATGATTAGTAATTGAAAACAAGAACCAATTTTAGAAACTACGTAGTATTTAAGTAAAGTAAGTACCCTAATAGAAAACATATAACATAGTTACAATATAAAGGTGCAGTTATACTAAACGGACGTATGCTGATTCTTACCTTAATCTATCAAATTATCTTTGTGTAAACCGAGACGAAGTCTATATAAATGTTTTATATTTTCTCTGTTTTGACCTATGGTTGCGGTAGTTAATATTTTTTGTGTTAAGTCTGCCATACGTACAATAAACTGTGTACAAAATAAATGTACATTAGTAATATATATACAACTTATTAATAAAAATTAAGAAAATCTATTTAATACAATACAAAAACAAAAATTATAAAAAGGGTCCTTGTGGTAAGGTTTCCGGATGCTAGCAGCATTACCGCGCTGGATAGCGATGCTTATACGACTTACCTGTGTACTATAAAGTTTAATTAAATAAAATGTTCGCTTGCTTGGTGTAAGCGGCGCGAACGCACGGACAGTTGCCGTACAGTCGTCTGATCTAAGCATCTCTAAAGCATTTGCTTTTCTAGTTCCATTCTCGCTCGCTCGTAAAAGAATACCTTTTAGTATAAACGCTAAATGCGAGCTTTTATTTATACAAAAAAAAACTGTAATACTCCTTTTTTGGCCCTGGTTTTTTGTTCGTTTGGTAGACCGAAGCCAAGTGATGTTATTTTTATTATTTGACTCACCTGATGGTAAGCGAGGATGCGGCCGATGATGGGTCATGTGTGACTAGTAACAGCCTATACACTTTAAAACATAATCCTCAAGAACTACTGGGAAAACAATTTCACATGTCATATTGAAAAGGATTCGCCACACAGCGGATGCGCAAGAGCTTTTGACATCGCTAATAGCATGCTTAAGCCATGAACGGTGGCGATTTCCTGTTCATAATTTGAAGAACGATTAATTTTGCCTACGCACGGGTCATCTAATATAGAGTTTAATAATAATAATATTTTATTTCAGAGCCCATTAGTACGGTTAGTAACAATTTGCTTAAATGCTATGGTTAGTAACAGTGGACATTTGTATTATATTATAAAAAACATTATTGACGACCGTCTTGGTGTAGTGGTTCTCGCCAAGGACTTCTAAACCAGGCGGTTGTGGGTCCGAATCCCGCAAGGGGCAAATGTTTGTGTGATGAGCAAGAGCATTTGTTTCAAAGTCATGGATGTTTATAAATGTAAATAAGTATGTCTATCCGTTATCCTAGTCGCCATAGCACAAGCTCTCGCTTAGTTTGGGGCTGGGTAATTGGTGTGTGTGTTAAAACAATTTATTTTTTATTATTATTATTATAAATGGGCAAAGTAGAGAAAACTACGCTGAAATCTTTCGGTAAACAAAAGTAGTAAATTGGTAGTATGATGATGATGACCTCCTAGCCGATTTCGACTACGGCGGCCTATCTCAACAGAGATTAGCCAACTGCGCAGGACATATTATAGTGCACAAGTGTGTGCGCAATACACAGGTGCACTCTCTGTTCCTTTACTCCCATAATTCGGTGAGACGGCAGTCCGACATGACCGTAGAGAGATCAGGCGCAGGACCAACGGCTTAACGTGCTTTCCGAGGCACGGGGGTGTTAACACCACCAACTTCCTGACTCCGGAGCTGTGTCTGAGTAATTTCAAGACAGAAAAACCCAAACACTCTCGGCCCGACCCGGGATTCGAACCCGGGACCTCGTGGATAGTACCCAGCGTGCTGACCACTAGACCAACGAGGCAGTCAATTGAAATTGGTAGTATTTAGGACATAACAATACAGCATGGCAATGTTTTTTGTTGGGATAGATTATTGGTGCATAATCACGTAGTAGTACTAGTATCGCTGTTTATTTTTTAGCACGTTAAGCCGTTGGTCCTGCGCCTGATCTCTCTACGGTCATATCGGACTGCCGTCTCAACCAATTATGAGAGTGAAGGAACAGAGAGTGCACCTGTGTATTGCGCACACACTTGTGCACTATAATATGTCCCGCGCAGTTGGCTAATCTCTGTTGAAATAGGCCGCCGTAGTCGAAATCGGCTAGGAGGACATTATTATTTTTTAGCAAAAAAATACTTACTAAACGGTGAAAAAAGGTCAAAAAATTTCATTTTATTTCATTTAAATATACGAGTATTTCTTGGATGCTTTTGTGCTATCTTCTTTGCTGTCGCTGGAAGTTTATGCCTTGAGTCGGAGATCAAGCTCGGGTTGTGTTTTGAAATAATTGTGTTTATTTAGTGGTATAATGCAGTGACGACCTTTAGGGAAATTGCCGAGACCAGAGAGCGGCAATAGTCGGCTCTGTGGTCATTATGGCGAGACGGACTCTTCGTGTGACCGAGCGGTAGCATGTCCTTTGACAATCTAACTACTCTACTAGTACTTAGCCTGGAGTTCCCCAACACAAACTTAAGTTTCAATCAGCCGGTTTAGCATTATTTGTCATATTTTGTTAGGGGAATCTGTCGAGGTTTACCGACTGTTTAAAAATTGGTGAACGGGGGTCTTACTATTAAAACTTTCTCAGTATCTTGTTGCTTTAGTGGTCAACATGTTGGCATTATTTTGTCCGGTTGTTAGGCCGGATTTTTTTTCTAGGTTTTCTGACTTGAAAAACTCGGGAACACTTCGAAGTCGGGAAGTTGGTGGTGGAAGGCGACACGCAAAAAACACACTAAGCCGTTGGTCCTGCGCCTGATCTCTCCGCGGTCAAGACGGGTTGCCGTCTAACTGAACTATGAGAGTGAAATAACAAAAAATGCATAATGTGTATTGTGCACACACATACGCACTGTAATGTCTTCGGTGCAGTTGGCTGATTTCAACAGAAATTGGGCGCCGTAGTCGAAATTGGACTAGGAGGATTATTATCACTAAAACTTAATAATACCACATTCATCTTATTAGGTATTATTACGAATACTATATAACATATACAGGAAGGCTTTACCATCACCACCCAAAGATGTGTAAAGGTGTACTGATAAACTGATTTTGAAAATTATTTTTATAAAGCATCATTTGTGGATCTAATTTTGGGGAAACCCACTAACTTATAAACTCTACCGTCGACTCTGTCTACGCCACGTCTGCCGTAGTACAGAGTTAAGCGCAAACCCATTTAAATAATATGAAAGATACTAATCCTCAACATAGATCTAACCAGTGTATAAAGTCAGCCTATGTATATCCGACTGCTGGGAAAAGTCCTCACCTCAACGTCAGTCGTCTCGGTGGTGCGAGCCATACTCCACCACGCGGGCTCAGTGTGGATTGGTGGAGGGGTGTCTGTAAGGTAAGTGACAAACCTTACTGTCAGATGTTATCAAGCCGCCCTAGGGCCTCTGACTAGGCTTAACGACTAATACCAACAGATATTAGCCGGGACCAACTGCTTAACGTGCCTTCCGAAGCACGGAGATGCTTGTTATGGACGTCACTTAAATGGTCGGAATGGTCACCCATCCAATCTCGACCGCGCCGTGGGGTGCTTAACTTTGGTATCACTACCAAAGCGCTGCCGCCACTGCGCCACAAGCACCTCAACAATGTGTAGTTGAACATAACTTTTTTCCTAATAACAAATAACTAAAGTAAATGTCGCTTTTTTGCAATAAATATTGAAAGGCCACTGCTTTTAATTATGTTTGCACAAGAAGTTGCTAATAAGCAATTAACTTTTATACATGAGTTTTGTCATTCATAAACAACAAATGCCAAATAAAAGCCAAATATTTTTTTTACTTCGTAATAGTCATTTTAAGACTAAACGTAATCACAATAAAAATAGCAATACCTTTTATCATAAACTGTACGTTTCATTACAATCAATTTTAACTGTCAAATTGAAACATTTGTATTTCTATAAATTTTTATTTATGTGAGATCCAAACAATGGAGTTAACAGTCGTGTGAATTGATAGCTTAATAATAGTCACAAAGTATCTAAAGCTTTTACTATAACTACGTACACCTTACGTAAATGTAATACGTTCTACGTAATTATAGACCAATTGATCAAGATTCATAACCACTAACTCGATTGGAATAGAAACAAAGACAAAAAATATTGAAACGGAAAACACAGAACTAAAACACACAGTGTGCCTAAAGAAAGAAAGAAAGAAAGAAAATGCATTTATTCGGAGATCGGTGAACAATGGAACAGTTTACAAAATATTATGAAATGATCTACCGAAAAGGCATACGACTCAGCATTAGTCGTGGTAGCCGAGGCCAAAAAGATTTGCAGTAAATAAGGTAGCGCGGACAAAACCTTATTTATACACGGAGGTATACGGCATACGCACTGGAGGTGTGGGGATAGCAGCTGGCTATGAAGGACTCTGTCCAAGCTCCTTGTGCGCCAGGTATACACACTAAGAACTCCGCGAGTTCCCTTAGACCGCTTAAAGCGAGGCGACAGAGGTTCGCTCGTCGCCTCAGAGCAGTGGCCATCGACCCTATTAGGTCTCGGGAACCCAGAGGCTACCTACCCTATACCAGTCAGTTGGTTGAACCATCCTTAGTTTACCTTTACCATTAGGTAAGTGTCCTCACTAATTGAATAGGTACCTGGTAAGACACCAGGATTAGTTCTGAAATAACCTTAATTTAACAAACAAAATATCTCATCTTATTTTTATTTCGTCCATGAAGTGTTTTCGTTTTTTCTGTGCAACACGCTCAATTTTGTTATAAGCAAAGGATTACATTCGTCATACAGGCTCATAGAATAAATACTCTGCAGACTAACATGCACACATACAGATTTAGATTCTTTGTTTCCCACAGTAGATGTTTTATAATCTATAATAAGTAAGATACTATTGTAACCAATAGTAGATAATTGTTCTCAATATTGCCTAAAATCTTACACAGATGGATCAATTATGTACACGCATACAGCGGTCATAGTTCATACAGGAAAAGCACGGTTTGCAACATTGTGTGTAACCACAGTAAAATAAGTGTCTTCACAGTAGCTCAACTAAGAATAAAAATGCTATTTAATGTACGTATTGTTTTAACTGTCTTTATTTTAGTAACAATACTAATGCATTTTTCTAAAGTTGTTTCAATCATCAAAATACCAATATTGTAATACTTTTTGAAATTATTAAAATTTTGATATATTTCCGATATTTGAGGGCCTATAATAAAAAAATCTGCAGTCACTTACTCCGAGTGCATTGCTGCGTTTTCTATATCACGTTATACCACAAATATAACGAGACCAGCCTTTGGATCAACGCCTATCGTCGTCATAGATTTTATGAATTTGACGACCGTCTTGGTGTAGTGGTTCAAAACCCGCAAGAGGCAAATGTATGTGTAATGAGCACGAGCAATTGTACGTAAGTCATGGATGTTTGTAAATGTATTTAAGTATGTCTATAATTATATTTCTAATATTAGTTACAATGGCTCAAGCTTACGCTTATATTGGGGCTAGGTAATTAATTGGTATTTGTTGGAATAATTTATTGATTCAATTTATCATCATTTAAGAAAATTAATTTCGCTCTACCTAGGACTTAAACAAAGCAAAATTACGTCAATCTATTTAAAATGACAAACATAAATCAATTATTATTCTTAACTCGGGTTTCCAATTACAGTAGAGAATATCAATTGAGTTTTGTACCTCGGACTCAAACCAATAATTTAATACTTCTGCCACATTATGTTTACTGTGCCGTAACCGTTGGGATAGGTTATTTAAAATCGATTAACGTTTGTAGTTAAATGTCGCGATTCTGAACCTTACGACTTAGATCTTAAGCCCATTTTTATCTCCCTTTCATAATGAACATTATGAAGTCCGAAGACCCAGTTTCCAGATCTAGTATCTTGATAATATCACACAGTTTTGACATGACATGTTTCTGAAGATGCATTTAATCATTTTGTGGTTTTTGTTGCATGTTTTCAAAAACAGTATTGGTGGACTACAATTTAAAAAAAGTATAACGCCTGGGATGTCTGCTGAACATGACATAACATTACCTACTTACATCTGAATCTGAAAAAAACACAACGTCTTTTTATTTCAGTAATGTAAATAAATAATTATTTCTTCTTTACAAAAATCCTTGAATATGCTGGTAAATGCTTTCGGCATCCTTGTTCATAGTTTTTTTATTAATAACTTAAAATGGAAACAACTACTGAAAGTTGTTTTTTTGGTTTATTGGGCCACATTATAGGTACCAACTTACTTTTACAAAAACTTAACATCATATTAGTATGACTAGGTCATCGAGGACATATCCTACTAGAGGCGAAGTAAAAACTATTTTACTCCGAAACTTTATCTGCTCTGACAACCGCAATAGAAGGTGTCAGTTCTGTCAAAACCGTATGTCAAAAACCAATTGATCTGTGTGGTATGTCAACGTGAATACTTGAATTGTTACGAAAAAATGAGATTTGAAAAATAATTACCATAATGTCGTATTGTTCTATACTGTGTTGTAAGAAAAAAAGCAAAACATCGAATTTTAAAACGGATGTGATGTCATTTCATCGGTAAGTAATAGTAATTATGCAATTTTAAAAAGTTCATAAAATTTTCCTACGGCTCAAGATAAATCGGTCAAGCGTACTGACGTTTAAGGTCAAGTTAATCTTGCTCCCACTAAGTGGTTAGAACATAATGTCGTCTCATTCTATTCGTTAACACTCGTTACTAGTGTTGCGCTGAATTGGTTATACGACTTATATTAATTATTTATGTGCACAGTTTACATTACACAATAATTATTTTAGTACTTTGGCAGCACGGAGGTATAGTGATATAATCGATAACACAAATATTTACACTCGCGCACTAGAATCAATACCTATGCAAAAATGACATTAACCGAGGAAGGTTTTGTTAGAATTATTGATTTTCTTGCGAATAACAAAACGCTGACACTTGATATGACGTTTGATAGTTTTCTTGGTTTAATGGATTATGAACAATGAGATGCGTAGTAAAAGCAAAGAGTATGGATGTTTGCGTGAGTAAATATATATGTGTATCGATTCTATTACTGTAAGGTGTGTGACGATAATAAAGGTGATAAATGGATGTAATGAGAAGCGAATGAGGAATTGGAGCCTTCAAATAGATAAAAAATCTTTTTGGCAAACCATACCAATAAAAGAAATAAGGCAATTTACACAGAAAGATGTATAATGTAGGTGGATTTATTATTAAAACAATCCCTTCCAGACCAAATACCTACTGTATTTACCTACATTCTCATTCACTGAAAAACCTGAAGTGACTAAGTGACTATGAAGTAGATAATGGTATAATTTCGTGCGCGAGTTCGCACTCAGCCTGTTTTTTCAAAAAAAAACCTTGTCTGGGCTTCAAAACTTTGAAAGTGATGCCTCTGTTCTTAGGTAAATAGGTAGATATATATCGGAAAACATGATTTTAAGAAACTTGTTTCCTGTCGTATATAAAGTATGAGCCTTATTCTTAATTTATAGAAATTAGAAAACAATAAACGCATTTTAATAAAAATACTTACTGTATTTAGATTTCAATGTAATTTCTCTGTGGCTTTTAAACTCATGTTTTTATAATTTAAGCAATTTATTTGCAAGTTATTATGGAAGTAAATTTGTTTTACAAACAAAAGTTTATTTTTTATTATATACTAGCTGACCCGACAGACTTTGTCCTGTTATTTAGTTTTTTTTTTAAATCCTCTTTGACGATATCTGTCAATTCTATGTCGAACGCACTGACCTCTATAGTACAAGCACGCTGGACTAAACATTATCTAAGAAATAACACATAATTTTGTGCCAAATCAAAGCGTCCCCACCGAGTGTACAGGAAACTAAGATAGAGTAACTACCATATGTTTATGTCAAATTAGTTCCGTGGATGGTCACCACACGCTCACTATAGCCGTCAGCGCCAAAATTGCGATAATTAAATGACTTCATTGTTAGGTTGACAGTATGCAGTCCAGCGTATTTGTATTATAGAGGTCAGTGGTTGAACGTCATAAGGTTACATTCAAAATGTTTTAACGTCCAAAGCGCTAAGGTTTGATTAGAAATAATTTTATATGGTGGTTAAGTATTTCTGAATTTAATAATTTTCCGCGCAATGTTCTTATTTTTTTCTTTCATAAGAACCTTCTTCTGACAAAAACAAACAACAAAAAAAGAATTAGTGAAATCGGTCCAGCGTGATGGCGTGACCAAGGGAAATAGGGATAGATTGATAACAATTTTGATGATTCATACTTTAAATGGTTAATTTGATAACTAACTTAAATTTCTTAGGAACAAGAATCAGATATTATATTTAGGATATTGCACATTAGTGAAAAGTTTAACCTTAGGTGTAATAAAATATTGTTCCCATTAAATTAAACAATAACATCGACTATCGATACTAATTTCTTATTGACCATCACTAATACGGTGTTTGACATTCAGTCGGTTCATTCGGAATCTTTTGGATTTGGCGGAATTTTTCTGGAACAAAATTAATGCCATATCCCCTCTAGTAGGATATGTCCTGGATGGACTAGGTTCAGGCGGCCATATTTTTCCCGTATACCTTACACGTTATTTAATCGAATATAGCACTGATAGTAAAAGATATATTCAATTTTCTGACAGCTTAAAGTTTTGGTTTTATTTTATGATGATAAATGGAGCTATTCATCTAAGTTATCTGAATATTGCGACGAAATCAAGCTTAAAACCAAAACAAAAAATTGAAATATTACGTGTACAGAGATGTAGTGAAAGTACTTGCGTCAAAAATTGGCGAGTTTCAAAATGCAGTTCAAAATAAAATTAAATGGGAAAAAACGTCTAGATGATCAATAAACTTGTTAAAAAAATTACCTGTCTGTATGACTGAATTAAAACCACGCTAAACATAAACATTGATGTTGATGTCCTCCTAGCCGATTTCGGCTACGGCGGCCTATCTCAACAGAGATTAGCCAACTGCGCAGGACATATTATAATGCACAAGTGTGTGCGCAATACACAGGTGCACTCTCTGTTCCTTTACTCTCATAATTCGGTGAGACGGCAGTCCGACATGACCGTAGAGTGATCAGGCGCAGGACCAACGGCTTAACGTGCTTTCCGAGGCACGGGTGTTAACACCACCAACTTCCTGACTCCGGAGTTGTGTCTGAGTAATTTCAAGACAGAAAAACCCAAACACTCACTGCCCGACCCGGGATTCAAACCCGGGACCTCGTGGATAGTACCCAGTGAGCTGACCACTAGACCAGTCAGTTGGAAACATTATAACAGGACCAACGCTAAAACTAGCCTTTTTCCTAAATAAAAATCTATCTGACTTACGGTGTTCAACGCCATCTAGTAAATTTTTAAGTACTGATTTTTGACACTAGGACAGTTGCTGATTGACAATAAAACACGGATTATGCGGAAAAAGTGTTTTATTGACAATAACAAATCAAATAGATGCCGAGGCTGAATAATACAAATTAATCAATTAGACATACGCTTTATTTTTATAAGCAGCTTTAAACCCTACTCAATATGACTACATTTATTATTATTATTTTAATTTATTAGGCAGACATTTGCCCGCAATCTCACCTGATGGTAAGCGACGATGCGGCCGATGATGGGACATATCTGTCTAGAAGCAGCCTATTAACTCTTTTCTTAAAGGAATCCAAATCGTAGTGTTTTGAGAACACTTCAGCCGGCAACGAATGCCACTCTCTAGAGAGTGGAATTTGTTGCTGAAGTGTTGCCGGCTAGCCGAAGTACGCAAGAGGAACAAAGATTTAAAACGTTTGGTTAATGTGATCGTGTG
Source organism: Pyrausta nigrata (assembly GCA_949316185.1). NCBI lineage: Eukaryota > Metazoa > Arthropoda > Insecta > Lepidoptera > Crambidae > Pyrausta > Pyrausta nigrata. The sequence continues at coordinate 12,608,944 of OX438957.1, read as the reverse complement.
GAATGAAGCTCTGTGCGCGCGCGCGGTTGGAAAGGACACTACTAGTAATATGTAGGACACAGTTTTGAGGCTTAGGTCAATGTGTATGAAATATTGGTGAATAAAAAAAACATCTTTTCTGTTTCTATAAAATATTACATTTTTCGTATGTACATCATTTCTATTTTTTTAAATCGCATCACACCTTGATGATAATAAGCTTTACGATGATGTATCCGTTTTTGATCACAGATCATCGGATTAGTTTGATGCTGTCTCTCATTTCAATACATACAAATTCAAAACATCTTAAATTATTTTAACAAATTGTTATTTTCCAACGACAAAAGAGTTTGAATGGGTAGTAACAAAAAAGTGAAGCAGAATGAAGAATTCGTTTTGGCACATTTCTTCATTCTGCTTCACACAGCATGCAACATCCACTCGTCATCACACTCATCTCATCAACCACGGTCCACATTATTTATGACATTATAATAATTACGACTCTTTCCTCACGCGGAATAGACACAATATTGTAACACACTATTGTCAAAGCCTTCGCACATAAATCATCTCAACGCAGAGACAAACAAAATTACATCACAATCAATTACTATCCAGTCCAGTTGCTTTAATTACAAAAATAATTAGCGCATCAAAAACTAAGCTGAAGAATGCATTATTATTATAAATGTAAAGTTTAATTTAGCTTGCGCTAGATTTTAGGCAATTTTCGCTGACCTTTGCGTTACGAAAAGCCCTGAAGCTTTTATGTTTTAAGTGAGACATTTTTTCAAATTGTTGTGACACAATAGAGTATAGGTATGTCACGCAAGACGTTTGTTGATTACTTTCAGTTTTTTGGGTATTCTGCTTATTTTGTGCTACAAGCTAATGTTTTACGAACTAAATTTTAGAGTATATTTTCTTATTTATCATTGAACGCGAGAATGGGAGGGAAAATTCATTTTTTGTTAACATTGATGTTAGTGTAGATACTGTATTTCGATTGTATTTCAGGTTATCACAATTATAAGATAATTTATTTTAAAACTTCACAATTTTTATTTGATTTACTACCAGGCATGTTGACTACAAAAATCCGAAATATCCCGTAGATCCCCCAAACCTGTCTTCAACGAAACTCGCGATTCATTTTTATTTATATGGATTAGGTGTTATACACTATCTTTATAGTAAAAACAAATTCAATAAAAACATGGGTTTTAATGCAAAATTACCACACTGTCGTCAATTTTCACATAATAATTAAATATTACTGACCATATTTACAGCCATACAACAGTAAACGGAGATTCCACTGACCTGCTTTAATTATAGAGTTAAATTATAAATAATTACTTAACTCTGAAGCAGCGCATCACGAACTCACGACCGACGAAATGTTACAGATATAGACCCTGACAAGAATGTGGGAAACATTCGGTAATGATTGTATGTGAAGGGTAAACTATGATATGCAGGGTATCCGGAGTTTGATTGGCGATAATTTAGGAGAATTTTTTTTGACAATTTTTTTTTTGAGAAAAAAAATTCAGATTTTTTTTATTTTTGGGTTTAGTTTTGTAACATGTTTAAAAAAATATTTAACTTTTTTAAATATTTAGCAATATTTATTTTAAAAAAAGTATTCCTCTTTGACGGTTAATAATTTTGAATTGATCTTTATGTCACTTGATAGACCATAGCGTTACCTGCCAAAACAATCATATTTTCATAACTTTTAGGACCTCCAGGTCCATAAAAATAGCATTTTTTAAAAATGGCTGCCATTTCAAGAGGGGGCAGTTAGACCCCCAACTGACTGCAATAGGCTGATATGATGATGATGAAGGGGGTACAAGTTAAAAGCTGAACAAAATGATATTTTAATTAAAAAAAGGATCAAATTGATCCTTATTTTTGAAGGAACTAATGAATTGATCGAACGACTTATAGTGAACTAGTATTTAGAATCGCAAACATAAAAATAAAGATATATTGTTAATTTTCCAGTCCATTTGTGGTGGCTGATTAGTTTCATACATAATTAAATTTTACCGGCCACTTTATTTTTAAATCGCTTTACACTTAACTAACATACTTAAACAATCGTGACTTAGTCCAATTATACTAATTCAAATTGAAATTACTCAGACACAGCTCCGGAGTCAGGAAGTTGGTGGTGTTAACACCCCCGTGCCTCGGAAAGCACGTTAAGCCGTTGGTCCTGCGCCTGATCTCTCTACGGTCATGTCGGACTTCCGTCTCACCGAATTATGAGAGTGAAGAAACAGAGAGTGCACCTGTGTATTGCGCACACACTTGTGCACTATAATATGTCCCGCGCAGTTGGCTTATCTCTGTTGAGATAGGCCGCCGTAGTCGAAATTCGGCTAGGAGGACATTATTATTATTATTATACTAATTCAATCTGTATCAATCAACTGCCTTCATTAGTCGAAGGTTAGTTATAACATGACCAATTAGAGTAGACGATTTTATGGACATCTCTAAAAGTTAAATGTGGACTTCTGAAATATTCAAGGTAGTATATAGATCGTGGTTTTCATAATCGTGAGTCCAGCGAGACATTTGTGCGATTCTCACGGAATAACTAAACATATTTTTAACATTATCTACTTAATATGGACTTTTGAAGTGTTAGTTTTCTCTCTAAACAATTTTGTTAGTTTATTTATTATTTTTATACAAGTTAGGTATTTGACCTAATCATAATAATAGTGGTTCATATCTACAAAAAGCCTATTAAGGGCTCATTCACACGGGATCCGTCACTGACGATTCGTCAAAATACACGATACGTCATGACGGATGGACGTTTAAATTGCATACGGAATCGTATTTTTTACGATTCGTCAAAATATTCGAATTGGTGGCATCAGCGGATACGTCACAATAAATTCACGATTCGTGCATTTTGACGATTCGTGATTTTTAACAAGTAAATATAATTATTGAAAAAACAGAACACCCGACTGCAAAAATTATGATATTTTTGAAATAGTATTTTTACTGGCTTTCATTTAATACCCATATTGCTATGGTAAGGAAAAAATCAATTCCTTCTCCCCCCTTTATTTCGTGTGGACACGGCCATTCAAAAAGCATTGCCGCCGTCAAAAAAAAACGAATCGTGAAAAAGGACGGATCGTCAAAAATCACGAATCGTCCTCGTGTGAACGAGCTCTCACTTTTACCTTAAGGAACTGGGTTAAATTTTTAAAGAAAATATTTACATGCAGCAAGTTTCAGTTCCAGTCGAAATTGTACGTAGACATTTTGCCAATTTTTAATAAAATTACTGATTTTTTATACATTTTCTGACCTCTGAGATCTTGTTATCATCTGAATCGGTTCAGCGGAAGCGTGAAAAGGTAACAGACAGAAGCGCTTTCGCATGTATAATATTAGTTAGTACGAATAACATTATTGTAAAATAACTCCAGCCACGACATAACCGCCAATCTACGTACAATCCAATAAGCGGTCGATTACTCGGGATGACAAAACGCCGGTAATCACTTTCATCGTCGGCGCGCGCGCAGCGTGACGCACGCGAGGCTTTCCCCCGTGACAGCTGTTATACATCTATGTATAGGTGACCTTGGAAAATACAGGTTGTCCAAAAAATTTACTTGATTTTCACAATTTAACTTTTTTTTCAATTTTGTGATGCAAAACAAAAACATCGCCTCTTTGTTTTGCATTTTAAGGGTTATGTTCACCAACACATGCTTTATTTTTAAACAATCGATAAACTCATTTAATTTTACTTGGCATATTTTTACGGGAATTTTGTCAAATAAATCAACAATCTTTATTTACCTGCTATTTAAACATTGGTGAACTCGGATCTAAACAAACAAACATAATTATTGAAAAAACAAAACACAAGACTGCAAACAATATTATATTTTTGAAATGGTCTTTTACTGGCTTTCATTTGATACACATATTGCTATGGTAAGAAAAAAATCAATCCCCCTCCCCCATCTGCTACCATTTGCGGACGCCATTGTTAACATTTATATAACCTCATAACTCATAACCTATGTCACTACCACAATTTTGGCGAATTTAACAACACCTCATATGTCAAAAACTGTCCAGCCGTTTAGGCAGTAGGGCGTGCCAAACAATTATACTTACATACATACATACATACTCTCGAAAAACATAACCTCCTTAGATTCTCACCATTTCTGAGCATAATTATTTATTAGGGAATAGTTATTCATTTTGTGGCTGGATTATTCATAAGTATTTAAATTATTATAACAGCGTTATACTCGTAGTCGTTTATACAATCAAAGAAGACATAATATAGATTTAATTGAGGGTATGAATTGATGGTATAGATTGTTCCGTTCCAAACTTTAGGCTTCAAAAGATTGGTCATTCGTTCATAGTAAGATGTATCACATTTTTTAATAAATTACCTGAAAATATTTAAGTTGTTAAGAATACTTTAATGTCGAAAAGTTATTATAAAATAGATGACTATATAAAAGATAAAAATGTATGGAATGACTTGTATGTACGAAACAATTGTAAAACTTTAAAAAAAGAGGCTATGACAATAGTGACTGAGTTTCTTGCTGCTTCTTCTCAGCCCTAGCCCACAATTGTCCCGAAGCAGTAGTAGGGTTAAGATTGGGACGTGTATAAGTTCCCCTAGTTGGGCCTATATGCAGAAATAAATGAATTTTATTGAATTTTTATTTATTTATTTATTCAGAATTCAAATAGGTATAACAAGTTACATGGAGTAATTTGATAGTCACCTAATTAATAACAAAACGTAGTCAAGCTTTTACGCTACTTACAAATTCACGCGATACAAAAGACATCAACGCGTTAAATGCACTATGTAGGTACGCACAACAGCACATCAAGACAAACAACATGGCACCTAATGCTGTTGTAATAGGAGTGGTTATGCAATGAAAATATACGAAGAGGACACGAGTAGTATTTCTAGGAAGACTTGAACAGGTGGTAGAATTGGCCCATTGAAACTCGAACAATTTAAAACTAAAATGTTGTGGTAAGCTAAAGTCAGCATCGATAATTAGTCGCACAGCAAAGGCAATTTACCAAATTATCAATTATAGTGCATTTAAAAAGAGGAAGATGTGTCCGTAGCGCGCGAGCAATGCAATTTGCTCAATTTTGCATCAAAATTTCGTACACATATGACACGTAAATGAACTTGTGCTCGGCGCATCAAATTCGGATGACCACACAGTAGGAGATAACATGTCTACCTTTTTTTAATACACTGTAATTGTCCATTGACATAACATTAGCACTAAATTTAAATTGAATTTGGAACGATAGGTCAAGTATCCCGGACTCCTTCTACTTTTAACGATAGAATAGGGATCCAGCGCCGCGGATCTCCTCTCCTCTCCGCTTTGGTGGAAACCGGGCTTAACAACGAACGTTGATGCAGGAAAAGGTTACATCAATCATATGATCGTGAGACATGGATGACTCAGTCAAAGTCATCTTGTGCTCACAGTGATACGGTTTCGAAAGTGCATTGACCATGACTTTACTTATTAAGTCGTGCATTATACCACTTAAGGCTTGCTTTAGCCCTCAGGCTATAATTCGATAGAGTATTTAGTGATCTTCTTGTCATGGTGGCTATACTTGGGTACTCTGGCGTCAAACTTTATCCGTCATCTAGGCATCTGACACAATAACATAAATTGCAATTTTTCCACTCAGGAATTGGACTAGGGTGTTCCCGTATTTTATTTTTAAGTCAACCCGTTTTGACGTCCTTTTTTGTTTCGTTTGCTAATAATAAAATGAGAGGGATATACCATTTTTGACATTTGAAACTGTGCTTAATGATATTATAATTTTTCACATTATTTTTTACAAATGGCCGATGGGTCGGTATGAAAGTATACACTTATAGAAAATACTAGACTACATTATCCCATAGATTTCATTTTTTAGAAAATCTTTAATAGGCATATAACCATATTTTATCGTGAATGGCTTGTCTGGCTTTGACCCCTCAGAACGCACCAATGTAATGCTGCCATCGCCGCTAATACTGTATGTTAGTAATATTTACTAACTAAACTTAAGCCTTAATACTTAAAATACCCAAGCCTTTATGGTTTACTTTAGCCCTTAGGCCATTTGATATAGTACATTATAATATGATAATGTGCAAACTTACGTAACATGTAATATAGAGTGCTGACAGACTTGATATGCTGTCGCATTAGTGCAGCGATGGGCAAATTGATGATGTATATAAACCTGGTAAGAGGCTTGGCTAATTCATGGCTGCAAGGTTTTGTGAAGTTTTTGTCGTTTGCCATTAGTATTCAGAAGGTTAATTAATTTATTGGCTTGACTTATTCAACTGGAATTAACAAATTACCTTTGAAATCAGTACGATTCTTTAGCGGGAGAGTATTCCCCCGAGTATAGGTATTCGGGTGAATACTCTCCCGCTATATATTAAGTTTCAAAAATTAAGTTATTAAGTTACATTTAGTATATTAAGTTTTTATTATATTAGGCTTTCGTAAAAACTAGCAAAGGAATTACTTTAGTGGGAAAAATATTTAACGTTAAACTGGTTCCATCTTAACTAATGGTAAAAAATTTGCAACGATATTTATCCGGGTATTGTTTGGTGTATTTCTTACATTTTTTTCTTCTAGTAACTAACGTTCTCAGTAGCTCAGTAGCTAAGGGTCGCAGGTTGGAGTTGAAGTCCCATTTGAAGACGGTTGATGATGAAATATTACATTTTGCGTATATATGTAGCTAAACCAAAGCCTTTGTATCAGAATCGACCTTTTTATACGTAAATGATGTGTAAAGTGGCATATTTTTTACCAAACATAAACCTTTTTTCGACGGCCAGCAGGTTTTGCCTCTCTATTCGTTTTTAAATGGATATCATGAAATATATATACAGGGTGTTGTTTTGGCATCCGACTCAGGGCTGGTAGTGTTCATAACACTGATGCCAAAAAAATATTTAAAAAATTAAAAATCAAAAATATTTTTGGACTTCTTCATACAACTTTTCCAACTTTGTATGAAGAAGTGCAATTTTTTTTTTTTTTTAATATTTTTTTTGGCATCAGTGTTATGAATACTACCAGCCTTGAGTCGGATGCTGTTGACCAAAACGATACCTATGCCTATATGCTTATAATATGCTTATGTTATATTCATACCTTTAGATGGCGTTATAAGTTACATCAAAAACAACTTTCTAGCACATATTTTTTAATTACCCATATTATGTCATTATCTCAATATGTTCACGATTAGAAATTTCTGCCCTTTAAGCGTCATCAAAACAAGGGGTCACATTCATAAGACTAGCCATGTCTTTAAAATAATTAAGTCTCGCTTATAAATACCGACTGGTTTATGTGCCAACTTCAATTAAGGGGTTCAAAACATGCCCATACTGAGAAATGTTAGGTAACTGGCGCTCCTAATTGTTCTAAATTGCTTTAATTTGAAGATTTTGCCGTTTTCTTGGATATGCCACAGTTAGTAAGTTGTAGCAATTATAATTAAAATTACTGAAAATTATGATATGACTTGATATTATGTTTAAATAATATATACGAGTAAATGTAAGATGTTGAAGTAGGAATATAATAATACTAGCGGTCCCCCGCGACTTCGTTCGCGTAAATTTAGGATTTCCTGTGGGCATTGTTAGGAGCGGAGTATTTTTTAAAACTGTGATATCTTTTAAGATAAGAATCAAAACGCGTGTAAATAATATTAACATATTAATTATAACGGTCCCCCGCGACTTCGTCCGTGCTTTTTGATTTAACTGCTTCCCCGTTGATTTCTAGGTAGGTATCATGCATTTTATAGCTCATACAAAGCGTTCCCCGAGAAATAAGCTATCTAACACAAAATATTTTTTCAAATAGGCTCAGCAGTTCCTGTGATTAGCATGTTTAAACAAAAAAAATAATTCCTCAGTTTTTCCAGTTATAATGTGAGATATGGTGCAACCGACCCTAATCTCTTTATAATATTAGTATAGAAAAAATAGCAGTCCCCGAGGACTTCATGCGCACCTGTTGATTTTACTCCATTCCTGAAAGACATAACGTGATTTTTTTAAATTACCTATCTTATAGCCTTGCTAGATACGTTGTACTTTACACAAAGGTTTTTTTCAAAATCTGACCATGAATATTTCTGATCCGAGATAAGTGCATTCAAACAATCAATTAGACAAAAGTCAAGAAGAAATCAGCAATATTAAAGTACTATCCTGGTTACCACCGCCTTACCACGATGGCCAAAGAAAGAGCATTGCGTCTTGTCGTATTGTGTGTGCAAGACTGCAAGCGACAATAGGTGAGTGTAGTAGACAGGCGGCAGAGACCTCTTTGCTTGAACTTCAATTCAACACATCGTACGTCCTAGTATTTACCTACTTACTTACTAAGTTATTGGGAAAAACTCAAGCTGACCCTCGAGTTAAAAACGTACAGCGCTATCTATATCTACATTATAATATTTTGTTGCGTCTTTTAATTTCTATACGGCCGATGATGGGACATGTCTGTCTAGAAGCAGCCTATTCACTCTTTTCTTAAAGGAATCCAAATCGTAATGTTTAGGGAACACTTCAGCTGGCAACGAATTCCACTCTCTAGCCGTACGCAAGAGGAACGAAGATTTAAAACGTTTGGTGCGTATTAGTGGTATGTCAACGACATAAGGGTGGAACCCCCGCCTGCGTCTTATGTCCCGATAGTAAAAAGGGGCCGGTGGAATCAACTCGTGGAATTCCTTCGCACACTCGCCTTTAGACACTTTTAGCATTGAGTCCACCTTTTGTACACTGTTCTAAGTGCAATAAAGTTTTTAAATAAAAAAAATAAATCTATTGACGATATAGCAAAAGGCCAACTTTGCTGCCGTCCTAACTTCGATACAATATAATATTACTCGTGATAATTTTTTAATGGTATGTCCGATTTGAATAATTCAACAAGTAATTTACAGGTACTGATATAGCCTTGAATATGACGTGATTTATTTGGATAAGGATTAATACCGACATACTGAAACTGTGGCTTTCTTTTTGCCGCCGCATAAATTTTATATTTTTACCTAAAAAAGGAGTTATTGTGACTTAACTGTTATAGTTAGACATATATTATCTCGGACTTTATTGTAGATAATGATGTCCTCTACAAAACTGTAGAACATTACTTTGCTCTATTGTCAATAGTTTTCACAGCGTTCGCAATTTAATGATTTTCCTTTTACACCTTTGTTTACATAATCGAAGTTATCATACGGAACCCTAACTTTTTTGATAATGTAATATAGCCTATGTCCATCGCAGATAAAGCAGGATTCTAATGGTGAAAGAATTTTTCAAATCGGTTCAGTAGTTTCGGAGCCTATTCGTTGCAAAAAAACAAACAAACAAACAAATCTTTCCTCTTTATAATATTAGTATAGATTTGGATAAAAAAGAATTAAATACTTATAGGTTAAAATTTCTTGCTTAAACTATGTTAACAAGATGTTCTATACCTCAATGACACGCACGCACATGAAGTGAAAACATATGTAGGGGGTCTTAAACAAACAATGTTTATAGTCTACTATTGGTTCCCCGCGACTTCGCCCGCAAGAGTTGGATTTTCCATATAAACTTTCATCCCTATTTCTCCTTTAATGTTTTTACATCGCGACAAAACGTAGCTTATGTCCTCTGCACGATCTCGAACTGTCTCCATTCCAAATTTCATCTCAATCGGTTCATTGGTTTAAGCGTCAAGAGGTAACAGACAGACAGACAGACACACTTTCGCATTTATAATATTAGTATGGATGAGTAACAAAGAGTAAATTTCGCAATTATTTGTACAAATATTGTCAGAAAACAGATGAAATAAAATAAATCGAATCACATACTTTGACACCATAACAATGACATAAAACCAACATCATTCGCTATATTTGCATAACAGAGGCTTCCAATAGTTCCAATTGTCATTCGGCTCACAAAAGGCTATCAAATAAAACTGAACTGCTTCATAACGTGTCAATTGGCACATTTGTTGAATGGGCCATCTTGAAGTACCTAGTAGACAAAGGGTCTAGCACCCGAAAGTGATGTAACCAAAGATAAATCGTGTATAGTTAGAGGACATTATTCAAGTGATACTATGACACAAATAATATGGTTAGATATTGTTGTGAAAGGTGACGAAGTCTGGAGAGGCCTATGTCCAGCAGTAGACTGCAATAGGCTGCTATGATATTGATTCTCCATACCTTATTATAAACTAAATAACTACCACAAACTTAATAAATAAATTCACATTAATCATACAGTTGAGTTATCTTAGCTGGTGGGTTAAAATTCAACTTCATTCATTTTTTAGTCATGTGGATACAGATTTGTAGCGATTTGTATCGAAAGACATGATCTTTTAATTAAAAAACGGCCAAATGATAAAAATTTAATCTATCTCTTTTTTCAAAGAGATTTCCAAGCGGCGAGTTGGCATCAGTGGTGACCTAAGAGCTGGCAGCTACCTTGCTCAGCGTATAAGCATCGCTATCCAGCGCGGTAATGCTGCCAGCATCCTGGGAACCTTACCACAAGGACCCTTTTTATAATTTTTGTTTTTGTATTGTATTAAATAATTTATCTTAATTTTTATTAAATTTAATTATGGTAAATTTCGTAATTTTTCGATTTTCATGTACATGATGTTGTTTTTGAAGATGTTGCAATCGAAGGACTACTATGATTTTTCGTGTAAAGAATAACCTAATGTTAAGATAATTTTTAGCAGTGTGCAAAACTTTGGCGGTACATTTTTTTTCACTGATTATTTTCGAAAATTAATCTTTTGCCGAAATATTCAAAAAAGCTACAGAAAAAGTTAACCTAAAAAATATCAGTCTTATAATTTACACCAAATGAGCCTATAGCACAATAGGTAGATTATTGCACTATGCCCATACTAAATTTCATTCGATTCTGTCCACTAGTTTTCATAACAGACGTTTTGTGTCAAAAATATTGAAATTTCGGTTTTTTTTTTTAATTCAAAATTTCTAAACCATAAGTTTTCGCTTAACTAAAGTATGTTTTAAACGATCACTAATGATGCTCTCAAGCTGAGAAAAATCTTTGGACCACTGTAAACGGGCCACCCTGTATAACATAACTAAGTAGAGCTAAAGCGATTGAGAAAAGAAAAAGCTGCCAGTATATTATCCACAAATTAAATTTTAAATAAATCCTTAACTTTAAAACCATTAAATGAACTAAACAGTAAAAAAATACATAAAACGATGCTGATTTTCATTAATATAAGCCAAAAACTTACATTTTGTTTACGTAGCGAGATGTTTGTAGTGTTTTCCTATTTTTGCAGTTTATTCAAAAAATCTTATAAAGTACGGTCGGCCAAGAAAGTGGTCTACCAGTTTGGGCAAAAATCATGATTGTGTAAATAAAACAGCAATTAGGTTGAACTTATTAATCGGTTGAAACGTCGGGCTGAATTTGGAGGTAAACATTTTTACCTTCAGACTGTTTAACGATTATCGCGTTTAAGACCTGTATGTATGTGTTATGTGTAACAATAGCGAATCTTTAAAAGTGACTAACTTATTAATTACTTTTAACAATGAAATAGATGCACACGACGTATTGTTAGTGGGTAGTAGGTATAGGTAGCTGCTAGAATATTTTTGCATGGGAAAATCCAATTTGTTCTATGACGCGCGAATGTTTTCTAGCTAGGGTGATAGACTTCCTTGGCCGACCGTACAAGTGGGGTAATCGTCTTCTTATTTCATCAACCCGTATAACTATCCAACTAAGAGTCAATTTTACCAACGTCAGATAAGACTTATCCGAAAGAATAAATATAAAACGACCGATTTTAAAATTACATTTACTTAAATGATTGCTGACAAATAGGTGACGTTTTCAAATTAGGCGTTTTGTATTCTATTCGACGAATATTCTTTATCTGACGTTGGTAAAATCGACTCCAACTGCCGTACTCAGAGACGTAAATTATAGTTAATGGTTCATTAAGTCTCAGCCGTCCTTTTCTATTCCATTGACAAAGAAAGTGACAGAACGAGACTTAATTATAGATTTAATTTAATTGACGTCTCCGAGTGCGGCAGTAAGATAGTCAATGTTTGAAAAACGAAGACTAAGTGGGCATCTCATAATAAAGTTACGTTACTTTTATCATCCTCCTAGCGTTATCCCGGTTGTGCACACGCACGCGACGGCCCAGGGTCCGCTGACCATGATCCAGGATGTGGCAGATCAGGTAATTACAGTGGAGCGACTGCCATTTGACCTCCGTGACCCTGTTACCAGGGGAACCTGACCAGTTTGGATCATAGTTACACATGCAGTTGCCTGAATGTGCAGGTTTCGTTACGATGTTTTTCCCTCACCGTAAGAGCATCGGTTAGCAAAGTAAGAGCAATTAATAAAGTTACGTTGCTTTAAACGTGTAAATCATTCAAAACATCAGTCAGTCGTGGTAACAAATCGCGAACTCTTTGGCACCTAATACAGCTCTAACGACCATCATCAATTATATCAGAAGCCGGAACTGACAGCTCGGCACACTCACCTTACGATTTGAGCATTTACACGGGAAGATTCTTCGTTTGTATGACTTTACAATCAATGCAATGACCATTTCATGTGGGCATAAAAGTCTATAAAAATTGTGACACCTTGTTGTCAATTAAATAAGATAAATACATCATTATAATATATTTTGATACCTGCTCAGTCTTTATATCGATATTATTTGACACCATAATCTTATAAACAGTGTGTCTGTAATGAAGGATAATTCAACAATTGGATCAGCTATGACAACCGTCTTGGTTTAGTCGTTCGCGCACCGGACTTTTAAGCCAGGCGGTTGCGGGTTCGAATCCCGTAAGGGGCAAATGTTTGTGTGATGAGCACGAGCATTTGTACCTAAATCATGGACGTTAATATGTATTTAAGTATTTCTATCCGTTATCTTAGTCACCATAGCACAAGCTCACGCTTAGTTTGGGGCTAGGTAATTGGTGTGTTTGTTGAAACTATTTATTTAAAAAAATTCTGGTGAGTAATAGAGAATTCAGATTCGATGACATTGTTCTTACATGCGGAATATCGCATCTTATAAATGCTTTTACGTAAGTTTTCATTAGCACTTAGCTATGTTCATTCGATTTAAAATAAAAATAGCAACTTCTTAACATTGCGTGACATAATGTGACGGGGAAACGTACAAACAAATAATAACATAGTACATACAAATAAGTTATCATGAATAGTAGTTAAATCGCATGTTATTTTGCATTGCATGCTAAGAAGTATTATAAAATTCAAAACTATTGTGATGACGACAAGAATGTGTATAGTCCAGCTTGCAATAAATTGATGTACCAGTTTATTTTGTTTTTTATTATAATTTTTTTCAGCGGTCGTGACTGTGTTTGTTCCGGCGTTTCTTCCTAGCACTCGTCAAATTATGTGAGTCTTGCCTCGAAGCGCTAATAGGGACCAAAAAATAAGAAGATATGCTCTGGCTTCATATGGGCCAATATTTGTTATTACTGACATTTATAAGTGGCATTTTCTGTCCTAAGTTAAATAAAAGGTTTTTGATAAATTGAACAAATGATATTTGATTTGATTTATTATAGACATAAATGGAAGGTTTTTCTCAAATCAACTTTAACAGATAAATTATTGTTTTTAAGTGATAAGCATTCGCTTTGCAATCTAAATATATGATTGCACTTGAAAGAATGCCGAGAGGTTAGCCAATCGCCCGGTATGCGAGGAACGCGGGTTCGATTCCCGACCCAGGTGGTCATTTCAAGTGCAATAATAAATATTATGTGCATTAACAGAAGAAATTCATCCAATTTCCGCAAATCTAAAAGTGGTATGGTTCTAGCTGCACTGAGCGTTTACTTACCCTGCGCCAAGTTTCGTCAAAACGAGACCTAATCTACGTCATAATCATCGAATGCCATAAACGGCGGGTAAAAATAGGGCGCTGCAATCGATGATCCCAGATCGATAGGCGATAGTTGCGAAACGACAGCGATCGACTACTCAGTTGCCCAAGTGAGGTCGTGAGAGCTTTCACTAGGGTTGACAACTTAAATAAAAAACCCATTTAAATTGGTCCATTTGTTTGGGAGGTATGAGGCCACATACATCCGTGTACGTCAAACTTGTCACACCCATCTTCTTGCGTCAGGTCAAAATAATAAAACAAATGCAACCGTCAACCACTTCTACACATTTGAACCTTCTCAATACGAACGGAAAGCTCGACACCTTTGGGATCATTCAGATGTACAGTCGTGCGTGCCTATAACAAATTTCATAAGACGTGCTTAGCTTGTCGTGATATCGTTTGTCAAGTAACTTTAATTTATGAAATATTTCTCACCGACCAAAGTAACTAGAAAAACTACTTTGATTCCTTTTAGATTGAACTTTACAACACGTACTTAATGACCTAAAGTCACGCCACTTTACTGAAGACGAAAACTTTAGTTGTATACTTAAAATTGGTTTTGACAGCCCTAGCCGTCAAACAAGGGTTCACAAACCATAACTCATTCTTTATTATCTTTCTCCAGCTTCCTCGGCTCTGCGTGGTGGTTAAGAAGTAACAACTGGTAAAGGTACCTTCACATCGTAGGTCTAACTTTGTACAATTATTTAAATTAAGATTTCAAGCAGTATTTTGTTTTTGACGAGTCTCTATTTCAAGTGCCAAGATCATTCCGGGTGTTATGAGCACACAAATCGATCAACTGTTCTTTTTAGTGAAACATCATTTGAATTTTCGTTGTTGAAATCTCATAATAACTAGGACTTGGGTGCATCATTTGTTTAAAATAATTTCAAAAGTACTTGTAACAACTTGTGTACTGCCATCCCTTCTGTGTATCATGTGAATTCTTTTTTTGATTTTGTAATTCCGTCACGATTTAACAAAGTCGTTTAGGTCAGCGTCGCCTGAATTATTGTCACCTGGGTAAAGGTTACAATGTAACTTCTTCGCTACTGAGTTTGTTAGGGCTGGCAGCTCGTATAAAGTTAAAGAAAAGCTGGAAAAGAAAAAGTAATAGAATCGAGTTGTCCCTATCCCAAGCAAAAGATTTATTGTTGGCTCTATGACGAGTTATTCGAAAATCCCAGATGATTTACAAGCCCTAAAGCTACGTGCACACTGCAGGCGGCTACACTGAATAAAAGGATCAACCAAACTAGTTTTGTTAGTTGAAGGTTTCGTAGTAGGAAAGTCAATTTTTGTTCAATATAAAAAATCATCTTCGCAAAAGTTCGCGAGTCACTAGATTACGGCCTACTAGTAGCCAAATTTTGGTTACTGTTAACCAATATTTTTTCACCAGTGGCTCACACTTTAGATACTTGCAAGAAATGATTAATAGCAAAGGTGCCAAGTTTTCGTCCTCGTCTAGCCCCACACCCCTGTACTCCACAGGGTCCTCCTCTACTCCCCTCCTCTCAGGCGGTCGGACGAAATATCCCACCTCTGGTGGTAACTTTTTTTTCAAGTGCAATATTTAATATTTTATTAACTTTACTTTATTTTAGTCCTAATCAAACCACTGCCTTATGTGTTGTTTTCATACAAAATGTTAGTCAAAAAATCTAAACAATGACGGTGCTAAGAACAGTTCAAGTGTCAGCACCGCCCTCCGAACCTGATCGAAAACTCAAACACATGAAGACAATAGGTATTAGGTAACATGTTGAAACTTTAAATGGATGCTTTATTAATCTTATCAAACATTATAATATTAAACCGGCCAATTGCGGATCGCGCACGAAGGTTTGCATGCCATTATTTACTTCAACTTAGTCACTTAAAAGAATTTCCAAAACCGAAGTTGTGCAATCGTCACTAATATTATAAATGCGAAAGTGTGTCTGTCTGTCTGTTACCTCTTGACGCTTAAACGACTGAACCGATTGAGATGAAATTTGGTATGGAGACAGTTCGAGACCCTGGAAAGGACATAGGCTACATTTAGGTGCGATATAAAAACATCAAGAGGGTGAAATGAGGGATAAAAGTTTATATGGAAAATCCAACTCTTGCGGGCGAAGTCGCGGGGAACCACTAGTGGAGCAATAAAAATAAAAATTGTTTTAGAAACCCCTAAGTCATTTAAAAAGACCTATTAAACGATACCTCACACAATGCGGTAGATAACGAAAAAAATCATCCCCATTTCACATGTAGCGGCGCTACCATAAAAAAAAAAAACAAAATTGTATTACTTCACTTTTCGGCGTAATAAGTTTACATACAGCTTTTTAGTATTAACGGTCTCTTAGAAATCCTCGGACAGACACACGGATATGACGAAACTACAAGGGTTTCTTGCCAGCACTAAGAAACCCTAAAAACCAGATCAGATATATGGAAAGAAACAATATCATTTTAAATAATGAGAAAATGACAATTAGACTATTGCTCTGGAAATGCAATCGTAATAGCAATAACTTTCAAATAGGCGGTGGTTGTCATGCCACCTTAAGTATTTATTTGCGAATTTTATATTTTGTGAAACCCCTGTGACTAACAGTTATCGTTATTGTTTCAGGTTTCTTTAAATATTTGATCCTGAAGAAGATACTGTGTGACTCGATTGGTAAGTGTTTTATTAAATTAGTATTGACTAACCGTATTATAAGTATACGATAAATATTGCTGTTCATGTGGAACCATGTTTGTAATTTTGCCAGTTGAACATTAAATCTCACTTACGCACGTTCGGATAAGCTATTTCGGACTTTTTCAAGGACTATTATCTTTGTTGAAAGCCAACTTGCACAAATCTGGTTTAGCTAATCCGGAAGATCCACTACCGCAAGTAAGGATTAGTTTATCTGGACTAGCGCAAGTGGGCTTTCACTAGCGATAGGCGATTATTACTAATTTAATCGAATTATTCGAATGGTCTCTGTAATCGAATGTATTCGATAAGCAACCGCATTCTTTCGATTATCCTTCGATTATGCGGCGAACAATTGGCAATACCGGAGCGCGCTGCGCAGGCCGTACTACTAACTTATGAATCGTCATTCGAAGCGTCGATTAATTATTCGTTCGCTGCTTGTCCTGTGCGCTCATTTGAGACAATTCAATTTAATGCATCGAAAGGCCGAGTTTTAAGCGTAAGTAATAGTTGTTATAAATCATCATTCGAATGTCGATTATTATTCGATTATTATTTTTTCGAATTACAAAATCAACAATCGATAGTTCGAATGGTCGATTGTCGATTCAATTGATTATTATTTTTCGAACAATCGCCCGTCGCTACTTTCAACTCAGTTAACAGGCCTTGAACAAATCCAGATTAGCTAATCCGGACGTGTGCAGGTGGGCCAAAGTTAACTGGTTGGTCACCGATAAGTGTGAAAAAATGATATGATGGAAATCTCAATATAAGCTTAAAAAGAAAG
Organism: Pyrausta nigrata; assembly: GCA_949316185.1. Classification (NCBI taxonomy): domain Eukaryota; kingdom Metazoa; phylum Arthropoda; class Insecta; order Lepidoptera; family Crambidae; genus Pyrausta; species Pyrausta nigrata. The sequence continues at coordinate 12,591,375 of OX438957.1, read as the reverse complement.
TTAAAATTTACTAAGCAAACGAACCTACGTACGAGGATTTCATTACAGGTTGTTTTTAGTAATTGATACCACCCTAGAATGAAATGCGAAGTTTAATTACTATTTTCTATACTGCCCAACTGTTCATATGGTTGACACCATAGGAAGTACCCCCGTATCTTGAATCGTTCGTACTGTTTCAACTTCGTAATTAAAACACGAATTCTCTTCTTCGCTTGGTCTGCGTTTTCCCACAGAACCATTGTTTTAACCTATGTCTTATGTAAATAACCACAATTTAATGACTCATTGTGCAACTAAATATAATGACGTGTGCCAAGATCGAAACAGATACGCTTTATTAACATTTTTCTGGTCGTATTTCAAATATTTTGTCACTTTCTGAAAATGTCAACGAGAAATGAATTATGTCAAAATGTTTCCCATGACACATAAAGGTTGTTATGTCAAGACTTTTTAATGTAATAATCTGGAGTAATTACTTAGTAACAAAATTTAGCGACATTTTGTTTCCCATCACGGAAAACTAAAAAGAGCTGTGTAAATTACGTAAGTAGATAAGTTTCCTCAACTTGCGGTTTAGACTCAAGAAATCTCTTTTACCTGAGATTTTACTAACAGTAAAAATGTACTTGCTTAACCTAATAGCACTAGTATAGGCACTTAAACTTACCCACATAATAGTACTAGTAATTTTATAGAAACAGGTTCTATGAAATTGACCTTAGCTATGAATGTAGCTTCAGACATGATACATCCTCAGCTGCATCGTGGTTTGCCATCAGATGAGACTGCGACCAAACGTCTTGTTCTATATAAAATTATACCTAATGCGTATCGGGCCACGCCAAATTCCACATTTACATAATGAAGGAGCAGGGAAACTAGACTCTAACATAAAACAATATATTAAATTTTCCAATCGGATAGCTAAAATCGAGTAGTCATCTTTAACAAACCTACAATATTTTAAGATATTTCGAATAATAGGTTAGACGTAATAAAATATCCCCATTTTTATCCCTACTTTACCTGTAGCCTAAAAAGATTTACTTTTCTCTTAAAATAATTAATATACATATATTTATGCCGAGTTACAGCTTTCTAGTAGTAAGGGTCTCAGCGCTAAGCGGACAGACAGACACGGCGAAACTATAAAGGTCCTTGCTAAATACGGAACCCCAAATATATTGAGGAACTGACGTATAACTTTTCTGGCAATTCGAGAACCTCTCGTGTAAAATATTAAATTTTATCAATATATAAAAATAAACCTGTGCTCAATTACTTTATACATATTATAACCACTCTCTTCCTCGACATGATAAAACCAGTAGCCTTAGGGAAAGAGAGTTGCATAATTAGCTACCTAGGTTTTAAAATATCAACCGGTCTAGGCATTACGCAGGCGGTCTAAAAGTCATATTCGTTAGGACTATACACAAGGTGGTTGAGACCTGCATTTTAATGTAATTTTGATAAGAATTTAAAGATATTTTAATATTATATACAGAGTGGTTGGGACCTGCATTTCAATGTATTTTTTTTAATAATATATTTTCAACACTTACTGAAAGCCTTGACCTACCTACCTATGTATCGGTGCAATTTTGTTCTAGAAATCGCACGACTCATATATTATTTATGGTCAAAACTTTAAAATCTATAAAATTTTGAACTTCAATTTTATTTGTAATAAACATATCTGTTATGGCATCCAAAATGCCCTTTTTTAATGTTTTTAAATAGCTAAAATCAGAAAAAGTTGCGTAGCCGTAAAGTAACTAGTTTCATTTATACAAAATTACTATTTAGAACACCCTGTATGTAACTAAAACAATTGCTGTGTATGTTATCATTGCAGAAATGATGTCAATCAAAATGTCATCCAGATTATAAATTACGAGCGAAGGTCATTGCTAGACAAGTTGATAATTAGACTAAATTTGTTTTCAGCATTTTAATTTAGTACTCAGATTATTTTAATTACGCTAACGTTCTTGACTATCCTAGATATGAAAGGTTGAGGCTGTACAGTGCACTATCCGACCAAGCCAACTAGGCAGCTGTCAAACGACTTTAGATGATCAACACAACGAAAATACCAATGGAAATTATAAAGCAATGGTGTTAAAATAAGCTTACGCAGTTCATCTAAGTTGTAACAATATTTCTTTTTAAATTACCTTTGGTACTTTCGTTGCATTCGTCATTGTCAGTCGTTTGACAGTTGTCTAGATGGTTTGGTCGAGTAGGATACACTTTTGTTGCAAAACCACCCCTATCTGAACTGCATAAGATGCCACAGTGTTTACCTTGTCGTTCTGTCGTGCGTACATAGTGCATCTAACGCGTTGATGTCTTTTATATCGCGTGTAGAATTATACAGGGTTATTTGAAAAATATTTGAAAACCTCTAAGGGGCCGATTCTGGTGCTCAAATATAGCAACTTTTACTATGGGACCAAAATAGAAATCTCAAAAAAAATATATATTTTCATGCAACAGATTTCACGTGTCCGGCGATTTAGTATCGGAAACAAAAAAAAGTTTCAAGTTTTTGATACTAGTCTCACAGAGAATGTTGCATAATCAAACACTACAGAACAGTCCTCTAGCTAAACTGACCTCTATAATACAAGTACGCTGGACTAAACATTCTCTAAAAAATTACATATAATTTTGTGCCGAATCAAAGCGCCCTATCGAGTGCACAGGAACTAAAATAGAGTAACTTGCATAAGTTAATTTCAACTCTTATTAGTTCCGTGGATGGTACCACACGCTCACTACAGCCGTCAGCGCCAAAATGGCGATAATGAAACGGTTTCATTTTAGGTTGACAGTATGCAGTCCAGCGTACTTTTATTGTAGAGGTCAGTGCCTAGCTAGCATCAATATACCTATATGAATTCCAGTCGAGGCCCTTGAATCTTTGATTACCATCGACAAGAGATAATGACAGTTCACCAAAGACAATCGCGCTACCGGTGTGTGATTGTGTGGCCATAATGCAATTAGATACGGTAACTCCTCTGGTTATTAGGTGTATTGTGTTTATCAGTTACGTAGTTGTATACTATAGTTGAATAAAAAGATTATATCATACAATTTATAAAACAAGATCATCTAAGCCAGGGATAAAGATGCAAAACTGCTTTAGGCTCTTGCCCTTGCCCTTGCCCTTGCGCACGTCCGTATTAGCTATTCCGGATTTTTTCAAGGCATATCATATGAGTTACAAGCCCACTTGCACAAGTCTGGATTAGCTGATCCGGAAGGTCCACTTGTGCCAGTCCGGATTAGCTAATCCTGACGTGCGCAAGTGAGCCTAGGATTTCTATAAAAAAATGGCCTTTTGCATGTTGGGTTACGGCACAGGTCACGGCCCTCCTCTTTAACTGTGGGATACCTTATTAAAAAGTAAAACATTTTTTAAGATTGTTTTAAACACAGTTTTTTTTATACCAATTTGTGACAAACACAGATTTCTAGTAGCCAAAGAAGGGCCTAGGCCGCGCTAGGCCACGGAGAAACAGACAAACAGAATAGACACGTCGAAATTATAAAGATTTCTTTATGACTACGGAACTCTTAAATACAAGTAGCATGTCCAATGCATGATTTACATAAAGCGCACAGTCTTATGAATCTGTGAGCAGCTTTTGTGATTGGTTAATTACATCTATGTAAGTCACCAGTTTCTATGTCGAGGTTAGTGATTCTGAAGGAGGTTAGTTTCTTTCTATTATGTTTTTATATTTTGTACATATTCTATGAAGTATGTCGTACGTCATCATAGCACAAGCTCACGCTTAGTTTGGGGCTAGGTAATTGGTGTATTTGTTGAAAAAAAAAAAGAAAAAGAATTGGATAATATTATTTGATCCTCTAAAAACGAATTGATCTATTTTACATGTGCACTTTTAAAAATAAATGATGTGTGTTTTATGTTTTATCTTTATATTAATTAATTTTAACATCTATATTAGTTGATCTTTGGATAAATTATAAATGAACTTCATTTAAGGTAACATAATAATTATGTTTAAACATACTCTTTAAATTTTTGTAAGTATAATTAAATCAAATTTCACTTACAAAAATTAATCGACTGTGTCATCCGGTGGGACTCGAACCCACGTCCCTTCGCTATCCGGGCGAGTGCTCTTACCAACTAAGCTACGGAGGACGTTAGTCAGTCGACGAATTTTTGCAAGTGCTTGCTACGCCAGTGAGCCGGCGTTCAATTTCATCAATACTTGGGGAATGTACCCGCATGTATCCAATGGAAATAATTGCTTAAGTTATAAAAATATAAAAGGTTAAGCTGATTTCATCTTAACTGATGGTTAAATATTTGTAAAAATATTTTCATTGGATACATGCGGGTACATTCCCCAAGTATTGATGAAATTGAACGCCGGCTCACTGGCGTAGCAAGCACTTGCAAAAATTCGTCGACTGACTAACGTCCTCCGTAGCTTAGTTGGTAAGAGCACTCGCCCGGTTAGCGAAGGGACGTGGGTTCGAGTCCCACCGGATGACACAGTCGATTAATTTTTGTAAGTGAAATTTGATTTAATTTCGTAAAAACTTGCAAAATAATTGCTTAAGTTATAAAAATATAAAAAGTATAATTATTTTAATAATTTAATGTTTATACTATATTAGTAAAAGTTAGTAGTACTATGTAAGTAGTAGATATTTGATGCTGAATTTTTTTATGTGATAAACAATAGAATGAAGCACCCGACGTAATTATTTTAAAAGAATCTGGTAGAATTTAACAATAATAAACAAATATAATGTCCTCCTAGCCGAATTTCGACCACGGCGACCTATCTCAACACAGATTAGCCAACTGCGTGGGACATATTATAGTGCACAAGTGTGTGCGCAATACACAGGTGCACTCTCTGTTCCTTCACTCTAATAATTCGGTGAGACAGCAGTCCGGCATGGCCGTAGAGAGATCAGGCGCGTTGGTCTAGTGGTCAGCCCGCTGGGTATTATCCACGAGGTCCTGGGTTCGAATCCCGGGTTGGGCGGAAAGTGTTTGAGTTTTTCTGTTTTGAAATTACTTAGACACAGCTCCGGAGTCAGGAAGTTGGTGGTGTTAACACCCCCGTGCCTCGGAAAGCACGTTAAGCCGTAAACAAATATAATAGTAGCCTACCGTTTTATGTCACCCCCACTGTATTGAGTGTGTGATTGTGTGCATGAAGCACTCGACACCGCAATTGAAAGGTCAAGGACATACGTTTTAAGTCTCTTGTAACGACAGCAAAAAGAACGGTTAAATTCTCAAAAAAAAGAGATTACAATAATAATTATTTTTATAACTTAAGCAATTATTTTGCAAGTAATATATATATTTTTTTTAATTTTGCTTTTAAAAATTAATCGACTGTGTCATCCGGTGAGACAATTTGATTACAATTTTACATGGCACTTATAGAGATACGATACGATATATATATATATATATATATACGAGATTTTTAAAGAAAGAGTATTTTCAGTAACAAGATAACGGTTTTACTATTTACCATCATAGTGAATAACCAATACACAAGGCGTGCAGAAGGCTGCAAATTATTAGTACTAATTATAATTATGTTACTGATATAGTACATGAATAAATAGTAAAGTCAGCCTATTAGATCCCACTGCTGGGAAAAGGCCTCACCTCAACTATGAGTAGGAACGAGCTATACTCCACCACGCGGGCTCAGTTCGGATTGGTGGAGGGGTGTCTGTAAGGCAAGTGACAAACCTTACTGTCAGATGTTATCAAGCCGCCATAGGGCCTTTGACTAGGCTTAACGACTAATACCAACAGATATTAGCCGGGACCAAATGCTTAACGTGCCTTCCGAAGCACGGAGATGCTTGTCATGGTCGTCACGTTAATGGTCGGAATGGTCACCCATCCAATCACGACCGCGCCGTGGGTTGCTTAACTTATGGTATCACTACCAAAGCGCTGCCGCCACTGCGCCACAAGCACCTCATAAGTATATGAATAAATAGGTGCATATTAAAGAACGGTAAAAATATATCAGATGTCAATATGACATAATAATCACTTAGAATAAAATTACAATTATACTTTCCTTCCGAGTATAACCGCATGTAGGCAGATTTATAACAACGTTTTATTATTGTGGGAAATATGTTATTAAGTGCAATCTACGACTTATTAAAATATATTCAGAGACTTCTTAATGCAGTAGTATTTAATTTAGCGGTTCTAAGCATGAGCTATAATTTGAGACTACTTGCCAGTTTTAGTACGATGATTGTAGTTTTTTCAGAGTATGATTTACAATTAAAGCGTTTATAATCAAGTTAGCAATGTTTACATCATATACCTTACGTAATATCAAAAATCTACCTTAAGTTTTATTAATTAATCCACGTAGTAGATTTTAGGTACTACTAGCCCATAGGTACTTATGAATTACCTAGGAAAGTTTACGAGCACCGTACACGGACGTTAGTTATTAAACAAAAGTCCTACTAAATAATAGCATTTATATTGTTTCTTTTTACCAACGAGCTTACTTTTACCACGAAAATACTACATTATTTCTAAGTATATATATGCCAGAAGCTATATTTAAGTTTTAAGATTGATTTATTCTGAATCTGAATTGCTTTAAATAAAACGTCCTAATTTATTCTGCTATCGGTACTCGAAGCTCAGTACAGATACGATTAACTATTCAGATGTTGCAAAGGCCATCTTCCCATGTTGTACGGTCATCAACATTACCGAATCTGTCCAGTACATTAACCCTTATGTACAGTAACAATAGGGTTCAGTTTGCTAATAGAAAATTGCGAAAGAACGGACGTGGTCGCATTTTGCGTTGTAAGTTGTAACGGTTTGCTATTTATTGTAACATGATAGAGAATTAGTTGGGTGATTGAGTTATCTGATCGATAGATGCCATCATTGAAGTTCGCAACTGTTTGTAAATAGTAAAGTATTTTGATTAGCTGTTTAGTTTGAATGAAAATTCAGATTATGAAAGGAGATCAGCTTTATGATTACGAAAGTATAAAATGACGTTTACATTTGTAAATCAGCTTTGACTTGTTGAAACTAAAATCTGAAAGAAATTGTATTAGTAAATTTTGCTGGGATATTTCAAGTTGCAAAATTAATCAAACTGGTATAATCCATCAAATTTGCATATACTTTTTGACATTTTGTTGGCGATAACGAAGTTCGCTATAGAAGAAATAGCTGACTAGATACCTAGATTGAAGACTGTCATACCATATTGCCTGTACCAGTTAAAAATAAATAAATAAAAAGATTTAACTGCTTATAGTATTTTTTCTGGACACATTCTACTTGCCTTAATATCATCAGTTCCCCGAATAGTTCTTTTGTGCAATATTTTTGAAGGGTAAATTATTTATTTCACTACAACCACTCCCATAAGTTTTTAAAATCAACTTTCTCCTAAAAACGTCATGGAAATCATCAAAGTCCTGTCATTTATCAGCTGATCAACCTTGACATTCCGCTTTTTGCTGCCGACTACCGGTTCAAACTGGTTTGCGTTATTTAATAATCGCCTTTTTCGTGGTTCACTGAACTCGAAAGAAACTTGCTTTTGTTTACGTGACGAAATTTAATTAGTGTAGGTTATGATATACATATAAGGAAAACAAATTAAGACATGTTTTTTAACCCTGAAAAACATGTGTCCTTTTTTAATTTACTGTATGTGTAAATAACACGTGTTACGTGTAATTAAGAAACATCGTTTTGTATGAAACATGTTTGTATGAAACATGTCCCACCGGATGACACAGTCGATAAATTTTTGTGAGCGAAATTCAAAGTATTTTACAACAATCTCTTTTCCATAAAACAAAATATCAGTTCATCAGAAAACATCAGTTTAACCCAAGTTCACCAATTTTCAAACAACCGGTAAACCTAATTCAACGGTTAATTTTGACATATTACCCATACTAAATAATTACAATAATATCCTAACATAACATAACCTCTGTTTAAAAATACAAAATGGGTTACACAAAGCTAGGCAACTTTAAACAATATTATAATATCCAGAGTCTTGTATCTAAATCAGTAAGTATGTCAATATAAACGCAGCCAGCATACTGGCACCCTTGCCATTACGACACGGTTTTATGTTAATTAAGTTTTAGTTTAGTATATTTCTTTCTATTTATTTACGTTAATGTTTCATTTGATGTGTAGTGACGACCGTCTTGGTGTAGTCGTTCGCGCACCGGACTACTAAACCATGCGGTTGCGGGTTCGAATCCCGCAAGGGGCAAATATAGATATAAAATATAGTTTGTGTGATGAGCACGAGCATTTGTACCTATGTCATGGATGTTTATAAATGTATATAAGTATGTCTATCCGTTATCCTAGTCACCATAGCACAAGCTCTCGCTTAGTTTGGGGCTCGGTAATTGGTGTGTTTGTTGAAGCAATTTATTTATTTATTTGTCTTATATAAATAAAACAACTTAATCCTCTATTATAATAAAGGTGTCATTTCAAACAGTAGCTGAACATCACATCACCCCAGATTTTCCCGAAAAACCTCCAAACATTGCCAAAGCAGATAAGACAAGCCACAACAATGAGTGAGACAACTAATTTGCGTAGTCGGCTACCGTAACATCGGTATTTAGTTGTACCACATACCAACATTCGTTGTGACCTGAAATGCGACGAACTAGTACTAGTGAGGGGCGAAGTATCGGACTCGAGTATTGATAATTTTATGTTACGCATGGTCTTTGCTCGCTTTGATAATTTTATGTTACGCATGGTCTAACATCCTCCAAACTACGAATACTTTAACAGGTCAGCTTCTGCACTGCTTTTTATATTTGTACTCAGATAAAAAGTGTAAATTATGGGAGGGATATCAAAAACAGACGGAATTTAAGATTACTTCAAAATTAACATATTAAGTGTGACTGAGACTTGAAAAAGTGTCCAATAAGACTAATAAAACAGGCTTAATTTGAGAACTCAAAACTACCACAAATTAAGAAAATGACAATGATAAAACTGTAGTAACGCCGCTAATTTCGCTAAATCCGCTGATTTGTGTTAATAAATCTTCATGCATTTCTCCAAATGGTAAAAAGTGAGCCCTAAAATTTGTACGAAAAATGTGTGTATTTTTAATGGGTGGACAAAGTCGAGCAGAGCTTTGTCTAGTAAAATAATCTCATAAATGCATAAATCTCAAATAACATTTACAATACTCGAGTATGCAAACTCAAATATGATCTACGGTTCTCATTAAAATCTCTGTCACATCACTAAACCTTTTCGGTGCGCCACGTTTTCCCGTCTTGACGAGGTGTCCTAATAATTTAATCACCATCACAATAGCTCTCACGGTCATAATTATGGTTATATAACGATGCGCTCGCGCCGGTGTGTCGGCGAGATAAAACGTTGGGCGCGGGAATCGCGCTATTTTGTAGGTGTTAAGTCATTTGGATAAGTCGAAATGTTCTAGGAAATGAGTGTTAAATAACATAGCAAATTATCGCTTTTGTAGAGCAGCTGGGTTTTTGGCAGATAATATTTAGTTTGGTCAAGACTGTTCCCAAAAACGAAGCTTCAGCATTCGGCAAGCGATTCTTGCCAAAGGATATGCTAAGCTTCCTCACTGCTATTTACTTTTTGATCATTTATTTATCTTTATTAACACTTTAACTGATGTATCCTAGACACAATAGAACTTTTATTTTCTTTACGCCTATAGACGTCACTGTCACAGAAAGTCTTAAGGAAACAAATAGTTGTATAGACAAGATGCTTTAGGTATTTTCTGTGATCTTTCAAAAGCTTTTGATTGTGTAGAACATAAAACTTTATTGAAAAAATTAAGACATTATGGGGCTTCGATGAATGCATTAAATCTACTTGAATCTTACCTAACAAGTAGAACACAAAAAGTATGCATCAATGGGGTTGAGTCTTCTGGAGCACCTCTGACCATGGGTGTGCCCCAGGGATCGATATTGGGACCTTTATTGTTTTTAATTTATATAAATGACCTTCCACACTTTGTGGAAGATCTTTGTGATATAGTATTATTTGCTGATGATACTTCACTTATATTCAAAATTCCCAGGGGGAAAGATACTTTTGACGATGTAAATATTACTCTTTCACAAGTATTGCATTGGTTTACCGTTAACAACCTTTTGCTTAGCGGGAATAAGACTAAATGTGTTAAGTTTACGATGCCTAATGTCAGACAGGCCTCAACAGATGTTTTGATAAAAGACAAACTGCTAAATACTATAAATTCAACAACATTTTTAGGAATTACTTTAGATTCAAAACTACAATGGGGTCCTTATATCGTGGCCTTGTCAGGAAGACTTAGTTCAGCTGCTTTTGCTGTAAAAAAGATACGGCGCTTGACTGATGTTGAAACGGCCAGACTAGTCTATTTTAGTTATTTTCACAGCTTGATGTCGTACGGTATTTTACTATGGGGCTCAGCTGCTGATATAGAATCAATTTTTGTACTACAAAAAAGAGCCGTACGTGCTATTTATAACCTCAAACCTCAAGATTCATTGAAAGATTTTTTTGAAGAAATAAGGATATTAACAGTAGCCTCTCAATATATTTATGAAAATATTATGTATGTGCGTAAAAACTTGCATTTATTTACAAAGAAAAGTGATACGCATAATTTTAACACTAGAAATAAAAATAAGCTTGCTATTCCACAATTCAGGCTTCAAAAAGTTGGTCATTCTTTCATGGGAAAATGTGTCAATTACTTTAACAAATTACCGAAAAATATTGTAGAATTATCAATTAACAAATTCAAACCATTTATTAAGGATACCCTAATGACAAAAGGTTATTATAAAAATAATCGTAAATAATCGTCTTATTTGAATGAAGTAAACGTGTGGACCAGCTCGCACTAGTACAATTTCTGTATTTAAACATTATTTTTAAAAGAGGCTTTGACAATAGTGACTGAGTTTCTTGCGCTGCTTCTTCTCAGCACTAGCCCACAATTTGTCCCGAAGCAGTGGTAGGGCTTAAAAAATAGTATGTTGGGACGTGTATAAGTGCCCCCTGTGGGCCTACTTACATAAATAAATGACTTTTATGACTTTTATGACTTTTTATGTTATTAGTTAGGTATAAAGGTGCTATTCAGAAGTGAGCTGCAGATACCAGCTGCCGATAGAACCGATCTGGTGCAACGAGAAATACGTATTACTGTGAAATACATTCTGAGCGCCTTGGCAACAGCACTTGCAGTGGCTGCAAGTGCTATAGGCAGTTGCTTTCTGCACCCCGTAATAGCACCTGAAGTTACGGTGTGGGATGGGTCCCACTGCTGGGCTATTTAGCTTTTCCCAGGGACTATCTAGCCGTCACTGGTTAATGGATCATTAGGGCTACGCTATAGATCCAGGTTAAACAGGAGTTGCAGTTGTGAAATAGTGTGGCGGGACAATCCCATCCAAAAATGCTCATTATGATATCATTCTCCATACACAAATAGAGTCATATAAACTGCAAAAATGCCCACTAATCAACTGCTGTTAAACAACTTTTACTACGGAAACAAAGTTAAATTTAAAAACACTCTACCTCCACTATGGCCTCTACATACCTTGGTTTTTGTTATGAATTTATCATTGGCCCTTTGTTGTTACTTCGATCAACGTTTTAGTTAGGCCGTTTCCAAAATTCAATCTATCTATTTTTTACCTTACGGAAGACAGAAAACTATATTTATCTCTTATTTTTCCATCTCAATAACCAAACCGATAGTTAGAGGGTACCGCTGCCAGCCTTCTTGTCACCAGACTTAGTGACGGGATGATGAATGATATAGTTAGGTGTTATACAAATAATCTTTTTTTGTAAGTTTTGCAAACAGTTTGTCAAAGCTTTTTTCAATTCAATAAATAAAGTAACTGACGACGGCTCTTTGAGATAAAAAGTACACGTGAACAAACCGATCGACAAGACAAAATATATCACAGAATCCATTACATCATAATAAACAGTCATTCCAGTTGTACTCGTACATGGATTTGCTCTTCTTTGTACTGATCTTGTCATAATTACGGATCGCACAACAACTGCTTATGCAGCAGTATTGAATGCAAGAGCCAATTACGCTCCATTTCACTCTAATGAATGCTCGGTTCAGTGGCATGATGTCTTTGATTTCTTCATAAAGTTACCATAGAATATCTCACTGCCTCGTTGGTCTAGTGGTCAGCACGCTAGGCACTATCCACGATGTTGGGCCAAGAGTGTTTGGGGTTTTTCTGTTTTGAAATAACTCAGACACAGCTCCAGGAGTCAGAAAATTGGTGGTTTTAACACCCCCGTGTCTCGGAAAGCACGTTAAGCCGTTGGTCCTGCGCCTGATCTCTCTACGGGCATGTCGGACCGCCGTCTCACCGAATTATGAGAGTAAAGGAAGGTTATTATAGAATATCTATAGATAGGTATGTGAGCTTGGGTTGGCTTTTGCATTAGTATTATACAACACACCTATAAGTCTTTATTGTGTATAATTGCATGATTAATTCGGACGTCAGTTATAAAGTCATACATAAATCTTTAATGAATAACATGTTATGTTTCATCAAGCATATTGTTTTTAAGCTGTGGGTGATAAAACGAAATTAATAACTACTCATCCATACTACTTAATATTTCAAAAGAAAGAGTATGTCTGTTATCTCTAGACGCCCCCTTTTAGGACAGGACAGAAATTATCCATTAAGGGGTGAAAATTTGAATGTAAGTTTGTGTATAACATGAGTGAGGGCGAAGTTGCAGAAAGAACTTATCCATTAATGGTTTTTTATTCGTCAATATTTATAACCAGAATAAACTAAATATTATATGAAAGATTTCACAAAAACTAGCCTTTCTACATAATTAATATATTTTTTAAGGCCTCCGATTTAGAGAAAAATTTAAATTATTTTTTCTCTTTGTCTGTACATAAACCGCACCGCCGCCTATACCAATTAACGCATGAAAAAAAAATTGACAGCAAAATTGTCATTACATTGACAGTAGTACCTATATACAGCCAGGAAATACAAGTAATGATCAATGGATGATTACTCATTACAAAACATATTTTTTTCTCAAAAATGGAGGCGTTTAAAATTCAGATTTCTATGGTTACGTGTTTCATATTTTTGTAGCTTAAAGATGATATCTTGGAATAAAAAAACAGCCTCCATGCAAAAAGAGGACAAGTCCTTTGCTATTAGTAAAATAGTAATGAGAAGAAATTAAAACTTACAGGCGGGCCTATAATAATTAATTTACTATTCTGTCTGGGAACATGATACATAAAGGTTTAAAATAATTACTCACATCCAACTTTCCTTCAACATTTTCGACTATTTAGTCACTCATAGGTATAAATATAGGTAGTTTACAGATCGTCTTACATCACAGTCTAGCACAATCACAGATGATCTATCTCGTTAAATAATTTCAGTTGACAGGCAGACATGAAAACTGCGACGAAGCTCACAATAGAACAACGATCGAAATATCGATTGCAAATCTAAATCATCTCGCTTTCCCTCCAAAAATGGCGATGTTATTGATCCTTAACAAAACACAATGCACACACAACTGAAACTAATAATAGCGTTCCAACTCTGTTACGTCACGTTTTAACAATAAATTGGAAAGAAGATCTACTTATTAAAGCATAGAGATGTATATAATAATTAAGTAAGATAAAAAAAAACTTAATTTTATCTTTGTGCCTATAACGATATGTTCTTAATGTGGAAATATGCATCTTAAACTTTAAAAAATAAGTAAATCATACTTAGCAAATAAAAATTATTATATGAACAACATTTTAAACTACGGTCAATTAATAATAATAATGTCCTCCTAACCGAATTTCGACTACGTGTAAGTGTGTAAGTGTGTGCGCAATACACAGGTGCACTATCTATTCCTTCACTCTCATAATCCGGTGAGACGGCAGTCCGACATGACCGTAGAAAGATCAGGCGCAGGACCAACGGCTTAACGTGCTTCCGAGGCACGGGGGTGTTGACACCACCAACTTTCTGACTCCGGAGCTGTGTCTGAGTTATTTCAAAACAGAAAAACCCAAACACTCTCGGCCCGATCCAGGATTCGAACCCGGGACCTCGTGGATAGTACCCAGCGTGCTGACCACTACACCAACGAGGCAGTCAATTACTTTGTGGCTGTTAGTCCTTCAGGTATGTACAAAACGAAAGATGTGTGTCCAATTTACTCTTACGTAAATGTACAAAATGAATAATGCACACAAGACTTATGTACTTTTTTCTGCACTTCATTGATGACAGCAAAAACAACGAAATAAAATCACAATAAGTTGCGTGTGTGTCCTTGACACTTAAAAAAGCTCTCATGCTCTTAGAAAACGTATTGAAGAAACTATTTTGCAAATGGTCTCATTGCTTCTAGTAGCTATTGTTTTGCATTATAATTATCTTTACAACTGGTCAGGTTCCCCTGTTAACAGGGTCACGGAGGTCAGGTGGCAGTCACTCCACTGTAATCACCTGATCTGCCATATCCTGGATCATGGTCCAAAGCAAACCCTGGGCCCTCGCGCGCGAATTCACAACTGGGATGACGCTAGTTTTTCTGTGTAAGTTGTTAAAAATAAGTTGGTAAGATGATTTATAAATTAAATTCAAATGTCTCAAGAGAAAAAAAAAAATTTACTGTCCTTACGTGGGTTGGACTAATACCCCGTTATTTCAAAAACTTAGTACCGGGTTTAAGACAGGACTAAGCTATTAGCTAGCCAATTAGAAAAGCGCCTCTCTATTAGGTTATGTCACGAATGAATGTGTCATTCATCCCCTGTTGTCGGCTAATATTTAGACCCATTTTAACCCTGGTCATTTTTTTTTGTAATTACACCGATATTGTTTTCTGTAGTAGACACTACAGCTATATTTTATAAACATTTATTTTACACAATCTCGGACTCACTTCTAAAAGCATTCTCTGCCTGTTTAAACTACCTATGGCCATGCGGGAAGTACTAAGTAACTATTAACTAGCCAATATCTTAAGCTGACTCAAAATACCAAAATTTTGAGTCAGCTTAAGATATTGGCTATCCAAACGTAATACATCAAGTTGTGATTGTAAGATCTTAGAGCGCAGAGACCTCATGATTTTTGACATTTCAGATAAAGATGCAAAAAAACCAGTCACGTGTAAAATGTCGAGATCGTGTATAAAGATCTTAGTACAGTCGAATGCACACCTTATCATTTTGTTTTATGTGAGTATTTCGGTCACAGCTACTAGTAAGATAGACTACTTACTCATATTACCGCGACGCATAGTAAGTTTTTTAGCGTATATTATGCGATAAGTTATAAGCAGATGTGTTGATAGGATAGTCGGTTGTCAAGATGATACTCCCAGTGGAGTCAGCTCCTTTATTTGGTTAATCTGTCTTAGTAAAAAATGTATCGTCGCTTTTTTAATAAGGATAGTAAGTAAAACATTATAATATACTAGCCCGCCCCCAGCGACGTACGCGTGCAATAAGCATGCATTATACACATAAACCTTCCTCTTAAATTCCTTTGTCTATTGCTAAAAACTGTATTAAAATCCTTTAGTTAGTTTAATTAAAATATCAAAGCGTACAGACAGCATACTTTGTTTTAAACTGACTTCAAAAACAGATGATTATATTCGACTGTGATTATGCTGTTTTTATACTTTTAAAGATTTATAATATATTTGCAGTAAATGCTTTAAATAAGTTTAGACAAAAACAACTCCAAATAAACTTCTTTCTTACAATTATCTAACCACAGAATACAGTAGTGATTGCCGATCTCCGGTCAATAATTTGATACAATCGATTGATATAATGATTACAAGCTCATAATATTTATCCATACTAATATTATAAATAAGAAAGTGTGTCTGTCTGTCTGTCTGTCTGTTACCTCTTGACGCTTAAACCACTGAACGGATTGAGATGAAATTTGGTGTGGAGACAGTTCGAGACCCTAGGCTACATTTTGTCGTGATATAAAAACATTAAGGTCGTAAAATGGGGGATGAAAGTTTATATGGAAAATCCAACTCTTGCGTGTGAAGTCGCGGGGAATCACTAGTATGATATATATTGCATAAGAGATATGTTAATAGCTAAAATGATAGCTTTTTAGATTTTACATTTGAACTAATTACTTGAACAGAATGTTTAAGTGCATATTTGCTGTGTCCTCAATAATTAGAGTAAATACCAAGGTGTATTCTAAAATGGACTTGCTAATAGTTCCGTATTTAAACATGTTATTTGAAGGGTAATAAAATAATCAAGTTATTTATCATTGATTATTTTATTAAGTATTACATATTACAGGCCAAATATGAACTCATATTCGTAGTTTAAATCTTCGAAAGTACGGACATTCCTAATCGGCTTCTAATAGAACTATTTCAAACTTGTCTCTGAATCATCATCCTCCTACCGTTATCCCGGTTATGCACTCGCACGCGAGGGCCCAGGGTCCGCTGACCATGATCCAGGATGTGGCAGATCAGGTAATTACAGTGGAGCGACTGCGATCTGACCTCCGTGACCCTGTTATCAGGGGAACCTGACCAGTTTTGGATCATGGTTATACATGCAGTCGCCTGAATGTGCAGGTTTCGTCACGATGTTTTCCCTCACCGTAAGAGCATCGGTTAGTGAAACAACTTATGTACATGACTCAGAAAAAATCATTGGTACATGTAGAATCGAACCGGCGCCTCCCGCATGAGAGGCAATCCGCTAGCTAGAATTGAAGTTTTGGACACTGTTTATTTATTCAAATTTGTGTACTAGGTGTATACATTATAAGGATAAAATATATAATACAATTTGTGAACTTATGACCTAGTTACCCAGAAGGTATGGCAAATTTGCGATTATTTTGCGGTCTGCGGTCAACCTGAACATAACCAAATTTATAAGAATGATAGTGATATGTAATTGAATCTATCATAATAAGAATTAAAATGCTAGTTCCTTCACCAGTCGCACTAATAATTTCAGTCAAGTTCGTATCAGGCCACATAAAAGGTAGGGTTCCCTATTTAGCTTAAATATCTCAGTCGCGAGAACTATGAACTTAATATTTCTGGAAAATCCAGTCTAAATGACACCCATAAAAGACTTTTCCAATAATGTTTTTTTATTCGTCAATATCTCTAACCAGAACATTATATTACATAATTAAATATTGTATGAAAGAGTTCACAAAACCAGTCTTCCTGCATAAATAACATATTTTAAAGGCCTCCGATTTTGAGAAAAACTAAAATTAATTTTACTGTTTGTCTGTACATAAACCGCACCTTCGGCTATAACAATTAACGCATGAAAAAAAAGAACTGTCAAAAAATTGCAACCAACCATTTAAGAAAACGCAAGCGAATGAAGAATCACGAAAAGAAAACAAAAAAAAAATATCAATCACCCATTCTGAGTAGGCCAAGGATTGACCCTAAACAGCCAGGAAATACAAGTGATCAGTGGATGATGCCACATTACAAACATATTTTTTCTCAAATATGAAGGCGTTTAAAATTTTGATTTCTATGGTTACGAGTTTCATATTTTTGTAGCTTAAAGATAAATATAGTTCATTGGCAGTTGGTGATATATTGGAATGAAAAACCAGCCTCCATACATAAAGTGGAAAAGTCCTTTATGTGTTATGAAAAAAAACATTCCTACTTGTTACTTCTTTCTAAAAAAGTAAAAACATATATTTTTAGGTTGTAATTTTCTAGAGATAAACTTGAAAAATTACAAACACCTATGTTTCAAACAAAAGAACAAACTCAGCGTAACTGCTTTTAGCAATAAGACCGCCTAAATTGTACGAATCTCCATGTAGATTTTGTAAATGCACTGTACCGAAGGTATGCAATATGCATGTAATAAAATTAGCGGATTAGCTGATCCGGTCTTTTTCAAGGCCATAATAAGTCTGGATTACCTAATCCGGACTGGTGCAACATGGCCTTTTAACTCAGATAATAGGCCTTGAACAAATACAGTTAAGCTAATTCGGACGTGCGCAAGTGGGCCTTCGAGTTTTATACACTACCGCTACGGAACCCAACAACCGGACATGCCAAAAAGCAATATAAAACGAATGATCTCACGTTCGACCCCCATTTGGGACATAAAATTATAACTGCATCGTTTTGACGACGCCGCGTCTTCGTTATGTAAAGATGAGCACTTTCAAAATAGAAAGGACATGCAATAATAGATAAACTCATCGATTGTGGCGGGACGGTCCAAGTCATAAAATACAGCGATTCCAGCTTCGGAATAAAGTAAAGTTAGCCTACACACAACTTACTGCTGGGCAAAGGCATTATCTCAACTATAAGAGGTATGAGCGATACTCCGTGCGTGATCAGTGCGGATTGGTGTAGGGATGTCTGTAAGGCGAGTGACCAATCTTACTGTCGGATGTTATCAACCCGCCTTGAGGACTCTGGCTAGGTTTTAAGACTAATATCAGCGATATTAGCCGGGACCAACTGATTAAAGTGCCTTCTGAATCACAAATATGCTTGTGATAGACATCACTTAATAGTCGGAATGGTCACCCATACAATAACGATGTGGGTTGCCTAACGTGTCTTTGGTATCACTCCTAAGCGCACCGCCGCCACTATGCCACGAGCACGGCTTTAAAATATTCGTAACATATTTTTTTCATTCAATTATATTATTGAAATAAACTTAGTCTTGGAAGCAAAGTTTATATTGATTTTGAAAAACAATTAAAAACTACTCGTCGAGTTCATCATAAAAGACATGAATCAATATTCAATAATTAAGTAACTGAAAAGCTAGAATTTTCATTTTGTTAGCCAGAGCTTTAATCGCTAACGCTCACGACGAAGTCCCACCCCTAACGGTAACAGCACCGCGTCGTGAACGACTCGTCTCCACAACGTGATCTATGTTCTTTCTGTCCGCGAGATACAATACATATACAGTCAGCTGAGAAATATGTGGTATAATAACAGAATCATATTATTTTACTTTAGGTGGGACTATATAAAAACTCATAAAATGTGGCAAGTAGAGTAAAAGTGCTTTGTATTTCAGAATTATACTGTATTCATTTTCCTGAAAAAATCCTACTCATAAAATGTAATACTATGTGATCATTTACCTAAACAAAACAGACACATTTTAAATTTTAAGATCTCATTTTCCTTATATAAACATTGGCATTAAAACAAAAACATTGTCCTCAGAGTTTATGATTTTTCCAAAGCCATGTCTCCCGTCGTCTAATGGTAAGATTGAATCTTTATAAATACACAATAAATACTGTTTTTTTGTAAACTGTACTAAATTTGTCGCTACTCGACTAACTAAACTATTTAAACAGAGCAAAAATTCGAATATCTGTCCGTGCTATTTATGCTTCTGTATTTATTATTTTTTACACTTATACACATTATAATATTTTACGAGTATTTAGTTTATTACTATCATATTATTTATTTACATTTATTGTTATTTTTAATAATGTCTGGCGTATATGTCCGTGACCTCACTCGGCTAGGGTCTACTGAAAACCAGCGTCACGGCCCCTAGCGGGTCACGACTTAAGCTGAGTTTTTTATAGGGCCCCCTATTAATATTGACATCGCAGGCTCACAACTGCACAGTCCGACTGGTTTACCACAATTATTTGTAATTTTACTGAGTTTTTTGTTTTGTGCCCTTTACGTTGTCTGTTTTCGTGTGTTATGTGATGTCCATTCATTAATAAATGTATTTTCTTTCTTTCAAATTCAGAAACGTTTTTTGAGACCCGGCTGT